>CAWVNO010002924.1:0-85865 GCA_963930645.1 Salticus scenicus | reverse complement strand
TCCGGTCTCATCTACGAAGAGACCCGTGGTGTCCTTAAAGTTTTCTTGGAAAACGTCATCCGGGATGCCGTCACTTACACCGAGCATGCAAAAAGGAAAACTGTAACAGCTATGGATGTCGTTTACGCTTTGAAACGACAAGGACGTACTCTGTACGGTTTCGGAGGTTAAACACGCCACTTGCCTCTCTCCAAAAAAAAAAGGCCCTTTTCAGGGCCATATAAATGATTTTTTACTAACTGACAGACTTTTCAACACCACCTTTCTTTTCTTCGTCATGAAATATCTTATAAGACTTCATTTTTCGCTTTTACAAAATAAAACACTGTAAATAAAGTTAAATTCGCTTTTATTTCCATTTATCGCCACTAGATGGCAGTACCAGACAATCACTGAACATACAGCTAGTAAGAGATGCAAAATTGAAAAATAAATTAAATTCACCATTTATTTACTTATTTTTTACCTTTTCGTAAAGATTTTGCTATTTTTCGATAGAGTAACCTTACATTTTGTTGGTGAAAAGTTTGAATCACTCGTATTCTCTAAATTGAATTATAAAAATAATTTTCAAAATATTCTAGGTATGTGTGTGAGCATTTGCACTAAAATTAATTGGAAAAAAGAAAAAATATATATATTTAAATAATATTATAAGCGTGACTATATTTTTAATTAAATAAAAAAAAAAAAAAAAAAAATTGTTTACCCAAAATATATGCATTTGAGCTGTAAATTCATTTAGTGGTAAAGTGGGGCTCGTTACCCATATGTTATGTGATAGTGAGAATGTTTTCTGTTGATAAAGATTTGTATGGCTCTGAAAAGAGCCTTTTTTTTTTTTTTTTACCTCAGTGTCCGAAAGTCTATTTCTTTGCTTTTTTTGGAGTAGCCTTTTTGGGAGTCTTCATTTTTTAACTTTGGGGGCTTTGGGTTTGGAGGGCTTGGAAGCTTTCTTGGGAGATTTGGGCTTTGCTGCTTTTTTGGCTGCTGGTTTTTTAGCGGCGGATTTTTTCTTCTCTGCACTTTTTGCTTTGGGCTTGGCAGCTTTCTTGGTGGCGGATTTAGCTTTTTTGGTGGGAGAAGCACCCTCCTTCTTAGGTTTCTTAGCCTTGCCGGATTCTTTGCCTTTCTGGCCGGATGCGCTCAGTTTGAAAGAGCCACTGGCGCCTTTCCCTTTAGTCTGGATCAAAGCTCCGCTGGCGACTGCGCTTTTCAAATATTTCCTGATAAAAGGAGTCAGGCGATCCATATCTACCTTATGTTTGGAGCCGATGTGCTTCTTGATGGCTTGCAGAGAAGACCCGCCACGTTCTTTCAAGTTGGTGATCGCTTCGAGAACCATTTCAGACACCTTAGGGTGAGTGGGAGCTGTTTTGGGCTTCTTTGCCGCAGACTTTGCCTTCTTTTTAGGCGTTGCAGCGGCAGGAGTGCTAGCTACGGGAGCAGTATCGTCCGACATGTCGTCTATAAACAGTACAAACTGAATAAAAATACAAGAAAATCACGCTATTTATTTGTGAACGCAAAAACCGAGGCGACCAATCCGAAATTGTCTTTCTACCTAAGCCCCGCCTCCCGCTGGTGTTCTGTATAAATACTGATACTTTCGCGCTTTTTACACATTCGCATACTTTTGTGTTGCTGATAAGTCGCTATGGCTCGTACCAAGCAAACCGCTAGGAAATCTACCGGAGGTAAAGCCCCCCGTAAGCAGCTGGCCACCAAGGCTGCTCGTAAGAGCGCCCCAGCCACCGGTGGTGTGAAAAAACCCCATCGTTACAGGCCAGGAACAGTCGCTCTCAGAGAAATTCGTCGTTACCAGAAATCCACCGAGCTTTTGATCAGGAAATTGCCCTTCCAGCGTTTAGTCAGAGAAATCGCCCAGGACTTCAAGACCGATCTTCGTTTCCAAAGCTCTGCCGTCATGGCTTTGCAAGAAGCCAGCGAAGCTTACTTAGTCGGTCTTTTTGAAGACACTAACTTGTGCGCTATCCACGCCAAGCGTGTCACCATCATGCCCAAAGATATCCAGCTCGCTCGACGAATTCGTGGAGAGCGTGCCTAAGCTGCTTTCACCGAAAAAAAAAAGGCCCTTTTCAGGGCCATACAAATATTAATGTTTAATGTTGACTATTTCAATTGTAAGCACAAAATAATATATAAAACAGCGAACGGGGGTATATTATTAAAATTTCCTGGTTTTAAGATGTGTTATACATAAAATTTACATATTCTTTCTTTTTTTTAATGTAATATTCACCTATTTCATTACTTTCTGACATGTATCATTCGGTTTCGAAAGTAATTAGCCTTCTTGCTGCATCATTTCAATTTCCACTTCCGATTTGAACTTTTTGTTCAGGAAAGGCCGATAGATGGCGACAGCATACTGCTCGAATGAGAACCGAAAAAGTGTACAATTCTTAAAATGTTATGCCACTCATTGTCTCGTTTATAATTCATATAGTAAATTAAGTAAATCCAACGTAATTGGATTTATTTAATTAAATGAAATGCCTGTGCTTTTTAAGATATTCATGTGTGTTTATTCATTCACTGAGTAAGATTGCAGTAGCATGGATTGTGTTTGAAAGATTTTTCTTAGATTCCAAATTAATGAATTGTAACGAAAATAAATATTTGTATGGCCCTGAAAAGGGCCTTTTTTTTTTTTTTAAACAGAGTTTCCGGCAATTTAAGCCTTCTTCTCTGTCTTTTTGGGAAGCAAGACAGCTTGGATGTTGGGCAACACACCACCCTGAGCGATTGTTACGCCAGAGAGCAGTTTGTTCAATTCCTCGTCGTTTCGGATGGCAAGCTGGAGATGTCTAGGGATGATCCTAGTCTTTTTGTTGTCTCTGGCGGCATTTCCTGCCAACTCGAGAACTTCAGCGGCCAAGTATTCAAGAACGGCTGCTAAGTAAACTGGAGCTCCAGCACCAACACGCTCGGCATAGTTGCCTTTCCTGAGAAGCCTGTGGATACGGCCGACTGGAAACTGAAGTCCTGCCCTGCTGGAACGAGTCTTGCTCTTTCCCTTCACTTTACCTCCTTTTCCACGACCAGACATGATACAGAACGGTTAAATGAAACGATTGATTAAACAAGTTCTTCTCACTGCGACAGCAAGAAGCGAAATGTGAAAGTGTGTTCGTAAAAATGTCGGAGCAAGCTATTTATGAGCTTTAAAGAATTACGACGAAACCTTTTCAGCCAATCACGTCACTGGAAATCGACCAATCAGTAACTCTCCTTTTTGAGCTGAGTTCTGAGAAATAAATTCAAATTTATTAAATTTCGATATGAACATGCCTTTTTTAAATTATTATTATTTTCATTCCTCTTAAAAATAGAAAAAAAAAAGTTACTGTTTCATCAGCATTAACTCAGAATTTCCACTTGAGTGTTATATCTATGTCGTGTGTTATGTTTGATAGCGTCGTATTTTTCGCGATTCGAAAGTGTAATCAATTGAAACTTTTCTTTTTTTCCTTTTCTCTCTTTCTTTATTTCTGTGAATTAAATAGGTGAAAGAAGAAATGCGAGAAGAAATTGCAAGAAACAACATTTTCAAAACACAGAAACAGTTACTTTTTCGAATACCATTCACATTCTCTGAGAACTGTGTATCCGTAGTTCTGGGTCTATCATTGTTGTTCCTTCATTTCTTTTTAGCTATATGGTACAGTAAACAAATGGACCTAAGACGATAAGATGCAAAATGATAAACATTTGAAATACATTTAGATTTGTTATTATGATGTAATTTCAATTTTAATTTGAAACTCATTCGAAAATCTCATCCCTTATCCTGGCGCCATCTGTTGGCTTTTTTCGATCAAAAAGATATGTATGCAAAATGAAAACTCGTCCTTCCCATTGGAATTTTTTACAAATAAAGAACCCATCCCTCTTACTTAAATTGAATTAAATTGACCTTTATTGTTAATTCTATTTACATAAACCTCCACACTCAAACTTTACAGTGTATGCATGTTATTTTGAATTTAATGAGCGGGAAAACTTAAGAAAATTACAGATGTCTGTTTTATAGTATTGTTTTTAACATCTGGTGGTCTAAATTGACTTTCTTGCGTATCATGTGTGCTTTAAGATTTGTATGGCCCTGAAAAGGGCCTTTTTTGTGAGACAGATGAGGAATCTGCTTATTTGGAGCTGGTGTACTTGGTGACAGCTTTGGTTCCTTCAGACACGGCGTGTTTTGCCAATTCACCGGGCAACAGAAGTCGAACGGCTGTCTGAATTTCCCGACTGGTGATGGTAGATCTCTTGTTGTAGTGAGCCAAACGAGAAGATTCAGCAGCGATTCTCTCGAATATGTCGTTCACGAAAGAATTCATGATAGACATGGCTTTGGAAGAGATACCGGTGTCGGGATGGACTTGTTTCAAAACTTTGTAGATGTAGATCGCGAAGGATTCCTTCCTGCGCTTCTTGCGTTTTTTCTTATCGCCAGCTCGCACAGATTTCTGGGCCTTTCCGGCCTTCTTAACGGCTTTTCCACTTGCTTGGGGAGGCATGTTTCTCTCTAAACGAATCTCTCTCGAGTGTGAAATGCAAAAAAAACGAACCCTATTTATGCTCTGCGCGTTGGATCGTGCGAATACGATCGTGCGACCAATAGGAAAGCTTCACTGACGTCACGCTCAAAACATACAATATCTAAATGAAAACGCATTCATTTAAAATTAGAAGAGTTTTTTTAAATGAACGCACCAGCAAGTTAGTAATTATTGATACAGTTTACTAAATAAAGTGGTGGATATTCGCTAAAGGATGGCAATTGTCCATCGTGTTATTTCTAATAATAAAAATGTTATTTAAAAATAATGATCATTTCCTTATAATGAAAATGGTTATTTAATAATATTTTTTTTATTTTTTTTTTTATTTTTTTATTAACAGTTATTTCAAATAAACATCACATATTTTTTTTTTTTTTTTTTTTTTTTTTTTTTTTTTTTAACCTCCTTTCCCAAAAAGAAAGAAAAAAAAAAAAAAAAGAAAGAAAACAATAAATTCCAAACAATATCTCTAAATAATTCTTACTAGAAGAAACAACAGCTGGAGCCTTAATCATGCGAAAAGAAATGTAGGCACACGTGCAGATTAAAAGCAGCAATGTTGTTCCGTTGTAGTTTCGAAATCAGAAGATGAAGAATCGAATGTGTAAACAGTGTAATTCAATGAAACCTCCTATGACACACAAGCAGTTTAACAAACAATTCTTTTGGATTTTTGACATCTCAATTAGTACTCACAAAACTATAATATAAATGGCACAAAAAGTTCTTATTTACTCTCTAAAAGAGTAATGAAAAGCCATTGTTTTGTCACATTCCCAAGAACAAAACCAAAATACTCAAAGTCTGCCAATTTCTTATAACAAGAGGAGAATATTTAACTGTTGCCATTTGCAACATAATCTACTGAAACGATAAATAACAAAAGCGAAGATAATAACTAGGTAGAGGATCAACCTGACAAATGTACTTTAGTCATTTTATTTTGTTTTATTTTATCTTTTTTTTTTTTTTTTTTTTTTTTTTGTTTAATCATTAAAAAATATCAAATATTATTAAACTATTCTGCCACTTCATAACAAACTTCAATAAGGACTTCATTGAATTATTCCCCTCTGTGTAACTGTTAAAAGGATGGCAGAAACTATCCGTAACTTGACTACTTGCTGATAACATTTTTTTTTTTTTTTAATCAATATAAATAAATGTGTTTAACTTGGTAAATGCTTAAAAAAAAAAAAAAAAAAAAAAAAAAAAGGTATGTATATATATATTTTATATTTATCTCAGAGAATGTGAAATGCTTATTTGATATACACAGGGCTTAGGCGGAATGCCCTCCATGGGGGTCTTTCTAAGTGCTACTAGCCCGTATTCACTCTAGTTTCGAAGAAAACCACGGAAAATTCCGAACGGCTAGACCGACGAGCGCGACTTGTGTTCGAACCCGACACCACCTGTCCACCAGCTTAGAGAGAAGAGCCCCACCTCAACCCGAGTGCTCTGATACACCTTAGAAACACTTTTTTAATTCACACTGCACGATTATGTCCATACACTAATAAATATCCTACAGATTTAGAAAAAAAAAAAAAAAAACTAATCATAAATAAATTAAATGGATAAAATAAGCTAAAGTCAATCCGGCACAATAAAAAACAAATAAATAAATAATCTGAAAGTTCAAAAGAATAACATTAATAGAAGCAAAGCATACAGGTAAAAATGTATTAAACATTGAAATGACATTTTAAGAGAAAACTGCTTGCCAACGGCCATACCATGCTGAAAGTACCGGTTCTCGTCCGATCCCCGAAGTCAAGCAGCATCGGGCGCGGTTAGTACTTGGGAGGGTGACCACCTGGGAACACCGCGTGCTGTTGGCATCTTTTTTTTTCAAAATCATTTATTAAATTGTTTAATTCGCATTTCCTTTTTATTATTATTAATATTATTATTATTATTCTTTATCAATAAATAAATGAATAAATATTTAAAGCGTCTACATTTTAATAAAAAAATAAAGTCGATGAGGACCATTAATTCAAATTCAAACAAATCTTTACATAGATTGAATTTAATTAAATTGTTTTAATTTTTCTTAATATAATTTCAAGAATGTATATGCAGTCATATGTATAATTTTCTTTTTTTTTTTTTTTTTGTCTCCCGATTACGTCAGAGGTTTGGCTCCGCCTCTTTTGGATTTTCCGTATAAATACGGAGCGAAGTTCCCGTTCTTGACTCAGATTCGCTTAGAAATCCCTGATATTCACTAGCTATGTCTGGACGAGGAAAAGGCGGCAAGGGCTTGGGTAAAGGTGGTGCCAAGAGGCACAGGAAAGTGCTTAGAGACAACATCCAGGGTATCACCAAGCCCGCAATTAGGAGATTGGCAAGACGTGGTGGTGTAAAACGTATCTCCGGTCTCATCTACGAAGAGACCCGTGGTGTCCTTAAAGTTTTCTTGGAAAACGTCATCCGGGATGCCGTCACTTACACCGAGCATGCAAAAAGGAAAACTGTAACAGCTATGGATGTCGTTTACGCTTTGAAACGACAAGGACGTACTCTGTACGGTTTCGGAGGTTAAACACGCCACTTGCCTCTCTCCAAAAAAAAAAGGCCCTTTTCAGGGCCATATAAATGATTTTTTACTAACTGACAGACTTTTCAACACCACCTTTCTTTTCTTCGTCATGAAATATCTTATAAGACTTCATTTTTCGCTTTTACAAAATAAAACACTGTAAATAAAGTTAAATTCGCTTTTATTTCCATTTATCGCCACTAGATGGCAGTACCAGACAATCACTGAACATACAGCTAGTAAGAGATGCAAAATTGAAAAATAAATTAAATTCACCATTTATTTACTTATTTTTTACCTTTTCGTAAAGATTTTGCTATTTTTCGATAGAGTAACCTTACATTTTGTTGGTGAAAAGTTTGAATCACTCGTATTCTCTAAATTGAATTATAAAAATAATTTTCAAAATATTCTAGGTATGTGTGTGAGCATTTGCACTAAAATTAATTGGAAAAAAGAAAAAATATATATATTTAAATAATATTATAAGCGTGACTATATTTTTAATTAAATAAAAAAAAAAAAAAAAAAAATTGTTTACCCAAAATATATGCATTTGAGCTGTAAATTCATTTAGTGGTAAAGTGGGGCTCGTTACCCATATGTTATGTGATAGTGAGAATGTTTTCTGTTGATAAAGATTTGTATGGCTCTGAAAAGAGCCTTTTTTTTTTTTTTTTACCTCAGTGTCCGAAAGTCTATTTCTTTGCTTTTTTTGGAGTAGCCTTTTTGGGAGTCTTCATTTTTTTAACTTTGGGGGCTTTGGGTTTGGAGGGCTTGGAAGCTTTCTTGGGAGATTTGGGCTTTGCTGCTTTTTTGGCTGCTGGTTTTTTAGCGGCGGATTTTTTCTTCTCTGCACTTTTTGCTTTGGGCTTGGCAGCTTTCTTGGTGGCGGATTTAGCTTTTTTGGTGGGAGAAGCACCCTCCTTCTTAGGTTTCTTAGCCTTGCCGGATTCTTTGCCTTTCTGGCCGGATGCGCTCAGTTTGAAAGAGCCACTGGCGCCTTTCCCTTTAGTCTGGATCAAAGCTCCGCTGGCGACTGCGCTTTTCAAATATTTCCTGATAAAAGGAGTCAGGCGATCCATATCTACCTTATGTTTGGAGCCGATGTGCTTCTTGATGGCTTGCAGAGAAGACCCGCCACGTTCTTTCAAGTTGGTGATCGCTTCGAGAACCATTTCAGACACCTTAGGGTGAGTGGGAGCTGTTTTGGGCTTCTTTGCCGCAGACTTTGCCTTCTTTTTAGGCGTTGCAGCGGCAGGAGTGCTAGCTACGGGAGCAGTATCGTCCGACATGTCGTCTATAAACAGTACAAACTGAATAAAAATACAAGAAAATCACGCTATTTATTTGTGAACGCAAAAACCGAGGCGACCAATCCGAAATTGTCTTTCTACCTAAGCCCCGCCTCCCGCTGGTGTTCTGTATAAATACTGATACTTTCGCGCTTTTTACACATTCGCATACTTTTGTGTTGCTGATAAGTCGCTATGGCTCGTACCAAGCAAACCGCTAGGAAATCTACCGGAGGTAAAGCCCCCCGTAAGCAGCTGGCCACCAAGGCTGCTCGTAAGAGCGCCCCAGCCACCGGTGGTGTGAAAAAACCCCATCGTTACAGGCCAGGAACAGTCGCTCTCAGAGAAATTCGTCGTTACCAGAAATCCACCGAGCTTTTGATCAGGAAATTGCCCTTCCAGCGTTTAGTCAGAGAAATCGCCCAGGACTTCAAGACCGATCTTCGTTTCCAAAGCTCTGCCGTCATGGCTTTGCAAGAAGCCAGCGAAGCTTACTTAGTCGGTCTTTTTGAAGACACTAACTTGTGCGCTATCCACGCCAAGCGTGTCACCATCATGCCCAAAGATATCCAGCTCGCTCGACGAATTCGTGGAGAGCGTGCCTAAGCTGCTTTCACCGAAAAAAAAAAGGCCCTTTTCAGGGCCATACAAATATTAATGTTTAATGTTGACTATTTCAATTGTAAGCACAAAATAATATATAAAACAGCGAACGGGGGTATATTATTAAAATTTCCTGGTTTTAAGATGTGTTATACATAAAATTTACATATTCTTTCTTTTTTTTAATGTAATATTCACCTATTTCATTACTTTCTGACATGTATCATTCGGTTTCGAAAGTAATTAGCCTTCTTGCTGCATCATTTCAATTTCCACTTCCGATTTGAACTTTTTGTTCAGGAAAGGCCGATAGATGGCGACAGCATACTGCTCGAATGAGAACCGAAAAAGTGTACAATTCTTAAAATGTTATGCCACTCATTGTCTCGTTTATAATTCATATAGTAAATTAAGTAAATCCAACGTAATTGGATTTATTTAATTAAATGAAATGCCTGTGCTTTTTAAGATATTCATGTGTGTTTATTCATTCACTGAGTAAGATTGCAGTAGCATGGATTGTGTTTGAAAGATTTTTCTTAGATTCCAAATTAATGAATTGTAACGAAAATAAATATTTGTATGGCCCTGAAAAGGGCCTTTTTTTTTTTTTTAAACAGAGTTTCCGGCAATTTAAGCCTTCTTCTCTGTCTTTTTGGGAAGCAAGACAGCTTGGATGTTGGGCAACACACCACCCTGAGCGATTGTTACGCCAGAGAGCAGTTTGTTCAATTCCTCGTCGTTTCGGATGGCAAGCTGGAGATGTCTAGGGATGATCCTAGTCTTTTTGTTGTCTCTGGCGGCATTTCCTGCCAACTCGAGAACTTCAGCGGCCAAGTATTCAAGAACGGCTGCTAAGTAAACTGGAGCTCCAGCACCAACACGCTCGGCATAGTTGCCTTTCCTGAGAAGCCTGTGGATACGGCCGACTGGAAACTGAAGTCCTGCCCTGCTGGAACGAGTCTTGCTCTTTCCCTTCACTTTACCTCCTTTTCCACGACCAGACATGATACAGAACGGTTAAATGAAACGATTGATTAAACAAGTTCTTCTCACTGCGACAGCAAGAAGCGAAATGTGAAAGTGTGTTCGTAAAAATGTCGGAGCAAGCTATTTATGAGCTTTAAAGAATTACGACGAAACCTTTTCAGCCAATCACGTCACTGGAAATCGACCAATCAGTAACTCTCCTTTTTGAGCTGAGTTCTGAGAAATAAATTCAAATTTATTAAATTTCGATATGAACATGCCTTTTTTAAATTATTATTATTTTCATTCCTCTTAAAAATAGAAAAAAAAAAGTTACTGTTTCATCAGCATTAACTCAGAATTTCCACTTGAGTGTTATATCTATGTCGTGTGTTATGTTTGATAGCGTCGTATTTTTCGCGATTCGAAAGTGTAATCAATTGAAACTTTTCTTTTTTTCCTTTTCTCTCTTTCTTTATTTCTGTGAATTAAATAGGTGAAAGAAGAAATGCGAGAAGAAATTGCAAGAAACAACATTTTCAAAACACAGAAACAGTTACTTTTTCGAATACCATTCACATTCTCTGAGAACTGTGTATCCGTAGTTCTGGGTCTATCATTGTTGTTCCTTCATTTCTTTTTAGCTATATGGTACAGTAAACAAATGGACCTAAGACGATAAGATGCAAAATGATAAACATTTGAAATACATTTAGATTTGTTATTATGATGTAATTTCAATTTTAATTTGAAACTCATTCGAAAATCTCATCCCTTATCCTGGCGCCATCTGTTGGCTTTTTTCGATCAAAAAGATATGTATGCAAAATGAAAACTCGTCCTTCCCATTGGAATTTTTTACAAATAAAGAACCCATCCCTCTTACTTAAATTGAATTAAATTGACCTTTATTGTTAATTCTATTTACATAAACCTCCACACTCAAACTTTACAGTGTATGCATGTTATTTTGAATTTAATGAGCGGGAAAACTTAAGAAAATTACAGATGTCTGTTTTATAGTATTGTTTTTAACATCTGGTGGTCTAAATTGACTTTCTTGCGTATCATGTGTGCTTTAAGATTTGTATGGCCCTGAAAAGGGCCTTTTTTGTGAGACAGATGAGGAATCTGCTTATTTGGAGCTGGTGTACTTGGTGACAGCTTTGGTTCCTTCAGACACGGCGTGTTTTGCCAATTCACCGGGCAACAGAAGTCGAACGGCTGTCTGAATTTCCCGACTGGTGATGGTAGATCTCTTGTTGTAGTGAGCCAAACGAGAAGATTCAGCAGCGATTCTCTCGAATATGTCGTTCACGAAAGAATTCATGATAGACATGGCTTTGGAAGAGATACCGGTGTCGGGATGGACTTGTTTCAAAACTTTGTAGATGTAGATCGCGAAGGATTCCTTCCTGCGCTTCTTGCGTTTTTTCTTATCGCCAGCTCGCACAGATTTCTGGGCCTTTCCGGCCTTCTTAACGGCTTTTCCACTTGCTTGGGGAGGCATGTTTCTCTCTAAACGAATCTCTCTCGAGTGTGAAATGCAAAAAAAACGAACCCTATTTATGCTCTGCGCGTTGGATCGTGCGAATACGATCGTGCGACCAATAGGAAAGCTTCACTGACGTCACGCTCAAAACATACAATATCTAAATGAAAACGCATTCATTTAAAATTAGAAGAGTTTTTTTAAATGAACGCACCAGCAAGTTAGTAATTATTGATACAGTTTACTAAATAAAGTGGTGGATATTCGCTAAAGGATGGCAATTGTCCATCGTGTTATTTCTAATAATAAAAATGTTATTTAAAAATAATGATCATTTCCTTATAATGAAAATGGTTATTTAATAATATTTTTTTTATTTTTTTTTTTATTTTTTTATTAACAGTTATTTCAAATAAACATCACATATTTTTTTTTTTTTTTTTTTTTTTTTTTTTTTTTTAACCTCCTTTCCCAAAAAGAAAGAAAAAAAAAAAAAAAAGAAAGAAAACAATAAATTCCAAACAATATCTCTAAATAATTCTTACTAGAAGAAACAACAGCTGGAGCCTTAATCATGCGAAAAGAAATGTAGGCACACGTGCAGATTAAAAGCAGCAATGTTGTTCCGTTGTAGTTTCGAAATCAGAAGATGAAGAATCGAATGTGTAAACAGTGTAATTCAATGAAACCTCCTATGACACACAAGCAGTTTAACAAACAATTCTTTTGGATTTTTGACATCTCAATTAGTACTCACAAAACTATAATATAAATGGCACAAAAAGTTCTTATTTACTCTCTAAAAGAGTAATGAAAAGCCATTGTTTTGTCACATTCCCAAGAACAAAACCAAAATACTCAAAGTCTGCCAATTTCTTATAACAAGAGGAGAATATTTAACTGTTGCCATTTGCAACATAATCTACTGAAACGATAAATAACAAAAGCGAAGATAATAACTAGGTAGAGGATCAACCTGACAAATGTACTTTAGTCATTTTATTTTGTTTTATTTTATCTTTTTTTTTTTTTTTTTTTTTTTTTTGTTTAATCATTAAAAAATATCAAATATTATTAAACTATTCTGCCACTTCATAACAAACTTCAATAAGGACTTCATTGAATTATTCCCCTCTGTGTAACTGTTAAAAGGATGGCAGAAACTATCCGTAACTTGACTACTTGCTGATAACATTTTTTTTTTTTTTTAATCAATATAAATAAATGTGTTTAACTTGGTAAATGCTTAAAAAAAAAAAAAAAAAAAAAAAAAAAAGGTATGTATATATATATTTTATATTTATCTCAGAGAATGTGAAATGCTTATTTGATATACACAGGGCTTAGGCGGAATGCCCTCCATGGGGGTCTTTCTAAGTGCTACTAGCCCGTATTCACTCTAGTTTCGAAGAAAACCACGGAAAATTCCGAACGGCTAGACCGACGAGCGCGACTTGTGTTCGAACCCGACACCACCTGTCCACCAGCTTAGAGAGAAGAGCCCCACCTCAACCCGAGTGCTCTGATACACCTTAGAAACACTTTTTTAATTCACACTGCACGATTATGTCCATACACTAATAAATATCCTACAGATTTAGAAAAAAAAAAAAAAAAACTAATCATAAATAAATTAAATGGATAAAATAAGCTAAAGTCAATCCGGCACAATAAAAAACAAATAAATAAATAATCTGAAAGTTCAAAAGAATAACATTAATAGAAGCAAAGCATACAGGTAAAAATGTATTAAACATTGAAATGACATTTTAAGAGAAAACTGCTTGCCAACGGCCATACCATGCTGAAAGTACCGGTTCTCGTCCGATCCCCGAAGTCAAGCAGCATCGGGCGCGGTTAGTACTTGGGAGGGTGACCACCTGGGAACACCGCGTGCTGTTGGCATCTTTTTTTTTCAAAATCATTTATTAAATTGTTTAATTCGCATTTCCTTTTTATTATTATTAATATTATTATTATTATTCTTTATCAATAAATAAATGAATAAATATTTAAAGCGTCTACATTTTAATAAAAAAATAAAGTCGATGAGGACCATTAATTCAAATTCAAACAAATCTTTACATAGATTGAATTTAATTAAATTGTTTTAATTTTTCTTAATATAATTTCAAGAATGTATATGCAGTCATATGTATAATTTTCTTTTTTTTTTTTTTTTTGTCTCCCGATTACGTCAGAGGTTTGGCTCCGCCTCTTTTGGATTTTCCGTATAAATACGGAGCGAAGTTCCCGTTCTTGACTCAGATTCGCTTAGAAATCCCTGATATTCACTAGCTATGTCTGGACGAGGAAAAGGCGGCAAGGGCTTGGGTAAAGGTGGTGCCAAGAGGCACAGGAAAGTGCTTAGAGACAACATCCAGGGTATCACCAAGCCCGCAATTAGGAGATTGGCAAGACGTGGTGGTGTAAAACGTATCTCCGGTCTCATCTACGAAGAGACCCGTGGTGTCCTTAAAGTTTTCTTGGAAAACGTCATCCGGGATGCCGTCACTTACACCGAGCATGCAAAAAGGAAAACTGTAACAGCTATGGATGTCGTTTACGCTTTGAAACGACAAGGACGTACTCTGTACGGTTTCGGAGGTTAAACACGCCACTTGCCTCTCTCCAAAAAAAAAAGGCCCTTTTCAGGGCCATATAAATGATTTTTTACTAACTGACAGACTTTTCAACACCACCTTTCTTTTCTTCGTCATGAAATATCTTATAAGACTTCATTTTTCGCTTTTACAAAATAAAACACTGTAAATAAAGTTAAATTCGCTTTTATTTCCATTTATCGCCACTAGATGGCAGTACCAGACAATCACTGAACATACAGCTAGTAAGAGATGCAAAATTGAAAAATAAATTAAATTCACCATTTATTTACTTATTTTTTACCTTTTCGTAAAGATTTTGCTATTTTTCGATAGAGTAACCTTACATTTTGTTGGTGAAAAGTTTGAATCACTCGTATTCTCTAAATTGAATTATAAAAATAATTTTCAAAATATTCTAGGTATGTGTGTGAGCATTTGCACTAAAATTAATTGGAAAAAAGAAAAAATATATATATTTAAATAATATTATAAGCGTGACTATATTTTTAATTAAATAAAAAAAAAAAAAAAAAAAATTGTTTACCCAAAATATATGCATTTGAGCTGTAAATTCATTTAGTGGTAAAGTGGGGCTCGTTACCCATATGTTATGTGATAGTGAGAATGTTTTCTGTTGATAAAGATTTGTATGGCTCTGAAAAGAGCCTTTTTTTTTTTTTTTTACCTCAGTGTCCGAAAGTCTATTTCTTTGCTTTTTTTGGAGTAGCCTTTTTGGGAGTCTTCATTTTTTTAACTTTGGGGGCTTTGGGTTTGGAGGGCTTGGAAGCTTTCTTGGGAGATTTGGGCTTTGCTGCTTTTTTGGCTGCTGGTTTTTTAGCGGCGGATTTTTTCTTCTCTGCACTTTTTGCTTTGGGCTTGGCAGCTTTCTTGGTGGCGGATTTAGCTTTTTTGGTGGGAGAAGCACCCTCCTTCTTAGGTTTCTTAGCCTTGCCGGATTCTTTGCCTTTCTGGCCGGATGCGCTCAGTTTGAAAGAGCCACTGGCGCCTTTCCCTTTAGTCTGGATCAAAGCTCCGCTGGCGACTGCGCTTTTCAAATATTTCCTGATAAAAGGAGTCAGGCGATCCATATCTACCTTATGTTTGGAGCCGATGTGCTTCTTGATGGCTTGCAGAGAAGACCCGCCACGTTCTTTCAAGTTGGTGATCGCTTCGAGAACCATTTCAGACACCTTAGGGTGAGTGGGAGCTGTTTTGGGCTTCTTTGCCGCAGACTTTGCCTTCTTTTTAGGCGTTGCAGCGGCAGGAGTGCTAGCTACGGGAGCAGTATCGTCCGACATGTCGTCTATAAACAGTACAAACTGAATAAAAATACAAGAAAATCACGCTATTTATTTGTGAACGCAAAAACCGAGGCGACCAATCCGAAATTGTCTTTCTACCTAAGCCCCGCCTCCCGCTGGTGTTCTGTATAAATACTGATACTTTCGCGCTTTTTACACATTCGCATACTTTTGTGTTGCTGATAAGTCGCTATGGCTCGTACCAAGCAAACCGCTAGGAAATCTACCGGAGGTAAAGCCCCCCGTAAGCAGCTGGCCACCAAGGCTGCTCGTAAGAGCGCCCCAGCCACCGGTGGTGTGAAAAAACCCCATCGTTACAGGCCAGGAACAGTCGCTCTCAGAGAAATTCGTCGTTACCAGAAATCCACCGAGCTTTTGATCAGGAAATTGCCCTTCCAGCGTTTAGTCAGAGAAATCGCCCAGGACTTCAAGACCGATCTTCGTTTCCAAAGCTCTGCCGTCATGGCTTTGCAAGAAGCCAGCGAAGCTTACTTAGTCGGTCTTTTTGAAGACACTAACTTGTGCGCTATCCACGCCAAGCGTGTCACCATCATGCCCAAAGATATCCAGCTCGCTCGACGAATTCGTGGAGAGCGTGCCTAAGCTGCTTTCACCGAAAAAAAAAAGGCCCTTTTCAGGGCCATACAAATATTAATGTTTAATGTTGACTATTTCAATTGTAAGCACAAAATAATATATAAAACAGCGAACGGGGGTATATTATTAAAATTTCCTGGTTTTAAGATGTGTTATACATAAAATTTACATATTCTTTCTTTTTTTTAATGTAATATTCACCTATTTCATTACTTTCTGACATGTATCATTCGGTTTCGAAAGTAATTAGCCTTCTTGCTGCATCATTTCAATTTCCACTTCCGATTTGAACTTTTTGTTCAGGAAAGGCCGATAGATGGCGACAGCATACTGCTCGAATGAGAACCGAAAAAGTGTACAATTCTTAAAATGTTATGCCACTCATTGTCTCGTTTATAATTCATATAGTAAATTAAGTAAATCCAACGTAATTGGATTTATTTAATTAAATGAAATGCCTGTGCTTTTTAAGATATTCATGTGTGTTTATTCATTCACTGAGTAAGATTGCAGTAGCATGGATTGTGTTTGAAAGATTTTTCTTAGATTCCAAATTAATGAATTGTAACGAAAATAAATATTTGTATGGCCCTGAAAAGGGCCTTTTTTTTTTTTTTAAACAGAGTTTCCGGCAATTTAAGCCTTCTTCTCTGTCTTTTTGGGAAGCAAGACAGCTTGGATGTTGGGCAACACACCACCCTGAGCGATTGTTACGCCAGAGAGCAGTTTGTTCAATTCCTCGTCGTTTCGGATGGCAAGCTGGAGATGTCTAGGGATGATCCTAGTCTTTTTGTTGTCTCTGGCGGCATTTCCTGCCAACTCGAGAACTTCAGCGGCCAAGTATTCAAGAACGGCTGCTAAGTAAACTGGAGCTCCAGCACCAACACGCTCGGCATAGTTGCCTTTCCTGAGAAGCCTGTGGATACGGCCGACTGGAAACTGAAGTCCTGCCCTGCTGGAACGAGTCTTGCTCTTTCCCTTCACTTTACCTCCTTTTCCACGACCAGACATGATACAGAACGGTTAAATGAAACGATTGATTAAACAAGTTCTTCTCACTGCGACAGCAAGAAGCGAAATGTGAAAGTGTGTTCGTAACTGGAACTGGAACTGATATTAGCATTGGTGGACTTCCTAGTGATCATCACTTTACGTCCAGGCTATTGATAATTGTCTAGCTATACATGTGAGCCAGTAAAAAATAAAATCTAACTGCAGAGAAAAATTCTGCGTGTAAAAAAGATAAAAATTTTAAATATAAATATTAAGCATTAGGATAGGAAAAGTAAACTTAAGTCTATACAAAAGGAATAGAAAAATTAATGAAAAAACTATTGAAATGAAAAAAGGTAGCAAAATAAAGAGATTAAAGATGGTTCGCAGTTCCTAAAAATTTAATAGGTCGTAGAAAAGGTCCAAAAGCAAAGCTGTGTCGATTCCCAAAAAGAAAAAAGAAAAAAGACACTTTAAAGTGACCATACATTTTTTTTTTTTTTTTTTTTTTTTTTTTATATAAGAGAATCTAACTAATTGTGAAGTGTGAAATTAAATATATGTTAATTTTTTTTTTTTTTTTTTTTTTTTTTTTTTTTTTTAATGAAAAATAAGTGGAAGGAAATTAAATGCTGGTAAACTAGTCATCGAGGACCATAGAATATTTAGGTCGTTTTCGTTTAGTTGGAGAAAGCATATCATAATCGGGTAATTCCGCTATGATTTCATTATTAATATTTCCAATGGAGTCATAGAAGTTCTTAGAGAGTTTTCTGACTCTGTCGTGAAAAGACTGAGTCCTGAGGTCATTTTGAATTGTGGTATTTCGTAGGTATCTGTTTCCGTTACGAATTTGTCTTAGAATTTTGTTATGGGTGCGGGCCAATAAATTAAAAGAGGATTTACATGTACATCCCCAGATGGGACATGCGTAGGTGAGCATCGGGAGGATACATGAATTATAAAGTAAGAGTTTGTTGCGTATAGAAAGCGTTTTGCCTTTAAGGAGGGGGTCGAGGGATTTTTTAACATTGGTAGCTTTTGCTCTAGAGGTAATGATATGTTTTCTGAAAGTTAATCTACGGTCAAGGTAGACACCAAGATACTTGGTGTCATCTTGCCAGGGGATGGTAGTATTGTTAATGGTTATGCGGTTAGGGTAGGTTATTTTTCGAGAAAAATAAATAGCATTTGTTTTAGATTCATTAATGTTGACGAGCCATCGGTTGAACCAACTCATAAGTGTGTCTATGTGCTCTTGCAGATAAAAGTATAGTGTAAATGGATGTCTGCTTGCCATGTAAATTACAGTGTCATCAGCATAAAGGGCTAAATTTGTGCGTGGGTGTCTGGGAATGTCGTTAAAGAATATGTTGAAAAGTGTAGGTCCAAGTACTGAGCCTTGGAGAATGCCTGCAGTAATATTCTTGTGGTGTGATAGTGTGTTGTTGACGCGAACAACGAAGGTTCTGTTGCTAAGATACTGGTGTATAAGATGTATGAGGTAGGCAGGAGTATTTAGCTGAATTAATTTGTATATGAGGCCTTCATGCCATACCTTGTCAAAGGCTTTAGCAACGTCGAGAAAAATTGCGGCAGCTGGTATCGATGCGTTGAGGTTTTCACTAAGGAATTCCACAACCCGAAGCAGCTGGTGTTCAGTGGAGTGTTGGGCTCTGAAGCCAAATTGTTCAGGCATGAATGCGTTGGTGTCTTGCAGATGTGTAATGAGTCGTTCACGAATGACTCGTTCAGCGATTTTACTAAGGCAGGGAAGAAGGGAGATCGGTCTGAAATTAGTGGGGTTAGTTAGATTACATGATGGTTTAGGTATTGGGGAAATGACAGAAGTTTTCCATAATTTAGGGAAATAAGAGAGTTTTAGAATATGGTTAATAATATGAGTAAGAAAAAGGGTAAAATTAAGTGGAAGATTTTTAATGGCAACATTAGATATTTTATCAATACCAGGTGCTTTACGATTCTTTAAAGATTTAATAATATTAATAATTTCAATAGTTCTAACATTAGTGTCAGGGGGAGAAGGGGGGGTAGAGAGAAAGTTGTTCAAAACGGAATTAACCTGGTTAAGATGATCAGCGTCGGTCGGGTTATTATTGGGTGAAAATTGAAGTTCATACGAGGAGGCAAGAGCATTAGCTTTGTCCTCATCCGTATAGTGAGTAGCATTATTATAGTTTAAGGGTGGAATGGCAGTATAATTGTTGTTAAGGCGCTTTTTAATTTGCCAAAGGGAGTTATCCTCTGGCGAGAGATTTGAGAGAAAGTTGTTCCAAGTTTTCTGTTTTTCTTTAAGAATGCAGTTTTTAATTCTGTTATTTAGGTTGTACATTATTCTTTTTAAGTTGGGATCACGTGAATTTTGGTAATTGCGTCTAATTCTATTTCTATTTTTAATCATATTATGGATGTAATTGGGTAAGAGGAAGCGTCTATCGTTTTTGAAAAATACATGAGTAGCATGTTTTTGGGCGTTCGCTATATGTTGATGAAGTGTGGAAACTGCAATGTCAATATCATTAGTATTATTGATGTCAGGGTTAATGATGTTAATATTATTAAGGTATGTTTTAAATTTATCCCAATTAATGGCAACAGAAGGGGAAGGTGTTATAGGATTAATAAAATCAATTTTGAATGAGACAGGGAGGTGATCAGAGCTCAAATCATTAATAGTATTAGTAGTGATGGGATAAGGGAGATTTTTAGTGATTGCAAAGTCAATTATAGAGGGATGAGCATTATTATATGGGAAGTGTGTGGGTGTATTAGGTGCATGTAGACTTAAATTTTGGTTGTGGATGAAGTTGTGTAATGTCCTACCACGGGAGGTGGTACTGACACAGTTCCATCGAGAGTTATGTGCATTGAAGTCACCAGCTACAAAACTACAGGTGTGATGATTGAAAAGATTATTTAAGTCATTAATCGGGAATTGTCTAGTGTGTCTAACATAAGCAGAAGCTATAAATAAATTAATGTTGGGGAATTGGATAACAATGCCCGTGTAATCAATATCGTTAAGTGTGTTTTGTGTATATGTGTGGTGTGGGATATGATTTTTAATGTAAATTGCAGTACCACCTAAATTAGAGTTAGGTCTTTGAGTGCGATAAAGTGTGTATCCCGATATATTAATGCTGCAAGAAGGGTTACCAATTTCTTGAAGTAAGATTATATCAAAAGAAGGGTTAAGTGAGATAAAGTGTCTGAGCTCGTTGATGCGGTTAGTTAAGTAATTGCAGTTCCACGAAAGAAGCATAAGAGAAAAGAAGTTATTTGTATTAGCCATGTTGGATGGTGGGGAGTTCATTAGCGAAATTGTCGAACTCTTTAATAATAACTATGATTTTGTCTAAGGGGTTGTTATACTGTTTCATTTTATTTGCTATTGTTTTGAAAAAGCTAATAAATTTGGCTATTTCAAGTAGTTCTTTTAGGTCTTTAAAGGTGTTAAAAATTTCGCCCAGTTCACTCGTCACATGCTCTGTGGCGTTAGTAGTAGTAGGATTTAGTGGTGGGAAGTCTTCCAGGTTATTTGGTGTAGCTGCCGAGTTATTATCAGCTTGAGGATTAGGGTTTTGAATTTGCTGCGTGATTTCTGTGGTGTCAGGAGTAGGTTTACTATTGGTTTTATTGGTGTCCGTCGATTTGATGTCGGAATTGGTATTTTTAGTGTAGTTAAAGTCTCTCAATATCTCAGCCAGTTGGTAGCTCTCTTGGAGGTGTTTTTTTTGGGTGGTGGGTTTAGTCGATTTATTTTTGTTGGAAGTTTTTTGATTATTAAATGGATTTTTAGGACATGTGTTCGTAAAAATGTCGGAGCAAGCTATTTATGAGCTTTAAAGAATTACGACGAAACCTTTTCAGCCAATCACGTCACTGGAAATCGACCAATCAGTAACTCTCCTTTTTGAGCTGAGTTCTGAGAAATAAATTCAAATTTATTAAATTTCGATATGAACATGCCTTTTTTAAATTATTATTATTTTCATTCCTCTTAAAAATAGAAAAAAAAAAGTTACTGTTTCATCAGCATTAACTCAGAATTTCCACTTGAGTGTTATATCTATGTCGTGTGTTATGTTTGATAGCGTCGTATTTTTCGCGATTCGAAAGTGTAATCAATTGAAACTTTTCTTTTTTTCCTTTTCTCTCTTTCTTTATTTCTGTGAATTAAATAGGTGAAAGAAGAAATGCGAGAAGAAATTGCAAGAAACAACATTTTCAAAACACAGAAACAGTTACTTTTTCGAATACCATTCACATTCTCTGAGAACTGTGTATCCGTAGTTCTGGGTCTATCATTGTTGTTCCTTCATTTCTTTTTAGCTATATGGTACAGTAAACAAATGGACCTAAGACGATAAGATGCAAAATGATAAACATTTGAAATACATTTAGATTTGTTATTATGATGTAATTTCAATTTTAATTTGAAACTCATTCGAAAATCTCATCCCTTATCCTGGCGCCATCTGTTGGCTTTTTTCGATCAAAAAGATATGTATGCAAAATGAAAACTCGTCCTTCCCATTGGAATTTTTTACAAATAAAGAACCCATCCCTCTTACTTAAATTGAATTAAATTGACCTTTATTGTTAATTCTATTTACATAAACCTCCACACTCAAACTTTACAGTGTATGCATGTTATTTTGAATTTAATGAGCGGGAAAACTTAAGAAAATTACAGATGTCTGTTTTATAGTATTGTTTTTAACATCTGGTGGTCTAAATTGACTTTCTTGCGTATCATGTGTGCTTTAAGATTTGTATGGCCCTGAAAAGGGCCTTTTTTGTGAGACAGATGAGGAATCTGCTTATTTGGAGCTGGTGTACTTGGTGACAGCTTTGGTTCCTTCAGACACGGCGTGTTTTGCCAATTCACCGGGCAACAGAAGTCGAACGGCTGTCTGAATTTCCCGACTGGTGATGGTAGATCTCTTGTTGTAGTGAGCCAAACGAGAAGATTCAGCAGCGATTCTCTCGAATATGTCGTTCACGAAAGAATTCATGATAGACATGGCTTTGGAAGAGATACCGGTGTCGGGATGGACTTGTTTCAAAACTTTGTAGATGTAGATCGCGAAGGATTCCTTCCTGCGCTTCTTGCGTTTTTTCTTATCGCCAGCTCGCACAGATTTCTGGGCCTTTCCGGCCTTCTTAACGGCTTTTCCACTTGCTTGGGGAGGCATGTTTCTCTCTAAACGAATCTCTCTCGAGTGTGAAATGCAAAAAAAACGAACCCTATTTATGCTCTGCGCGTTGGATCGTGCGAATACGATCGTGCGACCAATAGGAAAGCTTCACTGACGTCACGCTCAAAACATACAATATCTAAATGAAAACGCATTCATTTAAAATTAGAAGAGTTTTTTTAAATGAACGCACCAGCAAGTTAGTAATTATTGATACAGTTTACTAAATAAAGTGGTGGATATTCGCTAAAGGATGGCAATTGTCCATCGTGTTATTTCTAATAATAAAAATGTTATTTAAAAATAATGATCATTTCCTTATAATGAAAATGGTTATTTAATAATATTTTTTTTATTTTTTTTTTTATTTTTTTATTAACAGTTATTTCAAATAAACATCACATATTTTTTTTTTTTTTTTTTTTTTTTTTTTTTTTTTTTTTTAACCTCCTTTCCCAAAAAGAAAGAAAAAAAAAAAAAAAAGAAAGAAAACAATAAATTCCAAACAATATCTCTAAATAATTCTTACTAGAAGAAACAACAGCTGGAGCCTTAATCATGCGAAAAGAAATGTAGGCACACGTGCAGATTAAAAGCAGCAATGTTGTTCCGTTGTAGTTTCGAAATCAGAAGATGAAGAATCGAATGTGTAAACAGTGTAATTCAATGAAACCTCCTATGACACACAAGCAGTTTAACAAACAATTCTTTTGGATTTTTGACATCTCAATTAGTACTCACAAAACTATAATATAAATGGCACAAAAAGTTCTTATTTACTCTCTAAAAGAGTAATGAAAAGCCATTGTTTTGTCACATTCCCAAGAACAAAACCAAAATACTCAAAGTCTGCCAATTTCTTATAACAAGAGGAGAATATTTAACTGTTGCCATTTGCAACATAATCTACTGAAACGATAAATAACAAAAGCGAAGATAATAACTAGGTAGAGGATCAACCTGACAAATGTACTTTAGTCATTTTATTTTGTTTTATTTTATCTTTTTTTTTTTTTTTTTTTTTTTTTTGTTTAATCATTAAAAAATATCAAATATTATTAAACTATTCTGCCACTTCATAACAAACTTCAATAAGGACTTCATTGAATTATTCCCCTCTGTGTAACTGTTAAAAGGATGGCAGAAACTATCCGTAACTTGACTACTTGCTGATAACATTTTTTTTTTTTTTTAATCAATATAAATAAATGTGTTTAACTTGGTAAATGCTTAAAAAAAAAAAAAAAAAAAAAAAAAAAAGGTATGTATATATATATTTTATATTTATCTCAGAGAATGTGAAATGCTTATTTGATATACACAGGGCTTAGGCGGAATGCCCTCCATGGGGGTCTTTCTAAGTGCTACTAGCCCGTATTCACTCTAGTTTCGAAGAAAACCACGGAAAATTCCGAACGGCTAGACCGACGAGCGCGACTTGTGTTCGAACCCGACACCACCTGTCCACCAGCTTAGAGAGAAGAGCCCCACCTCAACCCGAGTGCTCTGATACACCTTAGAAACACTTTTTTAATTCACACTGCACGATTATGTCCATACACTAATAAATATCCTACAGATTTAGAAAAAAAAAAAAAAAAACTAATCATAAATAAATTAAATGGATAAAATAAGCTAAAGTCAATCCGGCACAATAAAAAACAAATAAATAAATAATCTGAAAGTTCAAAAGAATAACATTAATAGAAGCAAAGCATACAGGTAAAAATGTATTAAACATTGAAATGACATTTTAAGAGAAAACTGCTTGCCAACGGCCATACCATGCTGAAAGTACCGGTTCTCGTCCGATCCCCGAAGTCAAGCAGCATCGGGCGCGGTTAGTACTTGGGAGGGTGACCACCTGGGAACACCGCGTGCTGTTGGCATCTTTTTTTTTCAAAATCATTTATTAAATTGTTTAATTCGCATTTCCTTTTTATTATTATTAATATTATTATTATTATTCTTTATCAATAAATAAATGAATAAATATTTAAAGCGTCTACATTTTAATAAAAAAATAAAGTCGATGAGGACCATTAATTCAAATTCAAACAAATCTTTACATAGATTGAATTTAATTAAATTGTTTTAATTTTTCTTAATATAATTTCAAGAATGTATATGCAGTCATATGTATAATTTTCTTTTTTTTTTTTTTTTTGTCTCCCGATTACGTCAGAGGTTTGGCTCCGCCTCTTTTGGATTTTCCGTATAAATACGGAGCGAAGTTCCCGTTCTTGACTCAGATTCGCTTAGAAATCCCTGATATTCACTAGCTATGTCTGGACGAGGAAAAGGCGGCAAGGGCTTGGGTAAAGGTGGTGCCAAGAGGCACAGGAAAGTGCTTAGAGACAACATCCAGGGTATCACCAAGCCCGCAATTAGGAGATTGGCAAGACGTGGTGGTGTAAAACGTATCTCCGGTCTCATCTACGAAGAGACCCGTGGTGTCCTTAAAGTTTTCTTGGAAAACGTCATCCGGGATGCCGTCACTTACACCGAGCATGCAAAAAGGAAAACTGTAACAGCTATGGATGTCGTTTACGCTTTGAAACGACAAGGACGTACTCTGTACGGTTTCGGAGGTTAAACACGCCACTTGCCTCTCTCCAAAAAAAAAAGGCCCTTTTCAGGGCCATATAAATGATTTTTTACTAACTGACAGACTTTTCAACACCACCTTTCTTTTCTTCGTCATGAAATATCTTATAAGACTTCATTTTTCGCTTTTACAAAATAAAACACTGTAAATAAAGTTAAATTCGCTTTTATTTCCATTTATCGCCACTAGATGGCAGTACCAGACAATCACTGAACATACAGCTAGTAAGAGATGCAAAATTGAAAAATAAATTAAATTCACCATTTATTTACTTATTTTTTACCTTTTCGTAAAGATTTTGCTATTTTTCGATAGAGTAACCTTACATTTTGTTGGTGAAAAGTTTGAATCACTCGTATTCTCTAAATTGAATTATAAAAATAATTTTCAAAATATTCTAGGTATGTGTGTGAGCATTTGCACTAAAATTAATTGGAAAAAAGAAAAAATATATATATTTAAATAATATTATAAGCGTGACTATATTTTTAATTAAATAAAAAAAAAAAAAAAAAAAATTGTTTACCCAAAATATATGCATTTGAGCTGTAAATTCATTTAGTGGTAAAGTGGGGCTCGTTACCCATATGTTATGTGATAGTGAGAATGTTTTCTGTTGATAAAGATTTGTATGGCTCTGAAAAGAGCCTTTTTTTTTTTTTTTTACCTCAGTGTCCGAAAGTCTATTTCTTTGCTTTTTTTGGAGTAGCCTTTTTGGGAGTCTTCATTTTTTTAACTTTGGGGGCTTTGGGTTTGGAGGGCTTGGAAGCTTTCTTGGGAGATTTGGGCTTTGCTGCTTTTTTGGCTGCTGGTTTTTTAGCGGCGGATTTTTTCTTCTCTGCACTTTTTGCTTTGGGCTTGGCAGCTTTCTTGGTGGCGGATTTAGCTTTTTTGGTGGGAGAAGCACCCTCCTTCTTAGGTTTCTTAGCCTTGCCGGATTCTTTGCCTTTCTGGCCGGATGCGCTCAGTTTGAAAGAGCCACTGGCGCCTTTCCCTTTAGTCTGGATCAAAGCTCCGCTGGCGACTGCGCTTTTCAAATATTTCCTGATAAAAGGAGTCAGGCGATCCATATCTACCTTATGTTTGGAGCCGATGTGCTTCTTGATGGCTTGCAGAGAAGACCCGCCACGTTCTTTCAAGTTGGTGATCGCTTCGAGAACCATTTCAGACACCTTAGGGTGAGTGGGAGCTGTTTTGGGCTTCTTTGCCGCAGACTTTGCCTTCTTTTTAGGCGTTGCAGCGGCAGGAGTGCTAGCTACGGGAGCAGTATCGTCCGACATGTCGTCTATAAACAGTACAAACTGAATAAAAATACAAGAAAATCACGCTATTTATTTGTGAACGCAAAAACCGAGGCGACCAATCCGAAATTGTCTTTCTACCTAAGCCCCGCCTCCCGCTGGTGTTCTGTATAA
This sequence comes from Salticus scenicus, assembly GCA_963930645.1. Lineage (NCBI taxonomy): Eukaryota > Metazoa > Arthropoda > Arachnida > Araneae > Salticidae > Salticus > Salticus scenicus. The sequence continues at coordinate 59,627 of CAWVNO010002924.1, read as the reverse complement.
ATACTGATACTTTCGCGCTTTTTACACATTCGCATACTTTTGTGTTGCTGATAAGTCGCTATGGCTCGTACCAAGCAAACCGCTAGGAAATCTACCGGAGGTAAAGCCCCCCGTAAGCAGCTGGCCACCAAGGCTGCTCGTAAGAGCGCCCCAGCCACCGGTGGTGTGAAAAAACCCCATCGTTACAGGCCAGGAACAGTCGCTCTCAGAGAAATTCGTCGTTACCAGAAATCCACCGAGCTTTTGATCAGGAAATTGCCCTTCCAGCGTTTAGTCAGAGAAATCGCCCAGGACTTCAAGACCGATCTTCGTTTCCAAAGCTCTGCCGTCATGGCTTTGCAAGAAGCCAGCGAAGCTTACTTAGTCGGTCTTTTTGAAGACACTAACTTGTGCGCTATCCACGCCAAGCGTGTCACCATCATGCCCAAAGATATCCAGCTCGCTCGACGAATTCGTGGAGAGCGTGCCTAAGCTGCTTTCACCGAAAAAAAAAAGGCCCTTTTCAGGGCCATACAAATATTAATGTTTAATGTTGACTATTTCAATTGTAAGCACAAAATAATATATAAAACAGCGAACGGGGGTATATTATTAAAATTTCCTGGTTTTAAGATGTGTTATACATAAAATTTACATATTCTTTCTTTTTTTTAATGTAATATTCACCTATTTCATTACTTTCTGACATGTATCATTCGGTTTCGAAAGTAATTAGCCTTCTTGCTGCATCATTTCAATTTCCACTTCCGATTTGAACTTTTTGTTCAGGAAAGGCCGATAGATGGCGACAGCATACTGCTCGAATGAGAACCGAAAAAGTGTACAATTCTTAAAATGTTATGCCACTCATTGTCTCGTTTATAATTCATATAGTAAATTAAGTAAATCCAACGTAATTGGATTTATTTAATTAAATGAAATGCCTGTGCTTTTTAAGATATTCATGTGTGTTTATTCATTCACTGAGTAAGATTGCAGTAGCATGGATTGTGTTTGAAAGATTTTTCTTAGATTCCAAATTAATGAATTGTAACGAAAATAAATATTTGTATGGCCCTGAAAAGGGCCTTTTTTTTTTTTTTAAACAGAGTTTCCGGCAATTTAAGCCTTCTTCTCTGTCTTTTTGGGAAGCAAGACAGCTTGGATGTTGGGCAACACACCACCCTGAGCGATTGTTACGCCAGAGAGCAGTTTGTTCAATTCCTCGTCGTTTCGGATGGCAAGCTGGAGATGTCTAGGGATGATCCTAGTCTTTTTGTTGTCTCTGGCGGCATTTCCTGCCAACTCGAGAACTTCAGCGGCCAAGTATTCAAGAACGGCTGCTAAGTAAACTGGAGCTCCAGCACCAACACGCTCGGCATAGTTGCCTTTCCTGAGAAGCCTGTGGATACGGCCGACTGGAAACTGAAGTCCTGCCCTGCTGGAACGAGTCTTGCTCTTTCCCTTCACTTTACCTCCTTTTCCACGACCAGACATGATACAGAACGGTTAAATGAAACGATTGATTAAACAAGTTCTTCTCACTGCGACAGCAAGAAGCGAAATGTGAAAGTGTGTTCGTAAAAATGTCGGAGCAAGCTATTTATGAGCTTTAAAGAATTACGACGAAACCTTTTCAGCCAATCACGTCACTGGAAATCGACCAATCAGTAACTCTCCTTTTTGAGCTGAGTTCTGAGAAATAAATTCAAATTTATTAAATTTCGATATGAACATGCCTTTTTTAAATTATTATTATTTTCATTCCTCTTAAAAATAGAAAAAAAAAAGTTACTGTTTCATCAGCATTAACTCAGAATTTCCACTTGAGTGTTATATCTATGTCGTGTGTTATGTTTGATAGCGTCGTATTTTTCGCGATTCGAAAGTGTAATCAATTGAAACTTTTCTTTTTTTCCTTTTCTCTCTTTCTTTATTTCTGTGAATTAAATAGGTGAAAGAAGAAATGCGAGAAGAAATTGCAAGAAACAACATTTTCAAAACACAGAAACAGTTACTTTTTCGAATACCATTCACATTCTCTGAGAACTGTGTATCCGTAGTTCTGGGTCTATCATTGTTGTTCCTTCATTTCTTTTTAGCTATATGGTACAGTAAACAAATGGACCTAAGACGATAAGATGCAAAATGATAAACATTTGAAATACATTTAGATTTGTTATTATGATGTAATTTCAATTTTAATTTGAAACTCATTCGAAAATCTCATCCCTTATCCTGGCGCCATCTGTTGGCTTTTTTCGATCAAAAAGATATGTATGCAAAATGAAAACTCGTCCTTCCCATTGGAATTTTTTACAAATAAAGAACCCATCCCTCTTACTTAAATTGAATTAAATTGACCTTTATTGTTAATTCTATTTACATAAACCTCCACACTCAAACTTTACAGTGTATGCATGTTATTTTGAATTTAATGAGCGGGAAAACTTAAGAAAATTACAGATGTCTGTTTTATAGTATTGTTTTTAACATCTGGTGGTCTAAATTGACTTTCTTGCGTATCATGTGTGCTTTAAGATTTGTATGGCCCTGAAAAGGGCCTTTTTTGTGAGACAGATGAGGAATCTGCTTATTTGGAGCTGGTGTACTTGGTGACAGCTTTGGTTCCTTCAGACACGGCGTGTTTTGCCAATTCACCGGGCAACAGAAGTCGAACGGCTGTCTGAATTTCCCGACTGGTGATGGTAGATCTCTTGTTGTAGTGAGCCAAACGAGAAGATTCAGCAGCGATTCTCTCGAATATGTCGTTCACGAAAGAATTCATGATAGACATGGCTTTGGAAGAGATACCGGTGTCGGGATGGACTTGTTTCAAAACTTTGTAGATGTAGATCGCGAAGGATTCCTTCCTGCGCTTCTTGCGTTTTTTCTTATCGCCAGCTCGCACAGATTTCTGGGCCTTTCCGGCCTTCTTAACGGCTTTTCCACTTGCTTGGGGAGGCATGTTTCTCTCTAAACGAATCTCTCTCGAGTGTGAAATGCAAAAAAAACGAACCCTATTTATGCTCTGCGCGTTGGATCGTGCGAATACGATCGTGCGACCAATAGGAAAGCTTCACTGACGTCACGCTCAAAACATACAATATCTAAATGAAAACGCATTCATTTAAAATTAGAAGAGTTTTTTTAAATGAACGCACCAGCAAGTTAGTAATTATTGATACAGTTTACTAAATAAAGTGGTGGATATTCGCTAAAGGATGGCAATTGTCCATCGTGTTATTTCTAATAATAAAAATGTTATTTAAAAATAATGATCATTTCCTTATAATGAAAATGGTTATTTAATAATATTTTTTTTATTTTTTTTTTTATTTTTTTATTAACAGTTATTTCAAATAAACATCACATATTTTTTTTTTTTTTTTTTTTTTTTTTTTTTTTTTTTAACCTCCTTTCCCAAAAAGAAAGAAAAAAAAAAAAAAAAGAAAGAAAACAATAAATTCCAAACAATATCTCTAAATAATTCTTACTAGAAGAAACAACAGCTGGAGCCTTAATCATGCGAAAAGAAATGTAGGCACACGTGCAGATTAAAAGCAGCAATGTTGTTCCGTTGTAGTTTCGAAATCAGAAGATGAAGAATCGAATGTGTAAACAGTGTAATTCAATGAAACCTCCTATGACACACAAGCAGTTTAACAAACAATTCTTTTGGATTTTTGACATCTCAATTAGTACTCACAAAACTATAATATAAATGGCACAAAAAGTTCTTATTTACTCTCTAAAAGAGTAATGAAAAGCCATTGTTTTGTCACATTCCCAAGAACAAAACCAAAATACTCAAAGTCTGCCAATTTCTTATAACAAGAGGAGAATATTTAACTGTTGCCATTTGCAACATAATCTACTGAAACGATAAATAACAAAAGCGAAGATAATAACTAGGTAGAGGATCAACCTGACAAATGTACTTTAGTCATTTTATTTTGTTTTATTTTATCTTTTTTTTTTTTTTTTTTTTTTTTTTGTTTAATCATTAAAAAATATCAAATATTATTAAACTATTCTGCCACTTCATAACAAACTTCAATAAGGACTTCATTGAATTATTCCCCTCTGTGTAACTGTTAAAAGGATGGCAGAAACTATCCGTAACTTGACTACTTGCTGATAACATTTTTTTTTTTTTTTAATCAATATAAATAAATGTGTTTAACTTGGTAAATGCTTAAAAAAAAAAAAAAAAAAAAAAAAAAAAGGTATGTATATATATATTTTATATTTATCTCAGAGAATGTGAAATGCTTATTTGATATACACAGGGCTTAGGCGGAATGCCCTCCATGGGGGTCTTTCTAAGTGCTACTAGCCCGTATTCACTCTAGTTTCGAAGAAAACCACGGAAAATTCCGAACGGCTAGACCGACGAGCGCGACTTGTGTTCGAACCCGACACCACCTGTCCACCAGCTTAGAGAGAAGAGCCCCACCTCAACCCGAGTGCTCTGATACACCTTAGAAACACTTTTTTAATTCACACTGCACGATTATGTCCATACACTAATAAATATCCTACAGATTTAGAAAAAAAAAAAAAAAAACTAATCATAAATAAATTAAATGGATAAAATAAGCTAAAGTCAATCCGGCACAATAAAAAACAAATAAATAAATAATCTGAAAGTTCAAAAGAATAACATTAATAGAAGCAAAGCATACAGGTAAAAATGTATTAAACATTGAAATGACATTTTAAGAGAAAACTGCTTGCCAACGGCCATACCATGCTGAAAGTACCGGTTCTCGTCCGATCCCCGAAGTCAAGCAGCATCGGGCGCGGTTAGTACTTGGGAGGGTGACCACCTGGGAACACCGCGTGCTGTTGGCATCTTTTTTTTTCAAAATCATTTATTAAATTGTTTAATTCGCATTTCCTTTTTATTATTATTAATATTATTATTATTATTCTTTATCAATAAATAAATGAATAAATATTTAAAGCGTCTACATTTTAATAAAAAAATAAAGTCGATGAGGACCATTAATTCAAATTCAAACAAATCTTTACATAGATTGAATTTAATTAAATTGTTTTAATTTTTCTTAATATAATTTCAAGAATGTATATGCAGTCATATGTATAATTTTCTTTTTTTTTTTTTTTTTGTCTCCCGATTACGTCAGAGGTTTGGCTCCGCCTCTTTTGGATTTTCCGTATAAATACGGAGCGAAGTTCCCGTTCTTGACTCAGATTCGCTTAGAAATCCCTGATATTCACTAGCTATGTCTGGACGAGGAAAAGGCGGCAAGGGCTTGGGTAAAGGTGGTGCCAAGAGGCACAGGAAAGTGCTTAGAGACAACATCCAGGGTATCACCAAGCCCGCAATTAGGAGATTGGCAAGACGTGGTGGTGTAAAACGTATCTCCGGTCTCATCTACGAAGAGACCCGTGGTGTCCTTAAAGTTTTCTTGGAAAACGTCATCCGGGATGCCGTCACTTACACCGAGCATGCAAAAAGGAAAACTGTAACAGCTATGGATGTCGTTTACGCTTTGAAACGACAAGGACGTACTCTGTACGGTTTCGGAGGTTAAACACGCCACTTGCCTCTCTCCAAAAAAAAAAGGCCCTTTTCAGGGCCATATAAATGATTTTTTACTAACTGACAGACTTTTCAACACCACCTTTCTTTTCTTCGTCATGAAATATCTTATAAGACTTCATTTTTCGCTTTTACAAAATAAAACACTGTAAATAAAGTTAAATTCGCTTTTATTTCCATTTATCGCCACTAGATGGCAGTACCAGACAATCACTGAACATACAGCTAGTAAGAGATGCAAAATTGAAAAATAAATTAAATTCACCATTTATTTACTTATTTTTTACCTTTTCGTAAAGATTTTGCTATTTTTCGATAGAGTAACCTTACATTTTGTTGGTGAAAAGTTTGAATCACTCGTATTCTCTAAATTGAATTATAAAAATAATTTTCAAAATATTCTAGGTATGTGTGTGAGCATTTGCACTAAAATTAATTGGAAAAAAGAAAAAATATATATATTTAAATAATATTATAAGCGTGACTATATTTTTAATTAAATAAAAAAAAAAAAAAAAAAAATTGTTTACCCAAAATATATGCATTTGAGCTGTAAATTCATTTAGTGGTAAAGTGGGGCTCGTTACCCATATGTTATGTGATAGTGAGAATGTTTTCTGTTGATAAAGATTTGTATGGCTCTGAAAAGAGCCTTTTTTTTTTTTTTTTACCTCAGTGTCCGAAAGTCTATTTCTTTGCTTTTTTTGGAGTAGCCTTTTTGGGAGTCTTCATTTTTTTAACTTTGGGGGCTTTGGGTTTGGAGGGCTTGGAAGCTTTCTTGGGAGATTTGGGCTTTGCTGCTTTTTTGGCTGCTGGTTTTTTAGCGGCGGATTTTTTCTTCTCTGCACTTTTTGCTTTGGGCTTGGCAGCTTTCTTGGTGGCGGATTTAGCTTTTTTGGTGGGAGAAGCACCCTCCTTCTTAGGTTTCTTAGCCTTGCCGGATTCTTTGCCTTTCTGGCCGGATGCGCTCAGTTTGAAAGAGCCACTGGCGCCTTTCCCTTTAGTCTGGATCAAAGCTCCGCTGGCGACTGCGCTTTTCAAATATTTCCTGATAAAAGGAGTCAGGCGATCCATATCTACCTTATGTTTGGAGCCGATGTGCTTCTTGATGGCTTGCAGAGAAGACCCGCCACGTTCTTTCAAGTTGGTGATCGCTTCGAGAACCATTTCAGACACCTTAGGGTGAGTGGGAGCTGTTTTGGGCTTCTTTGCCGCAGACTTTGCCTTCTTTTTAGGCGTTGCAGCGGCAGGAGTGCTAGCTACGGGAGCAGTATCGTCCGACATGTCGTCTATAAACAGTACAAACTGAATAAAAATACAAGAAAATCACGCTATTTATTTGTGAACGCAAAAACCGAGGCGACCAATCCGAAATTGTCTTTCTACCTAAGCCCCGCCTCCCGCTGGTGTTCTGTATAAATACTGATACTTTCGCGCTTTTTACACATTCGCATACTTTTGTGTTGCTGATAAGTCGCTATGGCTCGTACCAAGCAAACCGCTAGGAAATCTACCGGAGGTAAAGCCCCCCGTAAGCAGCTGGCCACCAAGGCTGCTCGTAAGAGCGCCCCAGCCACCGGTGGTGTGAAAAAACCCCATCGTTACAGGCCAGGAACAGTCGCTCTCAGAGAAATTCGTCGTTACCAGAAATCCACCGAGCTTTTGATCAGGAAATTGCCCTTCCAGCGTTTAGTCAGAGAAATCGCCCAGGACTTCAAGACCGATCTTCGTTTCCAAAGCTCTGCCGTCATGGCTTTGCAAGAAGCCAGCGAAGCTTACTTAGTCGGTCTTTTTGAAGACACTAACTTGTGCGCTATCCACGCCAAGCGTGTCACCATCATGCCCAAAGATATCCAGCTCGCTCGACGAATTCGTGGAGAGCGTGCCTAAGCTGCTTTCACCGAAAAAAAAAAGGCCCTTTTCAGGGCCATACAAATATTAATGTTTAATGTTGACTATTTCAATTGTAAGCACAAAATAATATATAAAACAGCGAACGGGGGTATATTATTAAAATTTCCTGGTTTTAAGATGTGTTATACATAAAATTTACATATTCTTTCTTTTTTTTAATGTAATATTCACCTATTTCATTACTTTCTGACATGTATCATTCGGTTTCGAAAGTAATTAGCCTTCTTGCTGCATCATTTCAATTTCCACTTCCGATTTGAACTTTTTGTTCAGGAAAGGCCGATAGATGGCGACAGCATACTGCTCGAATGAGAACCGAAAAAGTGTACAATTCTTAAAATGTTATGCCACTCATTGTCTCGTTTATAATTCATATAGTAAATTAAGTAAATCCAACGTAATTGGATTTATTTAATTAAATGAAATGCCTGTGCTTTTTAAGATATTCATGTGTGTTTATTCATTCACTGAGTAAGATTGCAGTAGCATGGATTGTGTTTGAAAGATTTTTCTTAGATTCCAAATTAATGAATTGTAACGAAAATAAATATTTGTATGGCCCTGAAAAGGGCCTTTTTTTTTTTTTTAAACAGAGTTTCCGGCAATTTAAGCCTTCTTCTCTGTCTTTTTGGGAAGCAAGACAGCTTGGATGTTGGGCAACACACCACCCTGAGCGATTGTTACGCCAGAGAGCAGTTTGTTCAATTCCTCGTCGTTTCGGATGGCAAGCTGGAGATGTCTAGGGATGATCCTAGTCTTTTTGTTGTCTCTGGCGGCATTTCCTGCCAACTCGAGAACTTCAGCGGCCAAGTATTCAAGAACGGCTGCTAAGTAAACTGGAGCTCCAGCACCAACACGCTCGGCATAGTTGCCTTTCCTGAGAAGCCTGTGGATACGGCCGACTGGAAACTGAAGTCCTGCCCTGCTGGAACGAGTCTTGCTCTTTCCCTTCACTTTACCTCCTTTTCCACGACCAGACATGATACAGAACGGTTAAATGAAACGATTGATTAAACAAGTTCTTCTCACTGCGACAGCAAGAAGCGAAATGTGAAAGTGTGTTCGTAAAAATGTCGGAGCAAGCTATTTATGAGCTTTAAAGAATTACGACGAAACCTTTTCAGCCAATCACGTCACTGGAAATCGACCAATCAGTAACTCTCCTTTTTGAGCTGAGTTCTGAGAAATAAATTCAAATTTATTAAATTTCGATATGAACATGCCTTTTTTAAATTATTATTATTTTCATTCCTCTTAAAAATAGAAAAAAAAAAGTTACTGTTTCATCAGCATTAACTCAGAATTTCCACTTGAGTGTTATATCTATGTCGTGTGTTATGTTTGATAGCGTCGTATTTTTCGCGATTCGAAAGTGTAATCAATTGAAACTTTTCTTTTTTTCCTTTTCTCTCTTTCTTTATTTCTGTGAATTAAATAGGTGAAAGAAGAAATGCGAGAAGAAATTGCAAGAAACAACATTTTCAAAACACAGAAACAGTTACTTTTTCGAATACCATTCACATTCTCTGAGAACTGTGTATCCGTAGTTCTGGGTCTATCATTGTTGTTCCTTCATTTCTTTTTAGCTATATGGTACAGTAAACAAATGGACCTAAGACGATAAGATGCAAAATGATAAACATTTGAAATACATTTAGATTTGTTATTATGATGTAATTTCAATTTTAATTTGAAACTCATTCGAAAATCTCATCCCTTATCCTGGCGCCATCTGTTGGCTTTTTTCGATCAAAAAGATATGTATGCAAAATGAAAACTCGTCCTTCCCATTGGAATTTTTTACAAATAAAGAACCCATCCCTCTTACTTAAATTGAATTAAATTGACCTTTATTGTTAATTCTATTTACATAAACCTCCACACTCAAACTTTACAGTGTATGCATGTTATTTTGAATTTAATGAGCGGGAAAACTTAAGAAAATTACAGATGTCTGTTTTATAGTATTGTTTTTAACATCTGGTGGTCTAAATTGACTTTCTTGCGTATCATGTGTGCTTTAAGATTTGTATGGCCCTGAAAAGGGCCTTTTTTGTGAGACAGATGAGGAATCTGCTTATTTGGAGCTGGTGTACTTGGTGACAGCTTTGGTTCCTTCAGACACGGCGTGTTTTGCCAATTCACCGGGCAACAGAAGTCGAACGGCTGTCTGAATTTCCCGACTGGTGATGGTAGATCTCTTGTTGTAGTGAGCCAAACGAGAAGATTCAGCAGCGATTCTCTCGAATATGTCGTTCACGAAAGAATTCATGATAGACATGGCTTTGGAAGAGATACCGGTGTCGGGATGGACTTGTTTCAAAACTTTGTAGATGTAGATCGCGAAGGATTCCTTCCTGCGCTTCTTGCGTTTTTTCTTATCGCCAGCTCGCACAGATTTCTGGGCCTTTCCGGCCTTCTTAACGGCTTTTCCACTTGCTTGGGGAGGCATGTTTCTCTCTAAACGAATCTCTCTCGAGTGTCAACGTCAACGTAGTTGATTCGGAGTACCTGCAATCGGTCGCAACCGTTGCTTACCTCCATCGAAAGTGCCAAAAAACATAAAAATAATTTTACAGAAAAGAAAAAAAATTAAAAAGCCGAAGGCTTTTTAATTAAAAAATAAATTTAGAATTTAGTCTCAGAAACTCTCCCACGTTAGCAGGGGAATTAACCTGAGTAAAGCAGCAGGAGATTAAAAAAAAAAAAAAAAAAAAAAAAAAAAAAAAAAAAAAAATTTTAAATCTCCTTGAAAATATAAGTGCAGCAGAAAACAGCTGCGTGCGTTGACGAAGACAGTCTGGACGGTGAAAAGGAAAAAAGAGCTGAGCAGGGCGCCCCAAGGGGCACAGGAAATCGCTCGGAGTCCCGCAATTAATAAAAAAAAAAAAGGGGGCCATACATTTTTTTTTTTTTTTTTTTTTTTTTTTTTTCCTAAGAATTCTATCAGGAAATAAAAATAAAAAGGACAGAGGAGGATTAAAGAGAAATAAAATGCAGTTTCAGATCGAATCCCGGTTTCCATCCAGAAACTAAGTTCTGAGGTGGATCCGTGGACCAATCAGCAAACAGCAAGTTATTCTCAATCCTCTCTGAAAAATTTTGAGCTAAAAACGACGGAATTATGTCCTAGGCGACCCGGCCAATCAGAGCGCGAGGCTCTGACCAATCGGGGATCGCTTTTGGGCATCCCGTCAGAAGACAGCAACTGAAGTAACAAACTTAATAAAAACGATAAAACTTAATAAAAATAGCCAAATAATAAAAAAAAAATAAAAAACGGCAGTTCATAATTTTGAGAGGAGACAACAAAAATTTAGAGGAATTCATGAGTAGAGAGGTGGAAAACGCGACTGTCAAAAATAAAACAGTACATAGGCCTGATGCTAGGGTTAGCCAACTCTAGAGAAACATTTCGTTTGCTCTAGGGAGAAAAATAATTTTGTGAGGAAATACACTGTTATGTAACTCCAGATGAAATAATTCTACTCTTCTTAGAGACAGGCAGAAAGTCGATTCCCCTAGTTAAAATAGCTAAGGGTCGTTTCTTTCCACGACCGACTCCAGGATCGTAGCGATGAATTGAGTTCAACAGAGGATTTCCAACATTGGGGATAGATCTGTGAAACTTCATCGTAAGTTTTCGAATTTCGGCAAAGATTGGCCTAATTCGAAGATCTCGGTGAATAGCATCATTGCGGACATAACGAGTTGCTTTGACAAACCTACGTAAAAGATTATTTTGGAATGTCTGAATTTTTCTTAACTGAGTTTGAGCAGCAGAACCATAGATCATGCACCCATAGGTAATGATCGGACGAATCATAGATTTGTATAATAATAATTTATTCTTAAGAGACAGGCGGCTATTATAAGCTAAAAGAGAATGAAGGGCTTTTGCTGCCTTGTCAGCTTTTATCAGAGATTCTGAAATGTGACGAGACCACGTTAATTTAGAATCTAGGTAAATTCCTAGGTATTTATAGCAAAGTTCCCAGGGTATCGGCTGATTATTAAGTAGGAAGTTAGTGGAGGTGTCATATTTTTTATTTGTGAAGAAAATGGCGGCACTTTTGGAGTTATTAACTTTGATTCTCCATTTTCTTAACCAGATCGAAAATTTATTTAAATAAGTCTGGAGTACTTCAAAAACGGCTTTTGTTGTGCGTTTGTGACAACAGATGGCAGCATCGTCAGCGAAAGTCGCTAATTTGACATCCGGATCTTTCGGCATGTCATTGACGTAAATATTAAAAAGAAAAGGTCCGAGCAAGGAACCTTGGGGGACAGAACTAAAAATGGGTGAAGGATTAGAATAAGAATTACCAACTTTAACAGAAAAGGTTCTATTGTTGAGATAGTCATGCAATATTTTAGTTAATTGGTCTGGGAGACCGATAGATATTAGTTTGTGGATAAGGCCGTCATGCCATACCTTATCGAAAGCTTTTTGAACATCTAAGAATATAATTCCAGTGACTCCATTTTGGAGCCCGTTATGAATGATTTCACTCACTCTCCATAATTGATGTTGAGTGGAGTGTTTCGGACGAAATCCGAATTGCTCCGGCATTATGACGTCATGAGAGTCAGTAAACTCATTCAAGCGCTTTACTAGAACATATTCATAGATCTTCGACATGCAACTGAGAAGAGAAATAGGCCTGTAGTTTTCCGGCGCATGCGCATTCGTTCCAGCGCCCTTCGGAATTGGAACGATCACGCTGGCTTTCCAGCTATCAGGGAAGATATTTAAAATGAGCATGCGGTTAATTAAAAATGCTATATAAAAAACAAAATTAAGGGGGAGGTTAATAAGCATATTAGTGGTTATATTATCCTTGCCCGGGGCCTTGTTCTTTTTGAGACCAGAGACATAGTTGATAATTTCAGAAGGAGTAGTAGGTTTTAACGTATTTGTGGTATTTTTGTTGAGCAAGTTATTGACACTATTATCAACTATGGTAGCAATCCTAGGATTTAAAACATCGTGGTGAGGTGAAAACTGACTTCTAAGACTGAGAGCAATTGCCTCAGCCTTTTCAGTGTTAGTAACTGCCATCCCGTTGGGGCTGTCAATAGCCGGAATGCGTGTTTCTGGCCTACGAATACGGGAAGAATACTTCCAAATTGTGTTGTCTTTAGTCGAGAGACTTTCGACAAAGTTGTTGTAGTGAGTTTTACTGTACTCCAGAATTGCAGCTTTAGCCCTCCTAGCAAGCATATTAAACCTGCTTCTAAAATACGGGGACCTATTGACCTGCCAGAGTTTACGAGCACGATTTCGTTCTCTGACCATCTGTCTGATATCGTCAGGTAACCGGAAATAATTACCAGCCCTCTTTCTAGGAACTGAGCTATTGCTATATGCATCTTGAAGTTTTTCCTCAAGCATACTGATAGCACTCTCAGCTTCAGACTTAGTAGATGGAATAATTGAGGGCGGCTGAGTGTCAGCCAGGATCTCCGTGTAGTGGCTCCACCTAGTGGTGAGAGACGCAGGTAAATCCAAAAAATAATTATCGGTCCGGAAACTGACAATTACAGGCAAATGATCAGAATTAAGCTCGTGTAGCGTTTGAATGCTATAATTATAAGGGAAATTGCGGGTGATAGCAAAATCTATAACATTATTACTTCTGGTTGAGGTGGGTTCAGGGGAGGCTATAATTTCAGCATGATTTTGATCTACCCACCTCCTGATGATATTTCCTCTACGATTATTAGAGGTGCAGTTCCAAGTCAAATGCTTGGCGTTAAAGTCACCCGCAATAATAAAATTGGAATAGAGATTAGTGAGATGGGAAAGTTCTCGCTCGAGCAGGTCATTCCTTGCACTATCAGGAGGAACATATACTGCTGCAATGAGTAATTTTGGAATATTTGGGAAGTCTAAAATAATAGGCGTAGCTTCAATGGAATTTAGATTTGGGACTTTAATGAAAGTAGCATTGAAGCCGTTCTTAAGATAAATAGCAGTGCCGCCACAGTGGTTGCCATTATAAAGCCTGTCAACATTGTATAATTTATAATTTGCAACTTTGGTGAAATTACCCTGGGAAAAGTGGGTTTCACTAACCAAGATGACATCTAAATTATTATTATACACAAAATCTTTAAACTCAGACGCTTGCCTCCGGAGGCCATTGGCGTTCCAGAAACCAAGCGTAAAACAAGAATTCAGATTCCCGTGGGGGGTGAAAGTGGAAAAAATGCCGGAATGAGAAACAGGGGGGAAAAACCCTAGCCCTCAAGAGTTATTAAACTCTCGTATAATAAAAATATTTTATCCATGTTCGTGGACGCAACACGAATTTTTGGAAGAGCCTCTTTCCAGGCCTTAACAATTAATTTTTTGTCATGACTTTTTTCTAAAGTCATGACGTAATTTAGGAATTCGGTTTCCGAACTTGCGTCAGCTGGGACCGAAGAATTCGGATTGGTCAATTTGACTGGGGGCGGGGCTAAGCTCTCGTTGCGCCCTGTGGCAGCCCCTGCAAAGCTGCAGGTCTGCTCCACCTTCCTACTTTGGAAAACCTTGGGTTTGGGTGTCCCTGTGACATCCTGGGGCTTACGCTTTGATTTAGCGTTTTTTGAATTTAGGTTTGGGAACTTAGGGCATTCCCGGAAATTAGCCGGATGGGCACCTCCACAATGAACACACTTGCAGGGCTCAGCAAAGGGCTTCCTGCAATTTTTTGAAGTGTGCTCCCCGGCGCATTTTACACACCGGGGCGCAAGATTACATGCCAGGGCTGAATGAAAGTAGCCCTGACAGTTGTAACATTGAGAGGGACCCTTTTTGCCCTTGTACAGTTCAACTGAAATTTGAGTTCCCATGAACTCTGTGATTTGAAATATTGACTCAGCTTCAATTTCAAGCTGGTTCTTTGGGATCGCCAAATGGAATAGCGGCATGAGGACCTTCTTCGAGGGGGGTCCTCTGTACATTTGGGTCACAGTGACACCCATGAACCCAGAAATGGAAAGTAAATGAGAAATTTCCTGAGGAGCAGTGTTGATGGGGAGTCCCCTAATCACTGCTTTGAGACACTTGTCTGCCTCAAGGAGATACGATTTGTATTGTATTTTTTCCTGAAGCAGATGTTTTTGGATAAGACGGTAATCGTCTTCATTATCTACATTTAATTTCAGAAATCGCCCCTGGGCCTTACTCCTGAGATTAGGAACAAGATTCCTCAACCCAGAGAGCAGAATTTGCCAATGGGGCGGAGGCACGATATGAAATGCAGGAACTTTATTTCCTTTAATTTTAACTTCGGAATTTTGAGTGGTTGAAGGAGTAGCCTTCGAACCTTTCTTTGATCGCTTAGATTTAACATCCTGCCAGTTGTTATCATTTAAATCATCTTCCTCAATAGAACTGCCGTCATCATCCCCACGAGAGCGCTTAAGCTGATTGGAGCTTTCGCTCATCACCGCGTCGGTAGATGGCGCCTCCAGTTCAGCTTCAGTGCCCTCGGTCCTACTCAGAGATTGACCCTCAGGAGAGCCAGAATTACTTAATTTACTATTACTGGGACCCGCAACAGGAGAATTGACAATGGGTGGTGTAGCAGAAAAGTATATTGAGACTCCACTAACCTGGGAGAGTAGGCTAGCGGCCTGCCAAGCCATCAGTCTCTCCTTTTGAAGGGACGATCGCTTAGCAGCAGTGGTGGGGTCATCATTCTTTCTTTTATTGATGTTAGCCAGAGCAGCATCGTTGCAGGCTATAGTAGCTCTGAGTTTTAGCATGAGCTCCTCTGCTTCATTGGGCGAGAGGAGTCGCAAATCAGTGTTTGGATACAGCGATGTAAACACAGGCTTATCCAAGATATTTGAGGTTTGGAGGTCAGACTCGCCGCCGCCAATCCCCATCTCCATGTTTGAAGGAGAAATATCATTCATGATGAAAAAACAAACAGATTAAAGTATCACAGAATAAAAAAGGATCTTCTCGAGAGAGATCCCCGCAGTGCCGCCCTAGTTGAACACGGTCGGCCTTGAAAAAGGCCGGGAAACACTGCGAAAGAGTCAACTCTCTAACGTTGGAGGAGAACTTTTATTTAATACGCTGGCCGATAGATGGCGCAGCGCGGAGCTCAAAAATCTACGTCCGCTCGCAACGAAGGTTGGAACGGGAATCCTATGCGAATGTCTCTCTCGAGTGTGAAATGCAAAAAAAACGAACCCTATTTATGCTCTGCGCGTTGGATCGTGCGAATACGATCGTGCGACCAATAGGAAAGCTTCACTGACGTCACGCTCAAAACATACAATATCTAAATGAAAACGCATTCATTTAAAATTAGAAGAGTTTTTTTAAATGAACGCACCAGCAAGTTAGTAATTATTGATACAGTTTACTAAATAAAGTGGTGGATATTCGCTAAAGGATGGCAATTGTCCATCGTGTTATTTCTAATAATAAAAATGTTATTTAAAAATAATGATCATTTCCTTATAATGAAAATGGTTATTTAATAATATTTTTTTTATTTTTTTTTTTATTTTTTTATTAACAGTTATTTCAAATAAACATCACATATTTTTTTTTTTTTTTTTTTTTTTTTTTTTTTTTTTTTAACCTCCTTTCCCAAAAAGAAAGAAAAAAAAAAAAAAAAGAAAGAAAACAATAAATTCCAAACAATATCTCTAAATAATTCTTACTAGAAGAAACAACAGCTGGAGCCTTAATCATGCGAAAAGAAATGTAGGCACACGTGCAGATTAAAAGCAGCAATGTTGTTCCGTTGTAGTTTCGAAATCAGAAGATGAAGAATCGAATGTGTAAACAGTGTAATTCAATGAAACCTCCTATGACACACAAGCAGTTTAACAAACAATTCTTTTGGATTTTTGACATCTCAATTAGTACTCACAAAACTATAATATAAATGGCACAAAAAGTTCTTATTTACTCTCTAAAAGAGTAATGAAAAGCCATTGTTTTGTCACATTCCCAAGAACAAAACCAAAATACTCAAAGTCTGCCAATTTCTTATAACAAGAGGAGAATATTTAACTGTTGCCATTTGCAACATAATCTACTGAAACGATAAATAACAAAAGCGAAGATAATAACTAGGTAGAGGATCAACCTGACAAATGTACTTTAGTCATTTTATTTTGTTTTATTTTATCTTTTTTTTTTTTTTTTTTTTTTTTTTGTTTAATCATTAAAAAATATCAAATATTATTAAACTATTCTGCCACTTCATAACAAACTTCAATAAGGACTTCATTGAATTATTCCCCTCTGTGTAACTGTTAAAAGGATGGCAGAAACTATCCGTAACTTGACTACTTGCTGATAACATTTTTTTTTTTTTTTAATCAATATAAATAAATGTGTTTAACTTGGTAAATGCTTAAAAAAAAAAAAAAAAAAAAAAAAAAAAGGTATGTATATATATATTTTATATTTATCTCAGAGAATGTGAAATGCTTATTTGATATACACAGGGCTTAGGCGGAATGCCCTCCATGGGGGTCTTTCTAAGTGCTACTAGCCCGTATTCACTCTAGTTTCGAAGAAAACCACGGAAAATTCCGAACGGCTAGACCGACGAGCGCGACTTGTGTTCGAACCCGACACCACCTGTCCACCAGCTTAGAGAGAAGAGCCCCACCTCAACCCGAGTGCTCTGATACACCTTAGAAACACTTTTTTAATTCACACTGCACGATTATGTCCATACACTAATAAATATCCTACAGATTTAGAAAAAAAAAAAAAAAAACTAATCATAAATAAATTAAATGGATAAAATAAGCTAAAGTCAATCCGGCACAATAAAAAACAAATAAATAAATAATCTGAAAGTTCAAAAGAATAACATTAATAGAAGCAAAGCATACAGGTAAAAATGTATTAAACATTGAAATGACATTTTAAGAGAAAACTGCTTGCCAACGGCCATACCATGCTGAAAGTACCGGTTCTCGTCCGATCCCCGAAGTCAAGCAGCATCGGGCGCGGTTAGTACTTGGGAGGGTGACCACCTGGGAACACCGCGTGCTGTTGGCATCTTTTTTTTTCAAAATCATTTATTAAATTGTTTAATTCGCATTTCCTTTTTATTATTATTAATATTATTATTATTATTCTTTATCAATAAATAAATGAATAAATATTTAAAGCGTCTACATTTTAATAAAAAAATAAAGTCGATGAGGACCATTAATTCAAATTCAAACAAATCTTTACATAGATTGAATTTAATTAAATTGTTTTAATTTTTCTTAATATAATTTCAAGAATGTATATGCAGTCATATGTATAATTTTCTTTTTTTTTTTTTTTTTGTCTCCCGATTACGTCAGAGGTTTGGCTCCGCCTCTTTTGGATTTTCCGTATAAATACGGAGCGAAGTTCCCGTTCTTGACTCAGATTCGCTTAGAAATCCCTGATATTCACTAGCTATGTCTGGACGAGGAAAAGGCGGCAAGGGCTTGGGTAAAGGTGGTGCCAAGAGGCACAGGAAAGTGCTTAGAGACAACATCCAGGGTATCACCAAGCCCGCAATTAGGAGATTGGCAAGACGTGGTGGTGTAAAACGTATCTCCGGTCTCATCTACGAAGAGACCCGTGGTGTCCTTAAAGTTTTCTTGGAAAACGTCATCCGGGATGCCGTCACTTACACCGAGCATGCAAAAAGGAAAACTGTAACAGCTATGGATGTCGTTTACGCTTTGAAACGACAAGGACGTACTCTGTACGGTTTCGGAGGTTAAACACGCCACTTGCCTCTCTCCAAAAAAAAAAGGCCCTTTTCAGGGCCATATAAATGATTTTTTACTAACTGACAGACTTTTCAACACCACCTTTCTTTTCTTCGTCATGAAATATCTTATAAGACTTCATTTTTCGCTTTTACAAAATAAAACACTGTAAATAAAGTTAAATTCGCTTTTATTTCCATTTATCGCCACTAGATGGCAGTACCAGACAATCACTGAACATACAGCTAGTAAGAGATGCAAAATTGAAAAATAAATTAAATTCACCATTTATTTACTTATTTTTTACCTTTTCGTAAAGATTTTGCTATTTTTCGATAGAGTAACCTTACATTTTGTTGGTGAAAAGTTTGAATCACTCGTATTCTCTAAATTGAATTATAAAAATAATTTTCAAAATATTCTAGGTATGTGTGTGAGCATTTGCACTAAAATTAATTGGAAAAAAGAAAAAATATATATATTTAAATAATATTATAAGCGTGACTATATTTTTAATTAAATAAAAAAAAAAAAAAAAAAAATTGTTTACCCAAAATATATGCATTTGAGCTGTAAATTCATTTAGTGGTAAAGTGGGGCTCGTTACCCATATGTTATGTGATAGTGAGAATGTTTTCTGTTGATAAAGATTTGTATGGCTCTGAAAAGAGCCTTTTTTTTTTTTTTTTACCTCAGTGTCCGAAAGTCTATTTCTTTGCTTTTTTTGGAGTAGCCTTTTTGGGAGTCTTCATTTTTTTAACTTTGGGGGCTTTGGGTTTGGAGGGCTTGGAAGCTTTCTTGGGAGATTTGGGCTTTGCTGCTTTTTTGGCTGCTGGTTTTTTAGCGGCGGATTTTTTCTTCTCTGCACTTTTTGCTTTGGGCTTGGCAGCTTTCTTGGTGGCGGATTTAGCTTTTTTGGTGGGAGAAGCACCCTCCTTCTTAGGTTTCTTAGCCTTGCCGGATTCTTTGCCTTTCTGGCCGGATGCGCTCAGTTTGAAAGAGCCACTGGCGCCTTTCCCTTTAGTCTGGATCAAAGCTCCGCTGGCGACTGCGCTTTTCAAATATTTCCTGATAAAAGGAGTCAGGCGATCCATATCTACCTTATGTTTGGAGCCGATGTGCTTCTTGATGGCTTGCAGAGAAGACCCGCCACGTTCTTTCAAGTTGGTGATCGCTTCGAGAACCATTTCAGACACCTTAGGGTGAGTGGGAGCTGTTTTGGGCTTCTTTGCCGCAGACTTTGCCTTCTTTTTAGGCGTTGCAGCGGCAGGAGTGCTAGCTACGGGAGCAGTATCGTCCGACATGTCGTCTATAAACAGTACAAACTGAATAAAAATACAAGAAAATCACGCTATTTATTTGTGAACGCAAAAACCGAGGCGACCAATCCGAAATTGTCTTTCTACCTAAGCCCCGCCTCCCGCTGGTGTTCTGTATAAATACTGATACTTTCGCGCTTTTTACACATTCGCATACTTTTGTGTTGCTGATAAGTCGCTATGGCTCGTACCAAGCAAACCGCTAGGAAATCTACCGGAGGTAAAGCCCCCCGTAAGCAGCTGGCCACCAAGGCTGCTCGTAAGAGCGCCCCAGCCACCGGTGGTGTGAAAAAACCCCATCGTTACAGGCCAGGAACAGTCGCTCTCAGAGAAATTCGTCGTTACCAGAAATCCACCGAGCTTTTGATCAGGAAATTGCCCTTCCAGCGTTTAGTCAGAGAAATCGCCCAGGACTTCAAGACCGATCTTCGTTTCCAAAGCTCTGCCGTCATGGCTTTGCAAGAAGCCAGCGAAGCTTACTTAGTCGGTCTTTTTGAAGACACTAACTTGTGCGCTATCCACGCCAAGCGTGTCACCATCATGCCCAAAGATATCCAGCTCGCTCGACGAATTCGTGGAGAGCGTGCCTAAGCTGCTTTCACCGAAAAAAAAAAGGCCCTTTTCAGGGCCATACAAATATTAATGTTTAATGTTGACTATTTCAATTGTAAGCACAAAATAATATATAAAACAGCGAACGGGGGTATATTATTAAAATTTCCTGGTTTTAAGATGTGTTATACATAAAATTTACATATTCTTTCTTTTTTTTAATGTAATATTCACCTATTTCATTACTTTCTGACATGTATCATTCGGTTTCGAAAGTAATTAGCCTTCTTGCTGCATCATTTCAATTTCCACTTCCGATTTGAACTTTTTGTTCAGGAAAGGCCGATAGATGGCGACAGCATACTGCTCGAATGAGAACCGAAAAAGTGTACAATTCTTAAAATGTTATGCCACTCATTGTCTCGTTTATAATTCATATAGTAAATTAAGTAAATCCAACGTAATTGGATTTATTTAATTAAATGAAATGCCTGTGCTTTTTAAGATATTCATGTGTGTTTATTCATTCACTGAGTAAGATTGCAGTAGCATGGATTGTGTTTGAAAGATTTTTCTTAGATTCCAAATTAATGAATTGTAACGAAAATAAATATTTGTATGGCCCTGAAAAGGGCCTTTTTTTTTTTTTTAAACAGAGTTTCCGGCAATTTAAGCCTTCTTCTCTGTCTTTTTGGGAAGCAAGACAGCTTGGATGTTGGGCAACACACCACCCTGAGCGATTGTTACGCCAGAGAGCAGTTTGTTCAATTCCTCGTCGTTTCGGATGGCAAGCTGGAGATGTCTAGGGATGATCCTAGTCTTTTTGTTGTCTCTGGCGGCATTTCCTGCCAACTCGAGAACTTCAGCGGCCAAGTATTCAAGAACGGCTGCTAAGTAAACTGGAGCTCCAGCACCAACACGCTCGGCATAGTTGCCTTTCCTGAGAAGCCTGTGGATACGGCCGACTGGAAACTGAAGTCCTGCCCTGCTGGAACGAGTCTTGCTCTTTCCCTTCACTTTACCTCCTTTTCCACGACCAGACATGATACAGAACGGTTAAATGAAACGATTGATTAAACAAGTTCTTCTCACTGCGACAGCAAGAAGCGAAATGTGAAAGTGTGTTCGTAAACTGGAACTGGAACTGGAACTGGAATTGTCCATTAATGGAATACCTAGAGTACAGACTCTTTACTTCCAGTTTAAAAAATAATTGTTTAATCCATTTTTTAGTGAGCGTAATTATGAGGTCATAAAAATAAAATGAGCCATAAAAGAATTAGAAGAGGAATACAAAATAAATTTGTAGTATATCAAATTTAGTATATAATTTTTTTTTTTTTTTTTTTTTTTCTTATTATAATATAAAAGTTAAAGTAGTGCCAGATCCGAGGAACCGTAAGAAAGGTCGTAAAAAAGAGTGAAAAGCAATTATAAAAAAAAAAAAAGACACTTTTCAGTGACCATACATGAGTATAAATATTAATTGGCAGTAAAAGCCGATATATCAAAAACTTTAGATGAGTGACACCAGGTGGCGACACCAAAAAAGGTTACATTTAGTGGGAAAACTGAATAAAAAGGGATAGAATTAAATAAATTAAATTTAAATATATAAAATATGGAGAGGAAACAAGACTAAATTAATTTTTATTAGAATTTGCCAGATCTAAATCGATCTGGTCAAATTCTTTGATAATAACAATCATTTTATCTATTGGATTGGTGTAACTTTTTATTTTATGAGCGATATTTTTGAAAAATTTTATAAATTTGGCTATTTCAAGGAGATCTTTTAAATCTTTAAATGTATTAAAAACTTCACCAATGTCATTTGAGACAGTTTCGGTGGTGGTTTTTTCAGTTTGGGGGCTAAGGTTAGGAAAATCAATTTTGTTATTTAAGTCAACCGGAGAATCGGATGTTTCAGGGACGTTTATGGGATCTACGTTGTGAGTCTTGTTGGAAGGTTTGGTATAGTTGAAATCTTTTAATAATTCAGCGAGATGATAGCTTTCAGTTAGATGTTTTTGAGGTTTGGTTTTATTTTGCGTGTTTTTTTTCTTAATGTTAAGGGGATTCATGGGGCAGCCACGATAGGTAGCCGGATGATCCGAGCCACAATTTGCGCACTTTGGTGTAATTTTGCCCTTAGAGGGACAATCATTGGATAGATGCGCCCCGGCACATTTTACGCAGCGGGGTGTAAGTCCACAGCAATCTGATGCATGATTGAACTTCTGACAGCGGTAGCATTGTTTTAGGGGAGAAGATCGAAATCTTTCAATTGTCACTTGAATTAGTGAAATTTCGGTAATTTTGTAAATTTCATCAAAGTTTTTACATGGTGCTATGTTAACCATATATATTGGCATAGGCTTGCCAGTAGCTCTGTTTTTTAACATGGCGGCTCTAGTCGCCATAAATCCATGTTCTTTGAATCCTTCCATAACAATGGACGGATCAGTGTAACAAGGGATTCCTTTCACACAAATTTTTTTGGGGCGTTGATCGTACGGATTTAGGGTAGTAAATTTACAATTATTTTCAGTGAGGTATTTTTGAACGGCTCTAAAGTCATCCGCATTTTTGCTATGAATTTTAAGAAGTTGGCCTGTTAGTTTTACAAGGGGTTTTTCACTAGAGATTTCGGATATTTTCTTAGCAAAATCATTCCAATCACCGTTAATCTCAATGAAGAACGGATTAATTTTATTTTTCTTAAGGTCTTTTTCGGTAGATTGACTAGAGTTAACATCCATGCTATTTGTATCGTCCATGGAGTCAGAGTCGACTTCATGTTGGAGTATTTCGAAAGAATTTTGAGTTTTAATATTATTTTCCTGGACAGGGATTTTATTTGAGTTTTTAGAAGATTTTAAAGAGTTTTTTCTTTTTCTGTTTTTTTTGGTAGGAGTAAGAAAATTTTCCAAAAGATTGTTTTCTCCTCCATAAACATCAAGCAAAAATTGACACATTGGGACTTGATAATTAGTTTTAGTAAATTTCTCAAAAGAAACTAGATTTTCAAGGACATCTTTTGATGGCTCATTCATTGCGATCAAACAATCAGAAATAATTACACTCACCGTTTCTCGTAGGTGGGTATCATCAGGATTATTTTTAAGTTCATCAAGTAGTTGAGTAATAGTTGCATCACTGCTTTGGAGATATTTGTCAATAGTCTGTTCAAGCTTAGTCGATCCATCATGATTTTGTCGATAGGTTGCCTGGAATTCAGGTTTAAGTTGACCGGATAAAATACCAGTCGTAAGTGAATCTTTAGTTAATTCCATATCAGAGTGAAACACTTGGGCAACGCGAAAAACAGCCCTGAAAAGGGCTTCGAATCACCCGAAGTATAAACACAAGGATAAATTAGCGAAAGTGCAATTAGTAGCAGGAGAGGGCGACAGATGGCGCTCCTCGCACAGGACTAGCATACGTCTGTTCGCTATGAAGGCTATCCGACGTGTGTGTCGTGTTCGTAAAAATGTCGGAGCAAGCTATTTATGAGCTTTAAAGAATTACGACGAAACCTTTTCAGCCAATCACGTCACTGGAAATCGACCAATCAGTAACTCTCCTTTTTGAGCTGAGTTCTGAGAAATAAATTCAAATTTATTAAATTTCGATATGAACATGCCTTTTTTAAATTATTATTATTTTCATTCCTCTTAAAAATAGAAAAAAAAAAGTTACTGTTTCATCAGCATTAACTCAGAATTTCCACTTGAGTGTTATATCTATGTCGTGTGTTATGTTTGATAGCGTCGTATTTTTCGCGATTCGAAAGTGTAATCAATTGAAACTTTTCTTTTTTTCCTTTTCTCTCTTTCTTTATTTCTGTGAATTAAATAGGTGAAAGAAGAAATGCGAGAAGAAATTGCAAGAAACAACATTTTCAAAACACAGAAACAGTTACTTTTTCGAATACCATTCACATTCTCTGAGAACTGTGTATCCGTAGTTCTGGGTCTATCATTGTTGTTCCTTCATTTCTTTTTAGCTATATGGTACAGTAAACAAATGGACCTAAGACGATAAGATGCAAAATGATAAACATTTGAAATACATTTAGATTTGTTATTATGATGTAATTTCAATTTTAATTTGAAACTCATTCGAAAATCTCATCCCTTATCCTGGCGCCATCTGTTGGCTTTTTTCGATCAAAAAGATATGTATGCAAAATGAAAACTCGTCCTTCCCATTGGAATTTTTTACAAATAAAGAACCCATCCCTCTTACTTAAATTGAATTAAATTGACCTTTATTGTTAATTCTATTTACATAAACCTCCACACTCAAACTTTACAGTGTATGCATGTTATTTTGAATTTAATGAGCGGGAAAACTTAAGAAAATTACAGATGTCTGTTTTATAGTATTGTTTTTAACATCTGGTGGTCTAAATTGACTTTCTTGCGTATCATGTGTGCTTTAAGATTTGTATGGCCCTGAAAAGGGCCTTTTTTGTGAGACAGATGAGGAATCTGCTTATTTGGAGCTGGTGTACTTGGTGACAGCTTTGGTTCCTTCAGACACGGCGTGTTTTGCCAATTCACCGGGCAACAGAAGTCGAACGGCTGTCTGAATTTCCCGACTGGTGATGGTAGATCTCTTGTTGTAGTGAGCCAAACGAGAAGATTCAGCAGCGATTCTCTCGAATATGTCGTTCACGAAAGAATTCATGATAGACATGGCTTTGGAAGAGATACCGGTGTCGGGATGGACTTGTTTCAAAACTTTGTAGATGTAGATCGCGAAGGATTCCTTCCTGCGCTTCTTGCGTTTTTTCTTATCGCCAGCTCGCACAGATTTCTGGGCCTTTCCGGCCTTCTTAACGGCTTTTCCACTTGCTTGGGGAGGCATGTTTCTCTCTAAACGAATCTCTCTCGAGTGTGAAATGCAAAAAAAACGAACCCTATTTATGCTCTGCGCGTTGGATCGTGCGAATACGATCGTGCGACCAATAGGAAAGCTTCACTGACGTCACGCTCAAAACATACAATATCTAAATGAAAACGCATTCATTTAAAATTAGAAGAGTTTTTTTAAATGAACGCACCAGCAAGTTAGTAATTATTGATACAGTTTACTAAATAAAGTGGTGGATATTCGCTAAAGGATGGCAATTGTCCATCGTGTTATTTCTAATAATAAAAATGTTATTTAAAAATAATGATCATTTCCTTATAATGAAAATGGTTATTTAATAATATTTTTTTTATTTTTTTTTTTATTTTTTTATTAACAGTTATTTCAAATAAACATCACATATTTTTTTTTTTTTTTTTTTTTTTTTTTTTTTTTTTTAACCTCCTTTCCCAAAAAGAAAGAAAAAAAAAAAAAAAAGAAAGAAAACAATAAATTCCAAACAATATCTCTAAATAATTCTTACTAGAAGAAACAACAGCTGGAGCCTTAATCATGCGAAAAGAAATGTAGGCACACGTGCAGATTAAAAGCAGCAATGTTGTTCCGTTGTAGTTTCGAAATCAGAAGATGAAGAATCGAATGTGTAAACAGTGTAATTCAA
The DNA here is from genome assembly GCA_963930645.1 of Salticus scenicus. Classification (NCBI taxonomy): domain Eukaryota; kingdom Metazoa; phylum Arthropoda; class Arachnida; order Araneae; family Salticidae; genus Salticus; species Salticus scenicus. The sequence goes on along the minus strand of CAWVNO010002924.1, from coordinate 34,021 downwards.
TGAAACCTCCTATGACACACAAGCAGTTTAACAAACAATTCTTTTGGATTTTTGACATCTCAATTAGTACTCACAAAACTATAATATAAATGGCACAAAAAGTTCTTATTTACTCTCTAAAAGAGTAATGAAAAGCCATTGTTTTGTCACATTCCCAAGAACAAAACCAAAATACTCAAAGTCTGCCAATTTCTTATAACAAGAGGAGAATATTTAACTGTTGCCATTTGCAACATAATCTACTGAAACGATAAATAACAAAAGCGAAGATAATAACTAGGTAGAGGATCAACCTGACAAATGTACTTTAGTCATTTTATTTTGTTTTATTTTATCTTTTTTTTTTTTTTTTTTTTTTTTTTGTTTAATCATTAAAAAATATCAAATATTATTAAACTATTCTGCCACTTCATAACAAACTTCAATAAGGACTTCATTGAATTATTCCCCTCTGTGTAACTGTTAAAAGGATGGCAGAAACTATCCGTAACTTGACTACTTGCTGATAACATTTTTTTTTTTTTTTAATCAATATAAATAAATGTGTTTAACTTGGTAAATGCTTAAAAAAAAAAAAAAAAAAAAAAAAAAAAGGTATGTATATATATATTTTATATTTATCTCAGAGAATGTGAAATGCTTATTTGATATACACAGGGCTTAGGCGGAATGCCCTCCATGGGGGTCTTTCTAAGTGCTACTAGCCCGTATTCACTCTAGTTTCGAAGAAAACCACGGAAAATTCCGAACGGCTAGACCGACGAGCGCGACTTGTGTTCGAACCCGACACCACCTGTCCACCAGCTTAGAGAGAAGAGCCCCACCTCAACCCGAGTGCTCTGATACACCTTAGAAACACTTTTTTAATTCACACTGCACGATTATGTCCATACACTAATAAATATCCTACAGATTTAGAAAAAAAAAAAAAAAAACTAATCATAAATAAATTAAATGGATAAAATAAGCTAAAGTCAATCCGGCACAATAAAAAACAAATAAATAAATAATCTGAAAGTTCAAAAGAATAACATTAATAGAAGCAAAGCATACAGGTAAAAATGTATTAAACATTGAAATGACATTTTAAGAGAAAACTGCTTGCCAACGGCCATACCATGCTGAAAGTACCGGTTCTCGTCCGATCCCCGAAGTCAAGCAGCATCGGGCGCGGTTAGTACTTGGGAGGGTGACCACCTGGGAACACCGCGTGCTGTTGGCATCTTTTTTTTTCAAAATCATTTATTAAATTGTTTAATTCGCATTTCCTTTTTATTATTATTAATATTATTATTATTATTCTTTATCAATAAATAAATGAATAAATATTTAAAGCGTCTACATTTTAATAAAAAAATAAAGTCGATGAGGACCATTAATTCAAATTCAAACAAATCTTTACATAGATTGAATTTAATTAAATTGTTTTAATTTTTCTTAATATAATTTCAAGAATGTATATGCAGTCATATGTATAATTTTCTTTTTTTTTTTTTTTTTGTCTCCCGATTACGTCAGAGGTTTGGCTCCGCCTCTTTTGGATTTTCCGTATAAATACGGAGCGAAGTTCCCGTTCTTGACTCAGATTCGCTTAGAAATCCCTGATATTCACTAGCTATGTCTGGACGAGGAAAAGGCGGCAAGGGCTTGGGTAAAGGTGGTGCCAAGAGGCACAGGAAAGTGCTTAGAGACAACATCCAGGGTATCACCAAGCCCGCAATTAGGAGATTGGCAAGACGTGGTGGTGTAAAACGTATCTCCGGTCTCATCTACGAAGAGACCCGTGGTGTCCTTAAAGTTTTCTTGGAAAACGTCATCCGGGATGCCGTCACTTACACCGAGCATGCAAAAAGGAAAACTGTAACAGCTATGGATGTCGTTTACGCTTTGAAACGACAAGGACGTACTCTGTACGGTTTCGGAGGTTAAACACGCCACTTGCCTCTCTCCAAAAAAAAAAGGCCCTTTTCAGGGCCATATAAATGATTTTTTACTAACTGACAGACTTTTCAACACCACCTTTCTTTTCTTCGTCATGAAATATCTTATAAGACTTCATTTTTCGCTTTTACAAAATAAAACACTGTAAATAAAGTTAAATTCGCTTTTATTTCCATTTATCGCCACTAGATGGCAGTACCAGACAATCACTGAACATACAGCTAGTAAGAGATGCAAAATTGAAAAATAAATTAAATTCACCATTTATTTACTTATTTTTTACCTTTTCGTAAAGATTTTGCTATTTTTCGATAGAGTAACCTTACATTTTGTTGGTGAAAAGTTTGAATCACTCGTATTCTCTAAATTGAATTATAAAAATAATTTTCAAAATATTCTAGGTATGTGTGTGAGCATTTGCACTAAAATTAATTGGAAAAAAGAAAAAATATATATATTTAAATAATATTATAAGCGTGACTATATTTTTAATTAAATAAAAAAAAAAAAAAAAAAAATTGTTTACCCAAAATATATGCATTTGAGCTGTAAATTCATTTAGTGGTAAAGTGGGGCTCGTTACCCATATGTTATGTGATAGTGAGAATGTTTTCTGTTGATAAAGATTTGTATGGCTCTGAAAAGAGCCTTTTTTTTTTTTTTTTACCTCAGTGTCCGAAAGTCTATTTCTTTGCTTTTTTTGGAGTAGCCTTTTTGGGAGTCTTCATTTTTTTAACTTTGGGGGCTTTGGGTTTGGAGGGCTTGGAAGCTTTCTTGGGAGATTTGGGCTTTGCTGCTTTTTTGGCTGCTGGTTTTTTAGCGGCGGATTTTTTCTTCTCTGCACTTTTTGCTTTGGGCTTGGCAGCTTTCTTGGTGGCGGATTTAGCTTTTTTGGTGGGAGAAGCACCCTCCTTCTTAGGTTTCTTAGCCTTGCCGGATTCTTTGCCTTTCTGGCCGGATGCGCTCAGTTTGAAAGAGCCACTGGCGCCTTTCCCTTTAGTCTGGATCAAAGCTCCGCTGGCGACTGCGCTTTTCAAATATTTCCTGATAAAAGGAGTCAGGCGATCCATATCTACCTTATGTTTGGAGCCGATGTGCTTCTTGATGGCTTGCAGAGAAGACCCGCCACGTTCTTTCAAGTTGGTGATCGCTTCGAGAACCATTTCAGACACCTTAGGGTGAGTGGGAGCTGTTTTGGGCTTCTTTGCCGCAGACTTTGCCTTCTTTTTAGGCGTTGCAGCGGCAGGAGTGCTAGCTACGGGAGCAGTATCGTCCGACATGTCGTCTATAAACAGTACAAACTGAATAAAAATACAAGAAAATCACGCTATTTATTTGTGAACGCAAAAACCGAGGCGACCAATCCGAAATTGTCTTTCTACCTAAGCCCCGCCTCCCGCTGGTGTTCTGTATAAATACTGATACTTTCGCGCTTTTTACACATTCGCATACTTTTGTGTTGCTGATAAGTCGCTATGGCTCGTACCAAGCAAACCGCTAGGAAATCTACCGGAGGTAAAGCCCCCCGTAAGCAGCTGGCCACCAAGGCTGCTCGTAAGAGCGCCCCAGCCACCGGTGGTGTGAAAAAACCCCATCGTTACAGGCCAGGAACAGTCGCTCTCAGAGAAATTCGTCGTTACCAGAAATCCACCGAGCTTTTGATCAGGAAATTGCCCTTCCAGCGTTTAGTCAGAGAAATCGCCCAGGACTTCAAGACCGATCTTCGTTTCCAAAGCTCTGCCGTCATGGCTTTGCAAGAAGCCAGCGAAGCTTACTTAGTCGGTCTTTTTGAAGACACTAACTTGTGCGCTATCCACGCCAAGCGTGTCACCATCATGCCCAAAGATATCCAGCTCGCTCGACGAATTCGTGGAGAGCGTGCCTAAGCTGCTTTCACCGAAAAAAAAAAGGCCCTTTTCAGGGCCATACAAATATTAATGTTTAATGTTGACTATTTCAATTGTAAGCACAAAATAATATATAAAACAGCGAACGGGGGTATATTATTAAAATTTCCTGGTTTTAAGATGTGTTATACATAAAATTTACATATTCTTTCTTTTTTTTAATGTAATATTCACCTATTTCATTACTTTCTGACATGTATCATTCGGTTTCGAAAGTAATTAGCCTTCTTGCTGCATCATTTCAATTTCCACTTCCGATTTGAACTTTTTGTTCAGGAAAGGCCGATAGATGGCGACAGCATACTGCTCGAATGAGAACCGAAAAAGTGTACAATTCTTAAAATGTTATGCCACTCATTGTCTCGTTTATAATTCATATAGTAAATTAAGTAAATCCAACGTAATTGGATTTATTTAATTAAATGAAATGCCTGTGCTTTTTAAGATATTCATGTGTGTTTATTCATTCACTGAGTAAGATTGCAGTAGCATGGATTGTGTTTGAAAGATTTTTCTTAGATTCCAAATTAATGAATTGTAACGAAAATAAATATTTGTATGGCCCTGAAAAGGGCCTTTTTTTTTTTTTTAAACAGAGTTTCCGGCAATTTAAGCCTTCTTCTCTGTCTTTTTGGGAAGCAAGACAGCTTGGATGTTGGGCAACACACCACCCTGAGCGATTGTTACGCCAGAGAGCAGTTTGTTCAATTCCTCGTCGTTTCGGATGGCAAGCTGGAGATGTCTAGGGATGATCCTAGTCTTTTTGTTGTCTCTGGCGGCATTTCCTGCCAACTCGAGAACTTCAGCGGCCAAGTATTCAAGAACGGCTGCTAAGTAAACTGGAGCTCCAGCACCAACACGCTCGGCATAGTTGCCTTTCCTGAGAAGCCTGTGGATACGGCCGACTGGAAACTGAAGTCCTGCCCTGCTGGAACGAGTCTTGCTCTTTCCCTTCACTTTACCTCCTTTTCCACGACCAGACATGATACAGAACGGTTAAATGAAACGATTGATTAAACAAGTTCTTCTCACTGCGACAGCAAGAAGCGAAATGTGAAAGTGTGTTCGTAAAAATGTCGGAGCAAGCTATTTATGAGCTTTAAAGAATTACGACGAAACCTTTTCAGCCAATCACGTCACTGGAAATCGACCAATCAGTAACTCTCCTTTTTGAGCTGAGTTCTGAGAAATAAATTCAAATTTATTAAATTTCGATATGAACATGCCTTTTTTAAATTATTATTATTTTCATTCCTCTTAAAAATAGAAAAAAAAAAGTTACTGTTTCATCAGCATTAACTCAGAATTTCCACTTGAGTGTTATATCTATGTCGTGTGTTATGTTTGATAGCGTCGTATTTTTCGCGATTCGAAAGTGTAATCAATTGAAACTTTTCTTTTTTTCCTTTTCTCTCTTTCTTTATTTCTGTGAATTAAATAGGTGAAAGAAGAAATGCGAGAAGAAATTGCAAGAAACAACATTTTCAAAACACAGAAACAGTTACTTTTTCGAATACCATTCACATTCTCTGAGAACTGTGTATCCGTAGTTCTGGGTCTATCATTGTTGTTCCTTCATTTCTTTTTAGCTATATGGTACAGTAAACAAATGGACCTAAGACGATAAGATGCAAAATGATAAACATTTGAAATACATTTAGATTTGTTATTATGATGTAATTTCAATTTTAATTTGAAACTCATTCGAAAATCTCATCCCTTATCCTGGCGCCATCTGTTGGCTTTTTTCGATCAAAAAGATATGTATGCAAAATGAAAACTCGTCCTTCCCATTGGAATTTTTTACAAATAAAGAACCCATCCCTCTTACTTAAATTGAATTAAATTGACCTTTATTGTTAATTCTATTTACATAAACCTCCACACTCAAACTTTACAGTGTATGCATGTTATTTTGAATTTAATGAGCGGGAAAACTTAAGAAAATTACAGATGTCTGTTTTATAGTATTGTTTTTAACATCTGGTGGTCTAAATTGACTTTCTTGCGTATCATGTGTGCTTTAAGATTTGTATGGCCCTGAAAAGGGCCTTTTTTGTGAGACAGATGAGGAATCTGCTTATTTGGAGCTGGTGTACTTGGTGACAGCTTTGGTTCCTTCAGACACGGCGTGTTTTGCCAATTCACCGGGCAACAGAAGTCGAACGGCTGTCTGAATTTCCCGACTGGTGATGGTAGATCTCTTGTTGTAGTGAGCCAAACGAGAAGATTCAGCAGCGATTCTCTCGAATATGTCGTTCACGAAAGAATTCATGATAGACATGGCTTTGGAAGAGATACCGGTGTCGGGATGGACTTGTTTCAAAACTTTGTAGATGTAGATCGCGAAGGATTCCTTCCTGCGCTTCTTGCGTTTTTTCTTATCGCCAGCTCGCACAGATTTCTGGGCCTTTCCGGCCTTCTTAACGGCTTTTCCACTTGCTTGGGGAGGCATGTTTCTCTCTAAACGAATCTCTCTCGAGTGTGAAATGCAAAAAAAACGAACCCTATTTATGCTCTGCGCGTTGGATCGTGCGAATACGATCGTGCGACCAATAGGAAAGCTTCACTGACGTCACGCTCAAAACATACAATATCTAAATGAAAACGCATTCATTTAAAATTAGAAGAGTTTTTTTAAATGAACGCACCAGCAAGTTAGTAATTATTGATACAGTTTACTAAATAAAGTGGTGGATATTCGCTAAAGGATGGCAATTGTCCATCGTGTTATTTCTAATAATAAAAATGTTATTTAAAAATAATGATCATTTCCTTATAATGAAAATGGTTATTTAATAATATTTTTTTTATTTTTTTTTTTATTTTTTTATTAACAGTTATTTCAAATAAACATCACATATTTTTTTTTTTTTTTTTTTTTTTTTTTTTTTTTTTTTAACCTCCTTTCCCAAAAAGAAAGAAAAAAAAAAAAAAAAGAAAGAAAACAATAAATTCCAAACAATATCTCTAAATAATTCTTACTAGAAGAAACAACAGCTGGAGCCTTAATCATGCGAAAAGAAATGTAGGCACACGTGCAGATTAAAAGCAGCAATGTTGTTCCGTTGTAGTTTCGAAATCAGAAGATGAAGAATCGAATGTGTAAACAGTGTAATTCAATGAAACCTCCTATGACACACAAGCAGTTTAACAAACAATTCTTTTGGATTTTTGACATCTCAATTAGTACTCACAAAACTATAATATAAATGGCACAAAAAGTTCTTATTTACTCTCTAAAAGAGTAATGAAAAGCCATTGTTTTGTCACATTCCCAAGAACAAAACCAAAATACTCAAAGTCTGCCAATTTCTTATAACAAGAGGAGAATATTTAACTGTTGCCATTTGCAACATAATCTACTGAAACGATAAATAACAAAAGCGAAGATAATAACTAGGTAGAGGATCAACCTGACAAATGTACTTTAGTCATTTTATTTTGTTTTATTTTATCTTTTTTTTTTTTTTTTTTTTTTTTTTGTTTAATCATTAAAAAATATCAAATATTATTAAACTATTCTGCCACTTCATAACAAACTTCAATAAGGACTTCATTGAATTATTCCCCTCTGTGTAACTGTTAAAAGGATGGCAGAAACTATCCGTAACTTGACTACTTGCTGATAACATTTTTTTTTTTTTTTAATCAATATAAATAAATGTGTTTAACTTGGTAAATGCTTAAAAAAAAAAAAAAAAAAAAAAAAAAAAGGTATGTATATATATATTTTATATTTATCTCAGAGAATGTGAAATGCTTATTTGATATACACAGGGCTTAGGCGGAATGCCCTCCATGGGGGTCTTTCTAAGTGCTACTAGCCCGTATTCACTCTAGTTTCGAAGAAAACCACGGAAAATTCCGAACGGCTAGACCGACGAGCGCGACTTGTGTTCGAACCCGACACCACCTGTCCACCAGCTTAGAGAGAAGAGCCCCACCTCAACCCGAGTGCTCTGATACACCTTAGAAACACTTTTTTAATTCACACTGCACGATTATGTCCATACACTAATAAATATCCTACAGATTTAGAAAAAAAAAAAAAAAAACTAATCATAAATAAATTAAATGGATAAAATAAGCTAAAGTCAATCCGGCACAATAAAAAACAAATAAATAAATAATCTGAAAGTTCAAAAGAATAACATTAATAGAAGCAAAGCATACAGGTAAAAATGTATTAAACATTGAAATGACATTTTAAGAGAAAACTGCTTGCCAACGGCCATACCATGCTGAAAGTACCGGTTCTCGTCCGATCCCCGAAGTCAAGCAGCATCGGGCGCGGTTAGTACTTGGGAGGGTGACCACCTGGGAACACCGCGTGCTGTTGGCATCTTTTTTTTTCAAAATCATTTATTAAATTGTTTAATTCGCATTTCCTTTTTATTATTATTAATATTATTATTATTATTCTTTATCAATAAATAAATGAATAAATATTTAAAGCGTCTACATTTTAATAAAAAAATAAAGTCGATGAGGACCATTAATTCAAATTCAAACAAATCTTTACATAGATTGAATTTAATTAAATTGTTTTAATTTTTCTTAATATAATTTCAAGAATGTATATGCAGTCATATGTATAATTTTCTTTTTTTTTTTTTTTTTTTGTCTCCCGATTACGTCAGAGGTTTGGCTCCGCCTCTTTTGGATTTTCCGTATAAATACGGAGCGAAGTTCCCGTTCTTGACTCAGATTCGCTGATGATTTAAATGATAATAACTGGCAGGATGTTAAATCTAAGCGTTCAAAGAAAGGTTCGAAGGCTACTCCTTCAACCACTCAAAATTCCGAAGTTAAAATTAAAGGAAATAAAGTTCCTGCATTTCATATCGTGCCTCCGCCCCATTGGCAAATTCTGCTCTCTGGGTTGAGGAATCTTGTTCCTAATCTCAGGAGTAAGGCCCAGGGGCGCTTTCTGAAATTAAATGTAGATAATGAAGACGAATACCGTCTTATCCAAAAACATCTGCTTCAGGAAAAAATACAATACAAATCGTATCTCCTTGAGGCAGACAAGTGTCTCAAAGCAGTGATTAGGGGACTCCCCATCAACACTGCTCCTCAGGAAATTTCTCATTTACTTTCCATTTCTGGGTTCATGGGTGTCACTGTGACCCAAATGTACAGAGGACCCCCCTCGAAGAAGGTCCTCATGCCGCTATTCCATTTGGCGATCCCAAAGAACCAGCTTGAAATTGAAGCTGAGTCAATATTTCAAATCACAGAGTTCATGGGAACTCAAATTTCAGTTGAACTGTACAAGGGCAAAAAGGGTCCCTCTCAATGTTACAACTGTCAGGGCTACTTTCATTCAGCCCTGGCATGTAATCTTGCGCCCCGGTGTGTAAAATGCGCCGGGGAGCACACTTCAAAAAATTGCAGGAAGCCCTTTGCTGAGCCCTGCAAGTGTGTTCATTGTGGAGGTGCCCATCCGGCTAATTTCCGGGAATGCCCTAAGTTCCCAAACCTAAATTCAAAAAACGCTAAATCAAAGCGTAAGCCCCAGGATGTCACAGGGACACCCAAACCCAAGGTTTTCCAAAGTAGGAAGGTGGAGCAGACCTGCAGCTTTGCAGGGGCTGCCACAGGGCGCAACGAGAGCTTAGCCCCGCCCCCAGTCAAATTGACCAATCCGAATTCTTCGGTCCCAGCTGACGCAAGTTCGGAAACCGAATTCCTAAATTACGTCATGACTTTAGAAAAAAGTCATGACAAAAAATTAATTGTTAAGGCCTGGAAAGAGGCTCTTCCAAAAATTCGTGTTGCGTCCACGAACATGGATAAAATATTTTTATTATACGAGAGTTTAATAACTCTTGAGGGCTAGGGTTTTTCCCCCCTGTTTCTCATTCCGGCATTTTTTCCACTTTCACCCCCCACGGGAATCTGAATTCTTGTTTTACGCTTGGTTTCTGGAACGCCAATGGCCTCCGGAGGCAAGCGTCTGAGTTTAAAGATTTTGTGTATAATAATAATTTAGATGTCATCTTGGTTAGTGAAACCCACTTTTCCCAGGGTAATTTCACCAAAGTTGCAAATTATAAATTATACAATGTTGACAGGCTTTATAATGGCAACCACTGTGGCGGCACTGCTATTTATCTTAAGAACGGCTTCAATGCTACTTTCATTAAAGTCCCAAATCTAAATTCCACTGAAGCTACGCCTATTATTTTAGACTTCCCAAATATTCCAAAATTACTCATTGCAGCAGTATATGTTCCTCCTGATAGTGCAAGGAATGACCTGCTCGAGCGAGAACTTTCCCATCTCACTAATCTCTATTCCAATTTTATTATTGCGGGTGACTTTAACGCCAAGCATTTGACTTGGAACTGCACCTCTAATAATCGTAGAGGAAATATCATCAGGAGGTGGGTAGATCAAAATCATGCTGAAATTATAGCCTCCCCTGAACCCACCTCAACCAGAAGTAATAATGTTATAGATTTTGCTATCACCCGCAATTTCCCTTATAATTATAGCATTCAAACGCTACACGAGCTTAATTCTGATCATTTGCCTGTAATTGTCAGTTTCCGGACCGATAATTATTTTTTGGATTTACCTGCGTCTCTCACCACTAGGTGGAGCCACTACACGGAGATCCTGGCTGACACTCAGCCGCCCTCAATTATTCCATCTACTAAGTCTGAAGCTGAGAGTGCTATCAGTATGCTTGAGGAAAAACTTCAAGATGCATATAGCAATAGCTCAGTTCCTAGAAAGAGGGCTGGTAATTATTTCCGGTTACCTGATGATATCAGACAGATGGTCAGAGAACGAAATCGTGCTCGTAAACTCTGGCAGGTCAATAGGTCCCCGTATTTTAGAAGCAGGTTTAATATGCTTGCTAGGAGGGCTAAAGCTGCAATTCTGGAGTACAGTAAAACTCACTACAACAACTTTGTCGAAAGTCTCTCGACTAAAGACAACACAATTTGGAAGTATTCTTCCCGTATTCGTAGGCCAGAAACACGCATTCCGGCTATTGACAGCCCCAACGGGATGGCAGTTACTAACACTGAAAAGGCTGAGGCAATTGCTCTCAGTCTTAGAAGTCAGTTTTCACCTCACCACGATGTTTTAAATCCTAGGATTGCTACCATAGTTGATAATAGTGTCAATAACTTGCTCAACAAAAATACCACAAATACTTTAAAACCTACTACTCCTTCTGAAATTATCAACTATGTCTCTGGTCTCAAAAAGAACAAGGCCCCGGGCAAGGATAATATAACCACTAATATGCTTATTAACCTCCCCCTTAATTTTGTTTTTTATATAGCTTTTTTAATTAACCGCATGCTCATTTTAAATATCTTCCCTGATAGCTGGAAAGCCAGCGTGATCGTTCCAATTCCGAAGGGCGCTGGAACGAATGCGCATGCGCCGGAAAACTACAGGCCTATTTCTCTTCTCAGTTGCATGTCGAAGATCTATGAATATGTTCTAGTAAAGCGCTTGAATGAGTTTACTGACTCTCATGACGTCATAATGCCGGAGCAATTCGGATTTCGTCCGAAACACTCCACTCAACATCAATTATGGAGAGTGAGTGAAATCATTCATAACGGGCTCCAAAATGGAGTCACTGGAATTATATTCTTAGATGTTCAAAAAGCTTTCGATAAGGTATGGCATGACGGCCTTATCCACAAACTAATATCTATCGGTCTCCCAGACCAATTAACTAAAATATTGCATGACTATCTCAACAATAGAACCTTTTCTGTTAAAGTTGGTAATTCTTATTCTAATCCTTCACCCATTTTTAGTTCTGTCCCCCAAGGTTCCTTGCTCGGACCTTTTCTTTTTAATATTTACGTCAATGACATGCCGAAAGATCCGGATGTCAAATTAGCGACTTTCGCTGACGATGCTGCCATCTGTTGTCACAAACGCACAACAAAAGCCGTTTTTGAAGTACTCCAGACTTATTTAAATAAATTTTCGATCTGGTTAAGAAAATGGAGAATCAAAGTTAATAACTCCAAAAGTGCCGCCATTTTCTTCACAAATAAAAAATATGACACCTCCACTAACTTCCTACTTAATAATCAGCCGATACCCTGGGAACTTTGCTATAAATACCTAGGAATTTACCTAGATTCTAAATTAACGTGGTCTCGTCACATTTCAGAATCTCTGATAAAAGCTGACAAGGCCGCAAAAGCCCTTCATTCTCTTTTAGCTTATAATAGCCGCCTGTCTCTTAAGAATAAATTATTATTATACAAATCTATGATTCGTCCGATCATTACCTATGGGTGCATGATCTATGGTTCTGCTGCTCAAACTCAGTTAAGAAAAATTCAGACATTCCAAAATAATCTTTTACGTAGGTTTGTCAAAGCTACTCGTTATGTCCGCAATGATGCTATTCACCGAGATCTTCGAATTAGGCCAATCTTTGCCGAAATTCGAAAACTTACGATGAAGTTTCACAGATCTATCCCCAATGTTGGAAATCCTCTGTTGAACTCAATTCATCGCTACGATCCTGGAGTCGGTCGTGGAAAGAAACGACCCTTAGCTATTTTAACTAGGGGAATCGACTTTCTGCCCGTCTCTAAGAAGAGTAGAATTATTACATCTGGAGTTACATAACAGTGTATTTCCTCACAAAATTATTTTTCTCCCTAGAGCAAACGAAATGTTTCTCTAGAGTTGGCTAACCCTAGCATCAGGCCTATGTACTGTTTTATTTTTTTTACAGTCGCGATTTCCACCTCTCTACTCATGAATTCCTCTAAATTTTTGTTGTCTCCTCTCAAAATTATGAACTGCCGTTTTTTATTTTTTATTATTTGGCTATTTTTATTAAGTTTTATCGTTTTTATTAAGTTTGTTACTTCAGTTGCTGTCTTCTGACGGGATGCCCAAAAGCGATCCCGGATTGGTCAGAGCCTCGCGCTCTGATTGGCCGGGTCGCCTAGGACATAATTCCGTCGTTTTTAGCTCAAAATTTTTCAGAGAGGATTGAGAATAACTTGCTGTTTGCTGATTGGTCCACGGATCCACCTCAGAACTTAGTTTCTGGATGGAAACCGGGATTCGATCTGAAACTGCATTTTATTTCTCTTTAATCCTCCTCTGTCCTTTTTATTTTTATTTCCTGATAGAATTCTTAGGAAAAAAAAAAAAAAAAAAAAAAAAAAATGTATGGCCCCCTTTTTTTTATTAATTGCGGGACTCCGAGCGATTTCCTGTGCCCCTTGGGGCGCCCTGCTCGGCTCTTTTTTCCTTTTCACCGTCCAGACTGTCTTCGTCAACGCACGCAGCTGTTTTCTGCTGCACTTATATTTTCAAGGAGATTTTTTTTTTTTTTTTTTTTTTTTTTAATCTCCTGCTGCTTTACTCAGGTTAATTCCCCTGCTAACGTGGGAGAGTTTCTGAGACTAAATTCTAAATTTATTTTTTAATTAAAAAGCCTTCGGCTTTTTAATTTTTTTTTTCTTTTCTGTAAAATTATTTTTATGTTTTTTGGCACTTTCGATGGAGGTAAGCAACGGTTGCGACCGATTGCAGGTACTCCGAATCAACTACGTTGACGTTGACTCAGATTCGCTTAGAAATCCCTGATATTCACTAGCTATGTCTGGACGAGGAAAAGGCGGCAAGGGCTTGGGTAAAGGTGGTGCCAAGAGGCACAGGAAAGTGCTTAGAGACAACATCCAGGGTATCACCAAGCCCGCAATTAGGAGATTGGCAAGACGTGGTGGTGTAAAACGTATCTCCGGTCTCATCTACGAAGAGACCCGTGGTGTCCTTAAAGTTTTCTTGGAAAACGTCATCCGGGATGCCGTCACTTACACCGAGCATGCAAAAAGGAAAACTGTAACAGCTATGGATGTCGTTTACGCTTTGAAACGACAAGGACGTACTCTGTACGGTTTCGGAGGTTAAACACGCCACTTGCCTCTCTCCAAAAAAAAAAGGCCCTTTTCAGGGCCATATAAATGATTTTTTACTAACTGACAGACTTTTCAACACCACCTTTCTTTTCTTCGTCATGAAATATCTTATAAGACTTCATTTTTCGCTTTTACAAAATAAAACACTGTAAATAAAGTTAAATTCGCTTTTATTTCCATTTATCGCCACTAGATGGCAGTACCAGACAATCACTGAACATACAGCTAGTAAGAGATGCAAAATTGAAAAATAAATTAAATTCACCATTTATTTACTTATTTTTTACCTTTTCGTAAAGATTTTGCTATTTTTCGATAGAGTAACCTTACATTTTGTTGGTGAAAAGTTTGAATCACTCGTATTCTCTAAATTGAATTATAAAAATAATTTTCAAAATATTCTAGGTATGTGTGTGAGCATTTGCACTAAAATTAATTGGAAAAAAGAAAAAATATATATATTTAAATAATATTATAAGCGTGACTATATTTTTAATTAAATAAAAAAAAAAAAAAAAAAAATTGTTTACCCAAAATATATGCATTTGAGCTGTAAATTCATTTAGTGGTAAAGTGGGGCTCGTTACCCATATGTTATGTGATAGTGAGAATGTTTTCTGTTGATAAAGATTTGTATGGCTCTGAAAAGAGCCTTTTTTTTTTTTTTTTACCTCAGTGTCCGAAAGTCTATTTCTTTGCTTTTTTTGGAGTAGCCTTTTTGGGAGTCTTCATTTTTTTAACTTTGGGGGCTTTGGGTTTGGAGGGCTTGGAAGCTTTCTTGGGAGATTTGGGCTTTGCTGCTTTTTTGGCTGCTGGTTTTTTAGCGGCGGATTTTTTCTTCTCTGCACTTTTTGCTTTGGGCTTGGCAGCTTTCTTGGTGGCGGATTTAGCTTTTTTGGTGGGAGAAGCACCCTCCTTCTTAGGTTTCTTAGCCTTGCCGGATTCTTTGCCTTTCTGGCCGGATGCGCTCAGTTTGAAAGAGCCACTGGCGCCTTTCCCTTTAGTCTGGATCAAAGCTCCGCTGGCGACTGCGCTTTTCAAATATTTCCTGATAAAAGGAGTCAGGCGATCCATATCTACCTTATGTTTGGAGCCGATGTGCTTCTTGATGGCTTGCAGAGAAGACCCGCCACGTTCTTTCAAGTTGGTGATCGCTTCGAGAACCATTTCAGACACCTTAGGGTGAGTGGGAGCTGTTTTGGGCTTCTTTGCCGCAGACTTTGCCTTCTTTTTAGGCGTTGCAGCGGCAGGAGTGCTAGCTACGGGAGCAGTATCGTCCGACATGTCGTCTATAAACAGTACAAACTGAATAAAAATACAAGAAAATCACGCTATTTATTTGTGAACGCAAAAACCGAGGCGACCAATCCGAAATTGTCTTTCTACCTAAGCCCCGCCTCCCGCTGGTGTTCTGTATAAATACTGATACTTTCGCGCTTTTTACACATTCGCATACTTTTGTGTTGCTGATAAGTCGCTATGGCTCGTACCAAGCAAACCGCTAGGAAATCTACCGGAGGTAAAGCCCCCCGTAAGCAGCTGGCCACCAAGGCTGCTCGTAAGAGCGCCCCAGCCACCGGTGGTGTGAAAAAACCCCATCGTTACAGGCCAGGAACAGTCGCTCTCAGAGAAATTCGTCGTTACCAGAAATCCACCGAGCTTTTGATCAGGAAATTGCCCTTCCAGCGTTTAGTCAGAGAAATCGCCCAGGACTTCAAGACCGATCTTCGTTTCCAAAGCTCTGCCGTCATGGCTTTGCAAGAAGCCAGCGAAGCTTACTTAGTCGGTCTTTTTGAAGACACTAACTTGTGCGCTATCCACGCCAAGCGTGTCACCATCATGCCCAAAGATATCCAGCTCGCTCGACGAATTCGTGGAGAGCGTGCCTAAGCTGCTTTCACCGAAAAAAAAAAGGCCCTTTTCAGGGCCATACAAATATTAATGTTTAATGTTGACTATTTCAATTGTAAGCACAAAATAATATATAAAACAGCGAACGGGGGTATATTATTAAAATTTCCTGGTTTTAAGATGTGTTATACATAAAATTTACATATTCTTTCTTTTTTTTAATGTAATATTCACCTATTTCATTACTTTCTGACATGTATCATTCGGTTTCGAAAGTAATTAGCCTTCTTGCTGCATCATTTCAATTTCCACTTCCGATTTGAACTTTTTGTTCAGGAAAGGCCGATAGATGGCGACAGCATACTGCTCGAATGAGAACCGAAAAAGTGTACAATTCTTAAAATGTTATGCCACTCATTGTCTCGTTTATAATTCATATAGTAAATTAAGTAAATCCAACGTAATTGGATTTATTTAATTAAATGAAATGCCTGTGCTTTTTAAGATATTCATGTGTGTTTATTCATTCACTGAGTAAGATTGCAGTAGCATGGATTGTGTTTGAAAGATTTTTCTTAGATTCCAAATTAATGAATTGTAACGAAAATAAATATTTGTATGGCCCTGAAAAGGGCCTTTTTTTTTTTTTTAAACAGAGTTTCCGGCAATTTAAGCCTTCTTCTCTGTCTTTTTGGGAAGCAAGACAGCTTGGATGTTGGGCAACACACCACCCTGAGCGATTGTTACGCCAGAGAGCAGTTTGTTCAATTCCTCGTCGTTTCGGATGGCAAGCTGGAGATGTCTAGGGATGATCCTAGTCTTTTTGTTGTCTCTGGCGGCATTTCCTGCCAACTCGAGAACTTCAGCGGCCAAGTATTCAAGAACGGCTGCTAAGTAAACTGGAGCTCCAGCACCAACACGCTCGGCATAGTTGCCTTTCCTGAGAAGCCTGTGGATACGGCCGACTGGAAACTGAAGTCCTGCCCTGCTGGAACGAGTCTTGCTCTTTCCCTTCACTTTACCTCCTTTTCCACGACCAGACATGATACAGAACGGTTAAATGAAACGATTGATTAAACAAGTTCTTCTCACTGCGACAGCAAGAAGCGAAATGTGAAAGTGTGTTCGTAAAAATGTCGGAGCAAGCTATTTATGAGCTTTAAAGAATTACGACGAAACCTTTTCAGCCAATCACGTCACTGGAAATCGACCAATCAGTAACTCTCCTTTTTGAGCTGAGTTCTGAGAAATAAATTCAAATTTATTAAATTTCGATATGAACATGCCTTTTTTAAATTATTATTATTTTCATTCCTCTTAAAAATAGAAAAAAAAAAGTTACTGTTTCATCAGCATTAACTCAGAATTTCCACTTGAGTGTTATATCTATGTCGTGTGTTATGTTTGATAGCGTCGTATTTTTCGCGATTCGAAAGTGTAATCAATTGAAACTTTTCTTTTTTTCCTTTTCTCTCTTTCTTTATTTCTGTGAATTAAATAGGTGAAAGAAGAAATGCGAGAAGAAATTGCAAGAAACAACATTTTCAAAACACAGAAACAGTTACTTTTTCGAATACCATTCACATTCTCTGAGAACTGTGTATCCGTAGTTCTGGGTCTATCATTGTTGTTCCTTCATTTCTTTTTAGCTATATGGTACAGTAAACAAATGGACCTAAGACGATAAGATGCAAAATGATAAACATTTGAAATACATTTAGATTTGTTATTATGATGTAATTTCAATTTTAATTTGAAACTCATTCGAAAATCTCATCCCTTATCCTGGCGCCATCTGTTGGCTTTTTTCGATCAAAAAGATATGTATGCAAAATGAAAACTCGTCCTTCCCATTGGAATTTTTTACAAATAAAGAACCCATCCCTCTTACTTAAATTGAATTAAATTGACCTTTATTGTTAATTCTATTTACATAAACCTCCACACTCAAACT
Organism: Salticus scenicus; assembly: GCA_963930645.1. Taxonomy (NCBI): domain Eukaryota; kingdom Metazoa; phylum Arthropoda; class Arachnida; order Araneae; family Salticidae; genus Salticus; species Salticus scenicus. The sequence goes on along the minus strand of CAWVNO010002924.1, from coordinate 16,433 downwards.
TTACAGTGTATGCATGTTATTTTGAATTTAATGAGCGGGAAAACTTAAGAAAATTACAGATGTCTGTTTTATAGTATTGTTTTTAACATCTGGTGGTCTAAATTGACTTTCTTGCGTATCATGTGTGCTTTAAGATTTGTATGGCCCTGAAAAGGGCCTTTTTTGTGAGACAGATGAGGAATCTGCTTATTTGGAGCTGGTGTACTTGGTGACAGCTTTGGTTCCTTCAGACACGGCGTGTTTTGCCAATTCACCGGGCAACAGAAGTCGAACGGCTGTCTGAATTTCCCGACTGGTGATGGTAGATCTCTTGTTGTAGTGAGCCAAACGAGAAGATTCAGCAGCGATTCTCTCGAATATGTCGTTCACGAAAGAATTCATGATAGACATGGCTTTGGAAGAGATACCGGTGTCGGGATGGACTTGTTTCAAAACTTTGTAGATGTAGATCGCGAAGGATTCCTTCCTGCGCTTCTTGCGTTTTTTCTTATCGCCAGCTCGCACAGATTTCTGGGCCTTTCCGGCCTTCTTAACGGCTTTTCCACTTGCTTGGGGAGGCATGTTTCTCTCTAAACGAATCTCTCTCGAGTGTGAAATGCAAAAAAAACGAACCCTATTTATGCTCTGCGCGTTGGATCGTGCGAATACGATCGTGCGACCAATAGGAAAGCTTCACTGACGTCACGCTCAAAACATACAATATCTAAATGAAAACGCATTCATTTAAAATTAGAAGAGTTTTTTTAAATGAACGCACCAGCAAGTTAGTAATTATTGATACAGTTTACTAAATAAAGTGGTGGATATTCGCTAAAGGATGGCAATTGTCCATCGTGTTATTTCTAATAATAAAAATGTTATTTAAAAATAATGATCATTTCCTTATAATGAAAATGGTTATTTAATAATATTTTTTTTATTTTTTTTTTTATTTTTTTATTAACAGTTATTTCAAATAAACATCACATATTTTTTTTTTTTTTTTTTTTTTTTTTTTTTTTTTTTTAACCTCCTTTCCCAAAAAGAAAGAAAAAAAAAAAAAAAAGAAAGAAAACAATAAATTCCAAACAATATCTCTAAATAATTCTTACTAGAAGAAACAACAGCTGGAGCCTTAATCATGCGAAAAGAAATGTAGGCACACGTGCAGATTAAAAGCAGCAATGTTGTTCCGTTGTAGTTTCGAAATCAGAAGATGAAGAATCGAATGTGTAAACAGTGTAATTCAATGAAACCTCCTATGACACACAAGCAGTTTAACAAACAATTCTTTTGGATTTTTGACATCTCAATTAGTACTCACAAAACTATAATATAAATGGCACAAAAAGTTCTTATTTACTCTCTAAAAGAGTAATGAAAAGCCATTGTTTTGTCACATTCCCAAGAACAAAACCAAAATACTCAAAGTCTGCCAATTTCTTATAACAAGAGGAGAATATTTAACTGTTGCCATTTGCAACATAATCTACTGAAACGATAAATAACAAAAGCGAAGATAATAACTAGGTAGAGGATCAACCTGACAAATGTACTTTAGTCATTTTATTTTGTTTTATTTTATCTTTTTTTTTTTTTTTTTTTTTTTTTTGTTTAATCATTAAAAAATATCAAATATTATTAAACTATTCTGCCACTTCATAACAAACTTCAATAAGGACTTCATTGAATTATTCCCCTCTGTGTAACTGTTAAAAGGATGGCAGAAACTATCCGTAACTTGACTACTTGCTGATAACATTTTTTTTTTTTTTTAATCAATATAAATAAATGTGTTTAACTTGGTAAATGCTTAAAAAAAAAAAAAAAAAAAAAAAAAAAAGGTATGTATATATATATTTTATATTTATCTCAGAGAATGTGAAATGCTTATTTGATATACACAGGGCTTAGGCGGAATGCCCTCCATGGGGGTCTTTCTAAGTGCTACTAGCCCGTATTCACTCTAGTTTCGAAGAAAACCACGGAAAATTCCGAACGGCTAGACCGACGAGCGCGACTTGTGTTCGAACCCGACACCACCTGTCCACCAGCTTAGAGAGAAGAGCCCCACCTCAACCCGAGTGCTCTGATACACCTTAGAAACACTTTTTTAATTCACACTGCACGATTATGTCCATACACTAATAAATATCCTACAGATTTAGAAAAAAAAAAAAAAAAACTAATCATAAATAAATTAAATGGATAAAATAAGCTAAAGTCAATCCGGCACAATAAAAAACAAATAAATAAATAATCTGAAAGTTCAAAAGAATAACATTAATAGAAGCAAAGCATACAGGTAAAAATGTATTAAACATTGAAATGACATTTTAAGAGAAAACTGCTTGCCAACGGCCATACCATGCTGAAAGTACCGGTTCTCGTCCGATCCCCGAAGTCAAGCAGCATCGGGCGCGGTTAGTACTTGGGAGGGTGACCACCTGGGAACACCGCGTGCTGTTGGCATCTTTTTTTTTCAAAATCATTTATTAAATTGTTTAATTCGCATTTCCTTTTTATTATTATTAATATTATTATTATTATTCTTTATCAATAAATAAATGAATAAATATTTAAAGCGTCTACATTTTAATAAAAAAATAAAGTCGATGAGGACCATTAATTCAAATTCAAACAAATCTTTACATAGATTGAATTTAATTAAATTGTTTTAATTTTTCTTAATATAATTTCAAGAATGTATATGCAGTCATATGTATAATTTTCTTTTTTTTTTTTTTTTTGTCTCCCGATTACGTCAGAGGTTTGGCTCCGCCTCTTTTGGATTTTCCGTATAAATACGGAGCGAAGTTCCCGTTCTTGACTCAGATTCGCTTAGAAATCCCTGATATTCACTAGCTATGTCTGGACGAGGAAAAGGCGGCAAGGGCTTGGGTAAAGGTGGTGCCAAGAGGCACAGGAAAGTGCTTAGAGACAACATCCAGGGTATCACCAAGCCCGCAATTAGGAGATTGGCAAGACGTGGTGGTGTAAAACGTATCTCCGGTCTCATCTACGAAGAGACCCGTGGTGTCCTTAAAGTTTTCTTGGAAAACGTCATCCGGGATGCCGTCACTTACACCGAGCATGCAAAAAGGAAAACTGTAACAGCTATGGATGTCGTTTACGCTTTGAAACGACAAGGACGTACTCTGTACGGTTTCGGAGGTTAAACACGCCACTTGCCTCTCTCCAAAAAAAAAAGGCCCTTTTCAGGGCCATATAAATGATTTTTTACTAACTGACAGACTTTTCAACACCACCTTTCTTTTCTTCGTCATGAAATATCTTATAAGACTTCATTTTTCGCTTTTACAAAATAAAACACTGTAAATAAAGTTAAATTCGCTTTTATTTCCATTTATCGCCACTAGATGGCAGTACCAGACAATCACTGAACATACAGCTAGTAAGAGATGCAAAATTGAAAAATAAATTAAATTCACCATTTATTTACTTATTTTTTACCTTTTCGTAAAGATTTTGCTATTTTTCGATAGAGTAACCTTACATTTTGTTGGTGAAAAGTTTGAATCACTCGTATTCTCTAAATTGAATTATAAAAATAATTTTCAAAATATTCTAGGTATGTGTGTGAGCATTTGCACTAAAATTAATTGGAAAAAAGAAAAAATATATATATTTAAATAATATTATAAGCGTGACTATATTTTTAATTAAATAAAAAAAAAAAAAAAAAAAATTGTTTACCCAAAATATATGCATTTGAGCTGTAAATTCATTTAGTGGTAAAGTGGGGCTCGTTACCCATATGTTATGTGATAGTGAGAATGTTTTCTGTTGATAAAGATTTGTATGGCTCTGAAAAGAGCCTTTTTTTTTTTTTTTTACCTCAGTGTCCGAAAGTCTATTTCTTTGCTTTTTTTGGAGTAGCCTTTTTGGGAGTCTTCATTTTTTTAACTTTGGGGGCTTTGGGTTTGGAGGGCTTGGAAGCTTTCTTGGGAGATTTGGGCTTTGCTGCTTTTTTGGCTGCTGGTTTTTTAGCGGCGGATTTTTTCTTCTCTGCACTTTTTGCTTTGGGCTTGGCAGCTTTCTTGGTGGCGGATTTAGCTTTTTTGGTGGGAGAAGCACCCTCCTTCTTAGGTTTCTTAGCCTTGCCGGATTCTTTGCCTTTCTGGCCGGATGCGCTCAGTTTGAAAGAGCCACTGGCGCCTTTCCCTTTAGTCTGGATCAAAGCTCCGCTGGCGACTGCGCTTTTCAAATATTTCCTGATAAAAGGAGTCAGGCGATCCATATCTACCTTATGTTTGGAGCCGATGTGCTTCTTGATGGCTTGCAGAGAAGACCCGCCACGTTCTTTCAAGTTGGTGATCGCTTCGAGAACCATTTCAGACACCTTAGGGTGAGTGGGAGCTGTTTTGGGCTTCTTTGCCGCAGACTTTGCCTTCTTTTTAGGCGTTGCAGCGGCAGGAGTGCTAGCTACGGGAGCAGTATCGTCCGACATGTCGTCTATAAACAGTACAAACTGAATAAAAATACAAGAAAATCACGCTATTTATTTGTGAACGCAAAAACCGAGGCGACCAATCCGAAATTGTCTTTCTACCTAAGCCCCGCCTCCCGCTGGTGTTCTGTATAAATACTGATACTTTCGCGCTTTTTACACATTCGCATACTTTTGTGTTGCTGATAAGTCGCTATGGCTCGTACCAAGCAAACCGCTAGGAAATCTACCGGAGGTAAAGCCCCCCGTAAGCAGCTGGCCACCAAGGCTGCTCGTAAGAGCGCCCCAGCCACCGGTGGTGTGAAAAAACCCCATCGTTACAGGCCAGGAACAGTCGCTCTCAGAGAAATTCGTCGTTACCAGAAATCCACCGAGCTTTTGATCAGGAAATTGCCCTTCCAGCGTTTAGTCAGAGAAATCGCCCAGGACTTCAAGACCGATCTTCGTTTCCAAAGCTCTGCCGTCATGGCTTTGCAAGAAGCCAGCGAAGCTTACTTAGTCGGTCTTTTTGAAGACACTAACTTGTGCGCTATCCACGCCAAGCGTGTCACCATCATGCCCAAAGATATCCAGCTCGCTCGACGAATTCGTGGAGAGCGTGCCTAAGCTGCTTTCACCGAAAAAAAAAAGGCCCTTTTCAGGGCCATACAAATATTAATGTTTAATGTTGACTATTTCAATTGTAAGCACAAAATAATATATAAAACAGCGAACGGGGGTATATTATTAAAATTTCCTGGTTTTAAGATGTGTTATACATAAAATTTACATATTCTTTCTTTTTTTTAATGTAATATTCACCTATTTCATTACTTTCTGACATGTATCATTCGGTTTCGAAAGTAATTAGCCTTCTTGCTGCATCATTTCAATTTCCACTTCCGATTTGAACTTTTTGTTCAGGAAAGGCCGATAGATGGCGACAGCATACTGCTCGAATGAGAACCGAAAAAGTGTACAATTCTTAAAATGTTATGCCACTCATTGTCTCGTTTATAATTCATATAGTAAATTAAGTAAATCCAACGTAATTGGATTTATTTAATTAAATGAAATGCCTGTGCTTTTTAAGATATTCATGTGTGTTTATTCATTCACTGAGTAAGATTGCAGTAGCATGGATTGTGTTTGAAAGATTTTTCTTAGATTCCAAATTAATGAATTGTAACGAAAATAAATATTTGTATGGCCCTGAAAAGGGCCTTTTTTTTTTTTTTAAACAGAGTTTCCGGCAATTTAAGCCTTCTTCTCTGTCTTTTTGGGAAGCAAGACAGCTTGGATGTTGGGCAACACACCACCCTGAGCGATTGTTACGCCAGAGAGCAGTTTGTTCAATTCCTCGTCGTTTCGGATGGCAAGCTGGAGATGTCTAGGGATGATCCTAGTCTTTTTGTTGTCTCTGGCGGCATTTCCTGCCAACTCGAGAACTTCAGCGGCCAAGTATTCAAGAACGGCTGCTAAGTAAACTGGAGCTCCAGCACCAACACGCTCGGCATAGTTGCCTTTCCTGAGAAGCCTGTGGATACGGCCGACTGGAAACTGAAGTCCTGCCCTGCTGGAACGAGTCTTGCTCTTTCCCTTCACTTTACCTCCTTTTCCACGACCAGACATGATACAGAACGGTTAAATGAAACGATTGATTAAACAAGTTCTTCTCACTGCGACAGCAAGAAGCGAAATGTGAAAGTGTGTTCGTAAAAATGTCGGAGCAAGCTATTTATGAGCTTTAAAGAATTACGACGAAACCTTTTCAGCCAATCACGTCACTGGAAATCGACCAATCAGTAACTCTCCTTTTTGAGCTGAGTTCTGAGAAATAAATTCAAATTTATTAAATTTCGATATGAACATGCCTTTTTTAAATTATTATTATTTTCATTCCTCTTAAAAATAGAAAAAAAAAAGTTACTGTTTCATCAGCATTAACTCAGAATTTCCACTTGAGTGTTATATCTATGTCGTGTGTTATGTTTGATAGCGTCGTATTTTTCGCGATTCGAAAGTGTAATCAATTGAAACTTTTCTTTTTTTCCTTTTCTCTCTTTCTTTATTTCTGTGAATTAAATAGGTGAAAGAAGAAATGCGAGAAGAAATTGCAAGAAACAACATTTTCAAAACACAGAAACAGTTACTTTTTCGAATACCATTCACATTCTCTGAGAACTGTGTATCCGTAGTTCTGGGTCTATCATTGTTGTTCCTTCATTTCTTTTTAGCTATATGGTACAGTAAACAAATGGACCTAAGACGATAAGATGCAAAATGATAAACATTTGAAATACATTTAGATTTGTTATTATGATGTAATTTCAATTTTAATTTGAAACTCATTCGAAAATCTCATCCCTTATCCTGGCGCCATCTGTTGGCTTTTTTCGATCAAAAAGATATGTATGCAAAATGAAAACTCGTCCTTCCCATTGGAATTTTTTACAAATAAAGAACCCATCCCTCTTACTTAAATTGAATTAAATTGACCTTTATTGTTAATTCTATTTACATAAACCTCCACACTCAAACTTTACAGTGTATGCATGTTATTTTGAATTTAATGAGCGGGAAAACTTAAGAAAATTACAGATGTCTGTTTTATAGTATTGTTTTTAACATCTGGTGGTCTAAATTGACTTTCTTGCGTATCATGTGTGCTTTAAGATTTGTATGGCCCTGAAAAGGGCCTTTTTTGTGAGACAGATGAGGAATCTGCTTATTTGGAGCTGGTGTACTTGGTGACAGCTTTGGTTCCTTCAGACACGGCGTGTTTTGCCAATTCACCGGGCAACAGAAGTCGAACGGCTGTCTGAATTTCCCGACTGGTGATGGTAGATCTCTTGTTGTAGTGAGCCAAACGAGAAGATTCAGCAGCGATTCTCTCGAATATGTCGTTCACGAAAGAATTCATGATAGACATGGCTTTGGAAGAGATACCGGTGTCGGGATGGACTTGTTTCAAAACTTTGTAGATGTAGATCGCGAAGGATTCCTTCCTGCGCTTCTTGCGTTTTTTCTTATCGCCAGCTCGCACAGATTTCTGGGCCTTTCCGGCCTTCTTAACGGCTTTTCCACTTGCTTGGGGAGGCATGTTTCTCTCTAAACGAATCTCTCTCGAGTGTGAAATGCAAAAAAAACGAACCCTATTTATGCTCTGCGCGTTGGATCGTGCGAATACGATCGTGCGACCAATAGGAAAGCTTCACTGACGTCACGCTCAAAACATACAATATCTAAATGAAAACGCATTCATTTAAAATTAGAAGAGTTTTTTTAAATGAACGCACCAGCAAGTTAGTAATTATTGATACAGTTTACTAAATAAAGTGGTGGATATTCGCTAAAGGATGGCAATTGTCCATCGTGTTATTTCTAATAATAAAAATGTTATTTAAAAATAATGATCATTTCCTTATAATGAAAATGGTTATTTAATAATATTTTTTTTATTTTTTTTTTTATTTTTTTATTAACAGTTATTTCAAATAAACATCACATATTTTTTTTTTTTTTTTTTTTTTTTTTTTTTTTTTTTTAACCTCCTTTCCCAAAAAGAAAGAAAAAAAAAAAAAAAAGAAAGAAAACAATAAATTCCAAACAATATCTCTAAATAATTCTTACTAGAAGAAACAACAGCTGGAGCCTTAATCATGCGAAAAGAAATGTAGGCACACGTGCAGATTAAAAGCAGCAATGTTGTTCCGTTGTAGTTTCGAAATCAGAAGATGAAGAATCGAATGTGTAAACAGTGTAATTCAATGAAACCTCCTATGACACACAAGCAGTTTAACAAACAATTCTTTTGGATTTTTGACATCTCAATTAGTACTCACAAAACTATAATATAAATGGCACAAAAAGTTCTTATTTACTCTCTAAAAGAGTAATGAAAAGCCATTGTTTTGTCACATTCCCAAGAACAAAACCAAAATACTCAAAGTCTGCCAATTTCTTATAACAAGAGGAGAATATTTAACTGTTGCCATTTGCAACATAATCTACTGAAACGATAAATAACAAAAGCGAAGATAATAACTAGGTAGAGGATCAACCTGACAAATGTACTTTAGTCATTTTATTTTGTTTTATTTTATCTTTTTTTTTTTTTTTTTTTTTTTTTTGTTTAATCATTAAAAAATATCAAATATTATTAAACTATTCTGCCACTTCATAACAAACTTCAATAAGGACTTCATTGAATTATTCCCCTCTGTGTAACTGTTAAAAGGATGGCAGAAACTATCCGTAACTTGACTACTTGCTGATAACATTTTTTTTTTTTTTTAATCAATATAAATAAATGTGTTTAACTTGGTAAATGCTTAAAAAAAAAAAAAAAAAAAAAAAAAAAAGGTATGTATATATATATTTTATATTTATCTCAGAGAATGTGAAATGCTTATTTGATATACACAGGGCTTAGGCGGAATGCCCTCCATGGGGGTCTTTCTAAGTGCTACTAGCCCGTATTCACTCTAGTTTCGAAGAAAACCACGGAAAATTCCGAACGGCTAGACCGACGAGCGCGACTTGTGTTCGAACCCGACACCACCTGTCCACCAGCTTAGAGAGAAGAGCCCCACCTCAACCCGAGTGCTCTGATACACCTTAGAAACACTTTTTTAATTCACACTGCACGATTATGTCCATACACTAATAAATATCCTACAGATTTAGAAAAAAAAAAAAAAAAACTAATCATAAATAAATTAAATGGATAAAATAAGCTAAAGTCAATCCGGCACAATAAAAAACAAATAAATAAATAATCTGAAAGTTCAAAAGAATAACATTAATAGAAGCAAAGCATACAGGTAAAAATGTATTAAACATTGAAATGACATTTTAAGAGAAAACTGCTTGCCAACGGCCATACCATGCTGAAAGTACCGGTTCTCGTCCGATCCCCGAAGTCAAGCAGCATCGGGCGCGGTTAGTACTTGGGAGGGTGACCACCTGGGAACACCGCGTGCTGTTGGCATCTTTTTTTTTCAAAATCATTTATTAAATTGTTTAATTCGCATTTCCTTTTTATTATTATTAATATTATTATTATTATTCTTTATCAATAAATAAATGAATAAATATTTAAAGCGTCTACATTTTAATAAAAAAATAAAGTCGATGAGGACCATTAATTCAAATTCAAACAAATCTTTACATAGATTGAATTTAATTAAATTGTTTTAATTTTTCTTAATATAATTTCAAGAATGTATATGCAGTCATATGTATAATTTTCTTTTTTTTTTTTTTTTTGTCTCCCGATTACGTCAGAGGTTTGGCTCCGCCTCTTTTGGATTTTCCGTATAAATACGGAGCGAAGTTCCCGTTCTTGACTCAGATTCGCTTAGAAATCCCTGATATTCACTAGCTATGTCTGGACGAGGAAAAGGCGGCAAGGGCTTGGGTAAAGGTGGTGCCAAGAGGCACAGGAAAGTGCTTAGAGACAACATCCAGGGTATCACCAAGCCCGCAATTAGGAGATTGGCAAGACGTGGTGGTGTAAAACGTATCTCCGGTCTCATCTACGAAGAGACCCGTGGTGTCCTTAAAGTTTTCTTGGAAAACGTCATCCGGGATGCCGTCACTTACACCGAGCATGCAAAAAGGAAAACTGTAACAGCTATGGATGTCGTTTACGCTTTGAAACGACAAGGACGTACTCTGTACGGTTTCGGAGGTTAAACACGCCACTTGCCTCTCTCCAAAAAAAAAAGGCCCTTTTCAGGGCCATATAAATGATTTTTTACTAACTGACAGACTTTTCAACACCACCTTTCTTTTCTTCGTCATGAAATATCTTATAAGACTTCATTTTTCGCTTTTACAAAATAAAACACTGTAAATAAAGTTAAATTCGCTTTTATTTCCATTTATCGCCACTAGATGGCAGTACCAGACAATCACTGAACATACAGCTAGTAAGAGATGCAAAATTGAAAAATAAATTAAATTCACCATTTATTTACTTATTTTTTACCTTTTCGTAAAGATTTTGCTATTTTTCGATAGAGTAACCTTACATTTTGTTGGTGAAAAGTTTGAATCACTCGTATTCTCTAAATTGAATTATAAAAATAATTTTCAAAATATTCTAGGTATGTGTGTGAGCATTTGCACTAAAATTAATTGGAAAAAAGAAAAAATATATATATTTAAATAATATTATAAGCGTGACTATATTTTTAATTAAATAAAAAAAAAAAAAAAAAAAATTGTTTACCCAAAATATATGCATTTGAGCTGTAAATTCATTTAGTGGTAAAGTGGGGCTCGTTACCCATATGTTATGTGATAGTGAGAATGTTTTCTGTTGATAAAGATTTGTATGGCTCTGAAAAGAGCCTTTTTTTTTTTTTTTTACCTCAGTGTCCGAAAGTCTATTTCTTTGCTTTTTTTGGAGTAGCCTTTTTGGGAGTCTTCATTTTTTTAACTTTGGGGGCTTTGGGTTTGGAGGGCTTGGAAGCTTTCTTGGGAGATTTGGGCTTTGCTGCTTTTTTGGCTGCTGGTTTTTTAGCGGCGGATTTTTTCTTCTCTGCACTTTTTGCTTTGGGCTTGGCAGCTTTCTTGGTGGCGGATTTAGCTTTTTTGGTGGGAGAAGCACCCTCCTTCTTAGGTTTCTTAGCCTTGCCGGATTCTTTGCCTTTCTGGCCGGATGCGCTCAGTTTGAAAGAGCCACTGGCGCCTTTCCCTTTAGTCTGGATCAAAGCTCCGCTGGCGACTGCGCTTTTCAAATATTTCCTGATAAAAGGAGTCAGGCGATCCATATCTACCTTATGTTTGGAGCCGATGTGCTTCTTGATGGCTTGCAGAGAAGACCCGCCACGTTCTTTCAAGTTGGTGATCGCTTCGAGAACCATTTCAGACACCTTAGGGTGAGTGGGAGCTGTTTTGGGCTTCTTTGCCGCAGACTTTGCCTTCTTTTTAGGCGTTGCAGCGGCAGGAGTGCTAGCTACGGGAGCAGTATCGTCCGACATGTCGTCTATAAACAGTACAAACTGAATAAAAATACAAGAAAATCACGCTATTTATTTGTGAACGCAAAAACCGAGGCGACCAATCCGAAATTGTCTTTCTACCTAAGCCCCGCCTCCCGCTGGTGTTCTGTATAAATACTGATACTTTCGCGCTTTTTACACATTCGCATACTTTTGTGTTGCTGATAAGTCGCTATGGCTCGTACCAAGCAAACCGCTAGGAAATCTACCGGAGGTAAAGCCCCCCGTAAGCAGCTGGCCACCAAGGCTGCTCGTAAGAGCGCCCCAGCCACCGGTGGTGTGAAAAAACCCCATCGTTACAGGCCAGGAACAGTCGCTCTCAGAGAAATTCGTCGTTACCAGAAATCCACCGAGCTTTTGATCAGGAAATTGCCCTTCCAGCGTTTAGTCAGAGAAATCGCCCAGGACTTCAAGACCGATCTTCGTTTCCAAAGCTCTGCCGTCATGGCTTTGCAAGAAGCCAGCGAAGCTTACTTAGTCGGTCTTTTTGAAGACACTAACTTGTGCGCTATCCACGCCAAGCGTGTCACCATCATGCCCAAAGATATCCAGCTCGCTCGACGAATTCGTGGAGAGCGTGCCTAAGCTGCTTTCACCGAAAAAAAAAAGGCCCTTTTCAGGGCCATACAAATATTAATGTTTAATGTTGACTATTTCAATTGTAAGCACAAAATAATATATAAAACAGCGAACGGGGGTATATTATTAAAATTTCCTGGTTTTAAGATGTGTTATACATAAAATTTACATATTCTTTCTTTTTTTTAATGTAATATTCACCTATTTCATTACTTTCTGACATGTATCATTCGGTTTCGAAAGTAATTAGCCTTCTTGCTGCATCATTTCAATTTCCACTTCCGATTTGAACTTTTTGTTCAGGAAAGGCCGATAGATGGCGACAGCATACTGCTCGAATGAGAACCGAAAAAGTGTACAATTCTTAAAATGTTATGCCACTCATTGTCTCGTTTATAATTCATATAGTAAATTAAGTAAATCCAACGTAATTGGATTTATTTAATTAAATGAAATGCCTGTGCTTTTTAAGATATTCATGTGTGTTTATTCATTCACTGAGTAAGATTGCAGTAGCATGGATTGTGTTTGAAAGATTTTTCTTAGATTCCAAATTAATGAATTGTAACGAAAATAAATATTTGTATGGCCCTGAAAAGGGCCTTTTTTTTTTTTTTAAACAGAGTTTCCGGCAATTTAAGCCTTCTTCTCTGTCTTTTTGGGAAGCAAGACAGCTTGGATGTTGGGCAACACACCACCCTGAGCGATTGTTACGCCAGAGAGCAGTTTGTTCAATTCCTCGTCGTTTCGGATGGCAAGCTGGAGATGTCTAGGGATGATCCTAGTCTTTTTGTTGTCTCTGGCGGCATTTCCTGCCAACTCGAGAACTTCAGCGGCCAAGTATTCAAGAACGGCTGCTAAGTAAACTGGAGCTCCAGCACCAACACGCTCGGCATAGTTGCCTTTCCTGAGAAGCCTGTGGATACGGCCGACTGGAAACTGAAGTCCTGCCCTGCTGGAACGAGTCTTGCTCTTTCCCTTCACTTTACCTCCTTTTCCACGACCAGACATGATACAGAACGGTTAAATGAAACGATTGATTAAACAAGTTCTTCTCACTGCGACAGCAAGAAGCGAAATGTGAAAGTGTGTTCGTAAAAATGTCGGAGCAAGCTATTTATGAGCTTTAAAGAATTACGACGAAACCTTTTCAGCCAATCACGTCACTGGAAATCGACCAATCAGTAACTCTCCTTTTTGAGCTGAGTTCTGAGAAATAAATTCAAATTTATTAAATTTCGATATGAACATGCCTTTTTTAAATTATTATTATTTTCATTCCTCTTAAAAATAGAAAAAAAAAAGTTACTGTTTCATCAGCATTAACTCAGAATTTCCACTTGAGTGTTATATCTATGTCGTGTGTTATGTTTGATAGCGTCGTATTTTTCGCGATTCGAAAGTGTAATCAATTGAAACTTTTCTTTTTTTCCTTTTCTCTCTTTCTTTATTTCTGTGAATTAAATAGGTGAAAGAAGAAATGCGAGAAGAAATTGCAAGAAACAACATTTTCAAAACACAGAAACAGTTACTTTTTCGAATACCATTCACATTCTCTGAGAACTGTGTATCCGTAGTTCTGGGTCTATCATTGTTGTTCCTTCATTTCTTTTTAGCTATATGGTACAGTAAACAAATGGACCTAAGACGATAAGATGCAAAATGATAAACATTTGAAATACATTTAGATTTGTTATTATGATGTAATTTCAATTTTAATTTGAAACTCATTCGAAAATCTCATCCCTTATCCTGGCGCCATCTGTTGGCTTTTTTCGATCAAAAAGATATGTATGCAAAATGAAAACTCGTCCTTCCCATTGGAATTTTTTACAAATAAAGAACCCATCCCTCTTACTTAAATTGAATTAAATTGACCTTTATTGTTAATTCTATTTACATAAACCTCCACACTCAAACTTTACAGTGTATGCATGTTATTTTGAATTTAATGAGCGGGAAAACTTAAGAAAATTACAGATGTCTGTTTTATAGTATTGTTTTTAACATCTGGTGGTCTAAATTGACTTTCTTGCGTATCATGTGTGCTTTAAGATTTGTATGGCCCTGAAAAGGGCCTTTTTTGTGAGACAGATGAGGAATCTGCTTATTTGGAGCTGGTGTACTTGGTGACAGCTTTGGTTCCTTCAGACACGGCGTGTTTTGCCAATTCACCGGGCAACAGAAGTCGAACGGCTGTCTGAATTTCCCGACTGGTGATGGTAGATCTCTTGTTGTAGTGAGCCAAACGAGAAGATTCAGCAGCGATTCTCTCGAATATGTCGTTCACGAAAGAATTCATGATAGACATGGCTTTGGAAGAGATACCGGTGTCGGGATGGACTTGTTTCAAAACTTTGTAGATGTAGATCGCGAAGGATTCCTTCCTGCGCTTCTTGCGTTTTTTCTTATCGCCAGCTCGCACAGATTTCTGGCCTTTCCGGCCTTCTTAACGGCTTTTCCACTTGCTTGGGGAGGCATGTTTCTCTCTAAACGAATCTCTCTCGAGTGTGAAATGCAAAAAAAACGAACCCTATTTATGCTCTGCGCGTTGGATCGTGCGAATACGATCGTGCGACCAATAGGAAAGCTTCACTGACGTCACGCTCAAAACATACAATATCTAAATGAAAACGCATTCATTTAAAATTAGAAGAGTTTTTTTAAATGAACGCACCAGCAAGTTAGTAATTATTGATACAGTTTACTAAATAAAGTGGTGGATATTCGCTAAAGGATGGCAATTGTCCATCGTGTTATTTCTAATAATAAAAATGTTATTTAAAAATAATGATCATTTCCTTATAATGAAAATGGTTATTTAATAATATTTTTTTTATTTTTTTTTTTATTTTTTTATTAACAGTTATTTCAAATAAACATCACATATTTTTTTTTTTTTTTTTTTTTTTTTTTTTTTTTTTTAACCTCCTTTCCCAAAAAGAAAGAAAAAAAAAAAAAAAAGAAAGAAAACAATAAATTCCAAACAATATCTCTAAATAATTCTTACTAGAAGAAACAACAGCTGGAGCCTTAATCATGCGAAAAGAAATGTAGGCACACGTGCAGATTAAAAGCAGCAATGTTGTTCCGTTGTAGTTTCGAAATCAGAAGATGAAGAATCGAATGTGTAAACAGTGTAATTCAATGAAACCTCCTATGACACACAAGCAGTTAACAAACAATTCTTTTGGATTTTTGACATCTCAATTAGTACTCACAAAACTATAATATAAATGGCACAAAAAGTTCTTATTTACTCTCTAAAAGAGTAATGAAAAGCCATTGTTTTGTCACATTCCCAAGAACAAAACCAAAATACTCAAAGTCTGCCAATTTCTTATAACAAGAGGAGAATATTTAACTGTTGCCATTTGCAACATAATCTACTGAAACGATAAATAACAAAAGCGAAGATAATAACTAGGTAGAGGATCAACCTGACAAATGTACTTTAGTCATTTTATTTTGTTTTATTTTATCTTTTTTTTTTTTTTTTTTTTTTTTTTGTTTAATCATTAAAAAATATCAAATATTATTAAACTATTCTGCCACTTCATAACAAACTTCAATAAGGACTTCATTGAATTATTCCCCTCTGTGTAACTGTTAAAAGGATGGCAGAAACTATCCGTAACTTGACTACTTGCTGATAACATTTTTTTTTTTTTTTAATCAATATAAATAAATGTGTTTAACTTGGTAAATGCTTAAAAAAAAAAAAAAAAAAAAAAAAAAAGGTATGTATATATATATTTTATATTTATCTCAGAGAATGTGAAATGCTTATTTGATATACACAGGGCTTAGGCGGAATGCCCTCCATGGGGGTCTTTCTAAGTGCTACTAGCCCGTATTCACTCTAGTTTCGAAGAAAACCACGGAAAATTCCGAACGGCTAGACCGACGAGCGCGACTTGTGTTCGAACCCGACACCACCTGTCCACCAGCTTAGAGAGAAGAGCCCCCACCTCAACCCGAGTGCTCTGATACACCTTAGAAACACTTTTTTAATT
Organism: Salticus scenicus; assembly: GCA_963930645.1. Taxonomy (NCBI): domain Eukaryota; kingdom Metazoa; phylum Arthropoda; class Arachnida; order Araneae; family Salticidae; genus Salticus; species Salticus scenicus. The sequence goes on along the minus strand of CAWVNO010002924.1, from coordinate 396 downwards.
CACACTGCACGATTATGTCCATACACTAATAAATATCCTACAGATTTAGAAAAAAAAAAAAAAAAACTAATCATAAATAAATTAAATGGATAAAATAAGCTAAAGTCAATCCGGCACAATAAAAAACAAATAAATAAATAATCTGAAAGTTCAAAAGAATAACATTAATAGAAGCAAAGCATACAGGTAAAAATGTATTAAACATTGAAATGACATTTTAAGAGAAAACTGCTTGCCAACGGCCATACCATGCTGAAAGTACCGGTTCTCGTCCGATCCCCGAAGTCAAGCAGCATCGGGCGCGGTTAGTACTTGGGAGGGTGACCACCTGGGAACACCGCGTGCTGTTGGCATCTTTTTTTTTCAAAATCATTTATTAAATTGTTTAATTCGCAT
>CAWVNO010002923.1:0-29613 GCA_963930645.1 Salticus scenicus | reverse complement strand
AAAAAATTTCGCGACGAAATCGAGCACATGCCTTCAAAAAAGGGCTCTCCTGGCCAAATGGTTTAACTTGGCAGGTCCCTCGTGCTTTATCATGAAAGTAGACTTCGTGGGGCAGATTCTGGAAGTGATTGCGATCGCAAAGCTCTATTAGTTGCTTTGGAATCGGCTTTTGAAAAAAATTCTGTGAAAATCGCAAAAATTTTGGGTATCGAAATCTGGCAAAAGTCTGCATAAAAGGGCTCTCCTGGCCAAATGGTTTAACTTTGGCAGGTCCCTGCTGGTCTGTTATGAAACTAGAATATCTTTTGCACATTCTGGAAGTGATTGCGATCGCAAAGCTCTATTAGTCGCTGTGGAATCGACTTTTAAAAATGAGATGTCGTAAAATTCGCCAAAAAAATTTCGCGACGAAATCGAGCACATGCCTTCAAAAAAGGGCTCTCCTGGCCAAATGGTTTAACTTTGGCAGGTCCCTCGTGCTTTATCATGAAAGTAGACTTCGTGGGGCAGATTCTGGAAGTGATTGCGATCGCAAAGCTCTATTAGTTGCTTTGGAATCGGCTTTTGAAAAAAATTCTGTGAAAATCGCAAAAATTTTGGGTATCGAAATCTGGCAAAAGTCTGCATAAAAGGGCTCTCCTGGCCAAATGGTTTAACTTTGGCAGGTCCCTGCTGGTCTGTTATGAAACTAGAATATCTTTTGCACATTCTGGAAGTGATTGCGATCGCAAAGCTCTATTAGTCGCTGTGGAATCGACTTTTAAAAATGAGATGTCGTAAAATTCGCCAAAAAAATTTCGCGACGAAATCGAGCACATGCCTTCAAAAAAGGGCTCTCCTGGCCAAATGGTTTAACTTTGGCAGGTCCCTCGTGCTTTATCATGAAAGTAGACTTCGTGGGGCAGATTCTGGAAGTGATTGCGATCGCAAAGCTCTATTAGTTGCTTTGGAATCGGCTTTTGAAAAAAATTCTGTGAAAATCGCAAAAATTTTGGGTATCGAAATCTGGCAAAAGTCTGCATAAAGGGCTCTCCTGGCCAAATGGTTTAACTTTGGCAGGTCCCTGCTGGTCTGTTATGAAACTAGAATATCTTTTGCACATTCTGGAAGTGATTGCGATCGCAAAGCTCTATTAGTCGCTGTGGAATCGACTTTTAAAAATGAGATGTCGTAAAATTCGCCAAAAAAATTTCGCGACGAAATCGAGCACATGCCTTCAAAAAAGGGCTCTCCTGGCCAAATGGTTTAACTTTGGCAGGTCCCTCGTGCTTTATCATGAAAGTAGACTTCGTGGGGCAGATTCTGGAAGTGATTGCGATCGCAAAGCTCTATTAGTTGCTTTGGAATCGGCTTTTGAAAAAAATTCTGTGAAAATCGCAAAAATTTTGGGTATCGAAATCTGGCAAAAGTCTGCATAAAAGGGCTCTCCTGGCCAAATGGTTTAACTTTGGCAGGTCCCTGCTGGTCTGTTATGAAACTAGAATATCTTTTGCACATTCTGGAAGTGATTGCGATCGCAAAGCTCTATTAGTCGCTGTGGAATCGACTTTTAAAAATGAGATGTCGTAAAATTCGCCAAAAAAATTTCGCGACGAAATCGAGCACATGCCTTCAAAAAAGGGCTCTCCTGGCCAAATGGTTTAACTTTGGCAGGTCCCTCGTGCTTTATCATGAAAGTAGACTTCGTGGGGCAGATTCTGGAAGTGATTGCGATCGCAAAGCTCTATTAGTTGCTTTGGAATCGGCTTTTGAAAAAAATTCTGTGAAAATCGCAAAAATTTTGGGTATCGAAATCTGGCAAAAGTCTGCATAAAAGGGCTCTCCTGGCCAAATGGTTTAACTTTGGCAGGTCCCTGCTGGTCTGTTATGAAACTAGAATATCTTTTGCACATTCTGGAAGTGATTGCGATCGCAAAGCTCTATTAGTCGCTGTGGAATCGACTTTTAAAAATGAGATGTCGTAAAATTCGCCAAAAAAATTTCGCGACGAAATCGAGCACATGCCTTCAAAAAAGGGCTCTCCTGGCCAAATGGTTTAACTTTGGCAGGTCCCTCGTGCTTTATCATGAAAGTAGACTTCGTGGGGGCAGATTCTGGAAGTGATTGCGATCGCAAAGCTCTATTAGTTGCTTTGGAATCGGCTTTTGAAAAAAATTCTGTGAAAATCGCAAAAATTTTGGGTATCGAAATCTGGCAAAAGTCTGCATAAAAGGGCTCTCCTGGCCAAATGGTTTAACTTTGGCAGGTCCCTGCTGGTCTGTTATGAAACTAGAATATCTTTTGCACATTCTGGAAGTGATTGCGATCGCAAAGCTCTATTAGTCGCTGTGGAATCGACTTTTAAAAATGAGATGTCGTAAAATTCGCCAAAAAAATTTCGCGACGAAATCGAGCACATGCCTTCAAAAAAGGGCTCTCCTGGCCAAATGGTTTAACTTTGGCAGGTCCCTCGTGCTTTATCATGAAAGTAGACTTCGTGGGGCAGATTCTGGAAGTGATTGCGATCGCAAAGCTCTATTAGTTGCTTTGGAATCGGCTTTTGAAAAAAATTCTGTGAAAATCGCAAAAATTTTGGGTATCGAAATCTGGCAAAAGTCTGCATAAAAGGGCTCTCCTGGCCAAATGGTTTAACTTTGGCAGGTCCCTGCTGGTCTGTTATGAAACTAGAATATCTTTTGCACATTCTGGAAGTGATTGCGATCGCAAAGCTCTATTAGTCGCTGTGGAATCGACTTTTAAAAATGAGATGTCGTAAAATTCGCCAAAAAAATTTCGCGACGAAATCGAGCACATGCCTTCAAAAAAGGGCTCTCCTGGCCAAATGGTTTAACTTTGGCAGGTCCCTCGTGCTTTATCATGAAAGTAGACTTCGTGGGGCAGATTCTGGAAGTGATTGCGATCGCAAAGCTCTATTAGTTGCTTTGGAATCGGCTTTTGAAAAAAATTCTGTGAAAATCGCAAAAATTTTGGGTATCGAAATCTGGCAAAAGTCTGCATAAAAGGGCTCTCCTGGCCAAATGGTTTAACTTTGGCAGGTCCCTGCTGGTCTGTTATGAAACTAGAATATCTTTTGCACATTCTGGAAGTGATTGCGATCGCAAAGCTCTATTAGTCGCTGTGGAATCGACTTTTAAAAATGAGATGTCGTAAAATTCGCCAAAAAAATTTCGCGACGAAATCGAGCACATGCCTTCAAAAAAGGGCTCTCCTGGCCAAATGGTTTAACTTTGGCAGGTCCCTCGTGCTTTATCATGAAAGTAGACTTCGTGGGGCAGATTCTGGAAGTGATTGCGATCGCAAAGCTCTATTAGTTGCTTTGGAATCGGCTTTTGAAAAAAATTCTGTGAAAATCGCAAAAATTTTGGGTATCGAAATCTGGCAAAAGTCTGCATAAAAGGGCTCTCCTGGCCAAATGGTTTAACTTTGGCAGGTCCCTGCTGGTCTGTTATGAAACTAGAATATCTTTTGCACATTCTGGAAGTGATTGCGATCGCAAAGCTCTATTAGTCGCTGTGGAATCGACTTTTAAAAATGAGATGTCGTAAAATTCGCCAAAAAAATTTCGCGACGAAATCGAGCACATGCCTTCAAAAAAGGGCTCTCCTGGCCAAATGGTTTAACTTTGGCAGGTCCCTCGTGCTTTATCATGAAAGTAGACTTCGTGGGGCAGATTCTGGAAGTGATTGCGATCGCAAAGCTCTATTAGTTGCTTTGGAATCGGCTTTTGAAAAAAATTCTGTGAAAATCGCAAAAATTTTGGGTATCGAAATCTGGCAAAAGTCTGCATAAAAGGGCTCTCCTGGCCAAATGGTTTAACTTTGGCAGGTCCCTGCTGGTCTGTTATGAAACTAGAATATCTTTTGCACATTCTGGAAGTGATTGCGATCGCAAAGCTCTATTAGTCGCTGTGGAATCGACTTTTAAAAATGAGATGTCGTAAAATTCGCCAAAAAAATTTCGCGACGAAATCGAGCACATGCCTTCAAAAAAGGGCTCTCCTGGCCAAATGGTTTAACTTTGGCAGGTCCCTCGTGCTTTATCATGAAAGTAGACTTCGTGGGGCAGATTCTGGAAGTGATTGCGATCGCAAAGCTCTATTAGTTGCTTTGGAATCGGCTTTTGAAAAAAATTCTGTGAAAATCGCAAAAATTTTGGGTATCGAAATCTGGCAAAAGTCTGCATAAAAGGGCTCTCCTGGCCAAATGGTTTAACTTTGGCAGGTCCCTGCTGGTCTGTTATGAAACTAGAATATCTTTTGCACATTCTGGAAGTGATTGCGATCGCAAAGCTCTATTAGTCGCTGTGGAATCGACTTTTAAAAATGAGATGTCGTAAAATTCGCCAAAAAAATTTCGCGACGAAATCGAGCACATGCCTTCAAAAAAGGGCTCTCCTGGCCAAATGGTTTAACTTTGGCAGGTCCCTCGTGCTTTATCATGAAAGTAGACTTCGTGGGGCAGATTCTGGAAGTGATTGCGATCGCAAAGCTCTATTAGTTGCTTTGGAATCGGCTTTTGAAAAAAATTCTGTGAAAATCGCAAAAATTTTGGGTATCGAAATCTGGCAAAAGTCTGCATAAAAGGGCTCTCCTGGCCAAATGGTTTAACTTTGGCAGGTCCCTGCTGGTCTGTTATGAAACTAGAATATCTTTTGCACATTCTGGAAGTGATTGCGATCGCAAAGCTCTATTAGTCGCTGTGGAATCGACTTTTAAAAATGAGATGTCGTAAAATTCGCCAAAAAAATTTCGCGACGAAATCGAGCACATGCCTTCAAAAAAGGGCTCTCCTGGCCAAATGGTTTAACTTTGGCAGGTCCCTCGTGCTTTATCATGAAAGTAGACTTCGTGGGGCAGATTCTGGAAGTGATTGCGATCGCAAAGCTCTATTAGTTGCTTTGGAATCGGCTTTTGAAAAAAATTCTGTGAAAATCGCAAAAATTTTGGGTATCGAAATCTGGCAAAAGTCTGCATAAAAGGGCTCTCCTGGCCAAATGGTTTAACTTTGGCAGGTCCCTGCTGGTCTGTTATGAAACTAGAATATCTTTTGCACATTCTGGAAGTGATTGCGATCGCAAAGCTCTATTAGTCGCTGTGGAATCGACTTTTAAAAATGAGATGTCGTAAAATTCGCCAAAAAAATTTCGCGACGAAATCGAGCACATGCCTTCAAAAAAGGGCTCTCCTGGCCAAATGGTTTAACTTTGGCAGGTCCCTCGTGCTTTATCATGAAAGTAGACTTCGTGGGGCAGATTCTGGAAGTGATTGCGATCGCAAAGCTCTATTAGTTGCTTTGGAATCGGCTTTTGAAAAAAATTCTGTGAAAATCGCAAAAATTTTGGGTATCGAAATCTGGCAAAAGTCTGCATAAAAGGGCTCTCCTGGCCAAATGGTTTAACTTTGGCAGGTCCCTGCTGGTCTGTTATGAAACTAGAATATCTTTTGCACATTCTGGAAGTGATTGCGATCGCAAAGCTCTATTAGTCGCTGTGGAATCGACTTTTAAAAATGAGATGTCGTAAAATTCGCCAAAAAAATTTCGCGACGAAATCGAGCACATGCCTTCAAAAAAGGGCTCTCCTGGCCAAATGGTTTAACTTTGGCAGGTCCCTCGTGCTTTATCATGAAAGTAGACTTCGTGGGGCAGATTCTGGAAGTGATTGCGATCGCAAAGCTCTATTAGTTGCTTTGGAATCGGCTTTTGAAAAAAATTCTGTGAAAATCGCAAAAATTTTGGGTATCGAAATCTGGCAAAAGTCTGCATAAAAGGGCTCTCCTGGCCAAATGGTTTAACTTTGGCAGGTCCCTGCTGGTCTGTTATGAAACTAGAATATCTTTTGCACATTCTGGAAGTGATTGCGATCGCAAAGCTCTATTAGTCGCTGTGGAATCGACTTTTAAAAATGAGATGTCGTAAAATTCGCCAAAAAAATTTCGCGACGAAATCGAGCACATGCCTTCAAAAAAGGGCTCTCCTGGCCAAATGGTTTAACTTTGGCAGGTCCCTCGTGCTTTATCATGAAAGTAGACTTCGTGGGGCAGATTCTGGAAGTGATTGCGATCGCAAAGCTCTATTAGTTGCTTTGGAATCGGCTTTTGAAAAAAATTCTGTGAAAATCGCAAAAATTTTGGGTATCGAAATCTGGCAAAAGTCTGCATAAAAGGGCTCTCCTGGCCAAATGGTTTAACTTTGGCAGGTCCCTGCTGGTCTGTTATGAAACTAGAATATCTTTTGCACATTCTGGAAGTGATTGCGATCGCAAAGCTCTATTAGTCGCTGTGGAATCGACTTTTAAAAATGAGATGTCGTAAAATTCGCCAAAAAAATTTCGCGACGAAATCGAGCACATGCCTTCAAAAAAGGGCTCTCCTGGCCAAATGGTTTAACTTTGGCAGGTCCCTCGTGCTTTATCATGAAAGTAGACTTCGTGGGGCAGATTCTGGAAGTGATTGCGATCGCAAAGCTCTATTAGTTGCTTTGGAATCGGCTTTTGAAAAAAATTCTGTGAAAATCGCAAAAATTTTGGGTATCGAAATCTGGCAAAAGTCTGCATAAAAGGGCTCTCCTGGCCAAATGGTTTAACTTTGGCAGGTCCCTGCTGGTCTGTTATGAAACTAGAATATCTTTTGCACATTCTGGAAGTGATTGCGATCGCAAAGCTCTATTAGTCGCTGTGGAATCGACTTTTAAAAATGAGATGTCGTAAAATTCGCCAAAAAAATTTCGCGACGAAATCGAGCACATGCCTTCAAAAAAGGGCTCTCCTGGCCAAATGGTTTAACTTTGGCAGGTCCCTCGTGCTTTATCATGAAAGTAGACTTCGTGGGGCAGATTCTGGAAGTGATTGCGATCGCAAAGCTCTATTAGTTGCTTTGGAATCGGCTTTTGAAAAAAATTCTGTGAAAATCGCAAAAATTTTGGGTATCGAAATCTGGCAAAAGTCTGCATAAAAGGGCTCTCCTGGCCAAATGGTTTAACTTTGGCAGGTCCCTGCTGGTCTGTTATGAAACTAGAATATCTTTTGCACATTCTGGAAGTGATTGCGATCGCAAAGCTCTATTAGTCGCTGTGGAATCGACTTTTAAAAATGAGATGTCGTAAAATTCGCCAAAAAAATTTCGCGACGAAATCGAGCACATGCCTTCAAAAAAGGGCTCTCCTGGCCAAATGGTTTAACTTTGGCAGGTCCCTCGTGCTTTATCATGAAAGTAGACTTCGTGGGGCAGATTCTGGAAGTGATTGCGATCGCAAAGCTCTATTAGTTGCTTTGGAATCGGCTTTTGAAAAAAATTCTGTGAAAATCGCAAAAATTTTGGGTATCGAAATCTGGCAAAAGTCTGCATAAAAGGGCTCTCCTGGCCAAATGGTTTAACTTTGGCAGGTCCCTGCTGGTCTGTTATGAAACTAGAATATCTTTTGCACATTCTGGAAGTGATTGCGATCGCAAAGCTCTATTAGTCGCTGTGGAATCGACTTTTAAAAATGAGATGTCGTAAAATTCGCCAAAAAAATTTCGCGACGAAATCGAGCACATGCCTTCAAAAAAGGGCTCTCCTGGCCAAATGGTTTAACTTTGGCAGGTCCCTCGTGCTTTATCATGAAAGTAGACTTCGTGGGGCAGATTCTGGAAGTGATTGCGATCGCAAAGCTCTATTAGTTGCTTTGGAATCGGCTTTTGAAAAAAATTCTGTGAAAATCGCAAAAATTTTGGGTATCGAAATCTGGCAAAAGTCTGCATAAAAGGGCTCTCCTGGCCAAATGGTTTAACTTTGGCAGGTCCCTGCTGGTCTGTTATGAAACTAGAATATCTTTTGCACATTCTGGAAGTGATTGCGATCGCAAAGCTCTATTAGTCGCTGTGGAATCGACTTTTAAAAATGAGATGTCGTAAAATTCGCCAAAAAAATTTCGCGACGAAATCGAGCACATGCCTTCAAAAAAGGGCTCTCCTGGCCAAATGGTTTAACTTTGGCAGGTCCCTCGTGCTTTATCATGAAAGTAGACTTCGTGGGGCAGATTCTGGAAGTGATTGCGATCGCAAAGCTCTATTAGTTGCTTTGGAATCGGCTTTTGAAAAAAATTCTGTGAAAATCGCAAAAATTTTGGGTATCGAAATCTGGCAAAAGTCTGCATAAAAGGGCTCTCCTGGCCAAATGGTTTAACTTTGGCAGGTCCCTGCTGGTCTGTTATGAAACTAGAATATCTTTTGCACATTCTGGAAGTGATTGCGATCGCAAAGCTCTATTAGTCGCTGTGGAATCGACTTTTAAAAATGAGATGTCGTAAAATTCGCCAAAAAAATTTCGCGACGAAATCGAGCACATGCCTTCAAAAAAGGGCTCTCCTGGCCAAATGGTTTAACTTTGGCAGGTCCCTCGTGCTTTATCATGAAAGTAGACTTCGTGGGGCAGATTCTGGAAGTGATTGCGATCGCAAAGCTCTATTAGTTGCTTTGGAATCGGCTTTTGAAAAAAATTCTGTGAAAATCGCAAAAATTTTGGGTATCGAAATCTGGCAAAAGTCTGCATAAAAGGGCTCTCCTGGCCAAATGGTTTAACTTTGGCAGGTCCCTGCTGGTCTGTTATGAAACTAGAATATCTTTTGCACATTCTGGAAGTGATTGCGATCGCAAAGCTCTATTAGTCGCTGTGGAATCGACTTTTAAAAATGAGATGTCGTAAAATTCGCCAAAAAAATTTCGCGACGAAATCGAGCACATGCCTTCAAAAAAGGGCTCTCCTGGCCAAATGGTTTAACTTTGGCAGGTCCCTCGTGCTTTATCATGAAAGTAGACTTCGTGGGGCAGATTCTGGAAGTGATTGCGATCGCAAAGCTCTATTAGTTGCTTTGGAATCGGCTTTTGAAAAAAATTCTGTGAAAATCGCAAAAATTTTGGGTATCGAAATCTGGCAAAAGTCTGCATAAAAGGGCTCTCCTGGCCAAATGGTTTAACTTTGGCAGGTCCCTGCTGGTCTGTTATGAAACTAGAATATCTTTTGCACATTCTGGAAGTGATTGCGATCGCAAAGCTCTATTAGTCGCTGTGGAATCGACTTTTAAAAATGAGATGTCGTAAAATTCGCCAAAAAAATTTCGCGACGAAATCGAGCACATGCCTTCAAAAAAGGGCTCTCCTGGCCAAATGGTTTAACTTTGGCAGGTCCCTCGTGCTTTATCATGAAAGTAGACTTCGTGGGGCAGATTCTGGAAGTGATTGCGATCGCAAAGCTCTATTAGTTGCTTTGGAATCGGCTTTTGAAAAAAATTCTGTGAAAATCGCAAAAATTTTGGGTATCGAAATCTGGCAAAAGTCTGCATAAAAGGGCTCTCCTGGCCAAATGGTTTAACTTTGGCAGGTCCCTGCTGGTCTGTTATGAAACTAGAATATCTTTTGCACATTCTGGAAGTGATTGCGATCGCAAAGCTCTATTAGTCGCTGTGGAATCGACTTTTAAAAATGAGATGTCGTAAAATTCGCCAAAAAAATTTCGCGACGAAATCGAGCACATGCCTTCAAAAAAGGGCTCTCCTGGCCAAATGGTTTAACTTTGGCAGGTCCCTCGTGCTTTATCATGAAAGTAGACTTCGTGGGGCAGATTCTGGAAGTGATTGCGATCGCAAAGCTCTATTAGTTGCTTTGGAATCGGCTTTTGAAAAAAATTCTGTGAAAATCGCAAAAATTTTGGGTATCGAAATCTGGCAAAAGTCTGCATAAAAGGGCTCTCCTGGCCAAATGGTTTAACTTTGGCAGGTCCCTGCTGGTCTGTTATGAAACTAGAATATCTTTTGCACATTCTGGAAGTGATTGCGATCGCAAAGCTCTATTAGTCGCTGTGGAATCGACTTTTAAAAATGAGATGTCGTAAAATTCGCCAAAAAAATTTCGCGACGAAATCGAGCACATGCCTTCAAAAAAGGGCTCTCCTGGCCAAATGGTTTAACTTTGGCAGGTCCCTCGTGCTTTATCATGAAAGTAGACTTCGTGGGGCAGATTCTGGAAGTGATTGCGATCGCAAAGCTCTATTAGTTGCTTTGGAATCGGCTTTTGAAAAAAATTCTGTGAAAATCGCAAAAATTTTGGGTATCGAAATCTGGCAAAAGTCTGCATAAAAGGGCTCTCCTGGCCAAATGGTTTAACTTTGGCAGGTCCCTGCTGGTCTGTTATGAAACTAGAATATCTTTTGCACATTCTGGAAGTGATTGCGATCGCAAAGCTCTATTAGTCGCTGTGGAATCGACTTTTAAAAATGAGATGTCGTAAAATTCGCCAAAAAAATTTCGCGACGAAATCGAGCACATGCCTTCAAAAAAGGGCTCTCCTGGCCAAATGGTTTAACTTTGGCAGGTCCCTCGTGCTTTATCATGAAAGTAGACTTCGTGGGGCAGATTCTGGAAGTGATTGCGATCGCAAAGCTCTATTAGTTGCTTTGGAATCGGCTTTTGAAAAAAATTCTGTGAAAATCGCAAAAATTTTGGGTATCGAAATCTGGCAAAAGTCTGCATAAAAGGGCTCTCCTGGCCAAATGGTTTAACTTTGGCAGGTCCCTGCTGGTCTGTTATGAAACTAGAATATCTTTTGCACATTCTGGAAGTGATTGCGATCGCAAAGCTCTATTAGTCGCTGTGGAATCGACTTTTAAAAATGAGATGTCGTAAAATTCGCCAAAAAAATTTCGCGACGAAATCGAGCACATGCCTTCAAAAAAGGGCTCTCCTGGCCAAATGGTTTAACTTTGGCAGGTCCCTCGTGCTTTATCATGAAAGTAGACTTCGTGGGGCAGATTCTGGAAGTGATTGCGATCGCAAAGCTCTATTAGTTGCTTTGGAATCGGCTTTTGAAAAAAATTCTGTGAAAATCGCAAAAATTTTGGGTATCGAAATCTGGCAAAAGTCTGCATAAAAGGGCTCTCCTGGCCAAATGGTTTAACTTTGGCAGGTCCCTGCTGGTCTGTTATGAAACTAGAATATCTTTTGCACATTCTGGAAGTGATTGCGATCGCAAAGCTCTATTAGTCGCTGTGGAATCGACTTTTAAAAATGAGATGTCGTAAAATTCGCCAAAAAAATTTCGCGACGAAATCGAGCACATGCCTTCAAAAAAGGGCTCTCCTGGCCAAATGGTTTAACTTTGGCAGGTCCCTCGTGCTTTATCATGAAAGTAGACTTCGTGGGGCAGATTCTGGAAGTGATTGCGATCGCAAAGCTCTATTAGTTGCTTTGGAATCGGCTTTTGAAAAAAATTCTGTGAAAATCGCAAAAATTTTGGGTATCGAAATCTGGCAAAAGTCTGCATAAAAGGGCTCTCCTGGCCAAATGGTTTAACTTTGGCAGGTCCCTGCTGGTCTGTTATGAAACTAGAATATCTTTTGCACATTCTGGAAGTGATTGCGATCGCAAAGCTCTATTAGTCGCTGTGGAATCGACTTTTAAAAATGAGATGTCGTAAAATTCGCCAAAAAAATTTCGCGACGAAATCGAGCACATGCCTTCAAAAAAGGGCTCTCCTGGCCAAATGGTTTAACTTTGGCAGGTCCCTCGTGCTTTATCATGAAAGTAGACTTCGTGGGGCAGATTCTGGAAGTGATTGCGATCGCAAAGCTCTATTAGTTGCTTTGGAATCGGCTTTTGAAAAAAATTCTGTGAAAATCGCAAAAATTTTGGGTATCGAAATCTGGCAAAAGTCTGCATAAAAGGGCTCTCCTGGCCAAATGGTTTAACTTTGGCAGGTCCCTGCTGGTCTGTTATGAAACTAGAATATCTTTTGCACATTCTGGAAGTGATTGCGATCGCAAAGCTCTATTAGTCGCTGTGGAATCGACTTTTAAAAATGAGATGTCGTAAAATTCGCCAAAAAAATTTCGCGACGAAATCGAGCACATGCCTTCAAAAAAGGGCTCTCCTGGCCAAATGGTTTAACTTTGGCAGGTCCCTCGTGCTTTATCATGAAAGTAGACTTCGTGGGGCAGATTCTGGAAGTGATTGCGATCGCAAAGCTCTATTAGTTGCTTTGGAATCGGCTTTTGAAAAAAATTCTGTGAAAATCGCAAAAATTTTGGGTATCGAAATCTGGCAAAAGTCTGCATAAAAGGGCTCTCCTGGCCAAATGGTTTAACTTTGGCAGGTCCCTGCTGGTCTGTTATGAAACTAGAATATCTTTTGCACATTCTGGAAGTGATTGCGATCGCAAAGCTCTATTAGTCGCTGTGGAATCGACTTTTAAAAATGAGATGTCGTAAAATTCGCCAAAAAAATTTCGCGACGAAATCGAGCACATGCCTTCAAAAAAGGGCTCTCCTGGCCAAATGGTTTAACTTTGGCAGGTCCCTCGTGCTTTATCATGAAAGTAGACTTCGTGGGGCAGATTCTGGAAGTGATTGCGATCGCAAAGCTCTATTAGTTGCTTTGGAATCGGCTTTTGAAAAAAATTCTGTGAAAATCGCAAAAATTTTGGGTATCGAAATCTGGCAAAAGTCTGCATAAAAGGGCTCTCCTGGCCAAATGGTTTAACTTTGGCAGGTCCCTGCTGGTCTGTTATGAAACTAGAATATCTTTTGCACATTCTGGAAGTGATTGCGATCGCAAAGCTCTATTAGTCGCTGTGGAATCGACTTTTAAAAATGAGATGTCGTAAAATTCGCCAAAAAAATTTCGCGACGAAATCGAGCACATGCCTTCAAAAAAGGGCTCTCCTGGCCAAATGGTTTAACTTTGGCAGGTCCCTCGTGCTTTATCATGAAAGTAGACTTCGTGGGGCAGATTCTGGAAGTGATTGCGATCGCAAAGCTCTATTAGTTGCTTTGGAATCGGCTTTTGAAAAAAATTCTGTGAAAATCGCAAAAATTTTGGGTATCGAAATCTGGCAAAAGTCTGCATAAAAGGGCTCTCCTGGCCAAATGGTTTAACTTTGGCAGGTCCCTGCTGGTCTGTTATGAAACTAGAATATCTTTTGCACATTCTGGAAGTGATTGCGATCGCAAAGCTCTATTAGTCGCTGTGGAATCGACTTTTAAAAATGAGATGTCGTAAAATTCGCCAAAAAAATTTCGCGACGAAATCGAGCACATGCCTTCAAAAAAGGGCTCTCCTGGCCAAATGGTTTAACTTTGGCAGGTCCCTCGTGCTTTATCATGAAAGTAGACTTCGTGGGGCAGATTCTGGAAGTGATTGCGATCGCAAAGCTCTATTAGTTGCTTTGGAATCGGCTTTTGAAAAAAATTCTGTGAAAATCGCAAAAATTTTGGGTATCGAAATCTGGCAAAAGTCTGCATAAAAGGGCTCTCCTGGCCAAATGGTTTAACTTTGGCAGGTCCCTGCTGGTCTGTTATGAAACTAGAATATCTTTTGCACATTCTGGAAGTGATTGCGATCGCAAAGCTCTATTAGTCGCTGTGGAATCGACTTTTAAAAATGAGATGTCGTAAAATTCGCCAAAAAAATTTCGCGACGAAATCGAGCACATGCCTTCAAAAAAGGGCTCTCCTGGCCAAATGGTTTAACTTTGGCAGGTCCCTCGTGCTTTATCATGAAAGTAGACTTCGTGGGGCAGATTCTGGAAGTGATTGCGATCGCAAAGCTCTATTAGTTGCTTTGGAATCGGCTTTTGAAAAAAATTCTGTGAAAATCGCAAAAATTTTGGGTATCGAAATCTGGCAAAAGTCTGCATAAAAGGGCTCTCCTGGCCAAATGGTTTAACTTTGGCAGGTCCCTGCTGGTCTGTTATGAAACTAGAATATCTTTTGCACATTCTGGAAGTGATTGCGATCGCAAAGCTCTATTAGTCGCTGTGGAATCGACTTTTAAAAATGAGATGTCGTAAAATTCGCCAAAAAAATTTCGCGACGAAATCGAGCACATGCCTTCAAAAAAGGGCTCTCCTGGCCAAATGGTTTAACTTTGGCAGGTCCCTCGTGCTTTATCATGAAAGTAGACTTCGTGGGGCAGATTCTGGAAGTGATTGCGATCGCAAAGCTCTATTAGTTGCTTTGGAATCGGCTTTTGAAAAAAATTCTGTGAAAATCGCAAAAATTTTGGGTATCGAAATCTGGCAAAAGTCTGCATAAAAGGGCTCTCCTGGCCAAATGGTTTAACTTTGGCAGGTCCCTGCTGGTCTGTTATGAAACTAGAATATCTTTTGCACATTCTGGAAGTGATTGCGATCGCAAAGCTCTATTAGTCGCTGTGGAATCGACTTTTAAAAATGAGATGTCGTAAAATTCGCCAAAAAAATTTCGCGACGAAATCGAGCACATGCCTTCAAAAAAGGGCTCTCCTGGCCAAATGGTTTAACTTTGGCAGGTCCCTCGTGCTTTATCATGAAAGTAGACTTCGTGGGGCAGATTCTGGAAGTGATTGCGATCGCAAAGCTCTATTAGTTGCTTTGGAATCGGCTTTTGAAAAAAATTCTGTGAAAATCGCAAAAATTTTGGGTATCGAAATCTGGCAAAAGTCTGCATAAAAGGGCTCTCCTGGCCAAATGGTTTAACTTTGGCAGGTCCCTGCTGGTCTGTTATGAAACTAGAATATCTTTTGCACATTCTGGAAGTGATTGCGATCGCAAAGCTCTATTAGTCGCTGTGGAATCGACTTTTAAAAATGAGATGTCGTAAAATTCGCCAAAAAAATTTCGCGACGAAATCGAGCACATGCCTTCAAAAAAGGGCTCTCCTGGCCAAATGGTTTAACTTTGGCAGGTCCCTCGTGCTTTATCATGAAAGTAGACTTCGTGGGGCAGATTCTGGAAGTGATTGCGATCGCAAAGCTCTATTAGTTGCTTTGGAATCGGCTTTTGAAAAAAATTCTGTGAAAATCGCAAAAATTTTGGGTATCGAAATCTGGCAAAAGTCTGCATAAAAGGGCTCTCCTGGCCAAATGGTTTAACTTTGGCAGGTCCCTGCTGGTCTGTTATGAAACTAGAATATCTTTTGCACATTCTGGAAGTGATTGCGATCGCAAAGCTCTATTAGTCGCTGTGGAATCGACTTTTAAAAATGAGATGTCGTAAAATTCGCCAAAAAAATTTCGCGACGAAATCGAGCACATGCCTTCAAAAAAGGGCTCTCCTGGCCAAATGGTTTAACTTTGGCAGGTCCCTCGTGCTTTATCATGAAAGTAGACTTCGTGGGGCAGATTCTGGAAGTGATTGCGATCGCAAAGCTCTATTAGTTGCTTTGGAATCGGCTTTTGAAAAAAATTCTGTGAAAATCGCAAAAATTTTGGGTATCGAAATCTGGCAAAAGTCTGCATAAAAGGGCTCTCCTGGCCAAATGGTTTAACTTTGGCAGGTCCCTGCTGGTCTGTTATGAAACTAGAATATCTTTTGCACATTCTGGAAGTGATTGCGATCGCAAAGCTCTATTAGTCGCTGTGGAATCGACTTTTAAAAATGAGATGTCGTAAAATTCGCCAAAAAAATTTCGCGACGAAATCGAGCACATGCCTTCAAAAAAGGGCTCTCCTGGCCAAATGGTTTAACTTTGGCAGGTCCCTCGTGCTTTATCATGAAAGTAGACTTCGTGGGGCAGATTCTGGAAGTGATTGCGATCGCAAAGCTCTATTAGTTGCTTTGGAATCGGCTTTTGAAAAAAATTCTGTGAAAATCGCAAAAATTTTGGGTATCGAAATCTGGCAAAAGTCTGCATAAAAGGGCTCTCCTGGCCAAATGGTTTAACTTTGGCAGGTCCCTGCTGGTCTGTTATGAAACTAGAATATCTTTTGCACATTCTGGAAGTGATTGCGATCGCAAAGCTCTATTAGTCGCTGTGGAATCGACTTTTAAAAATGAGATGTCGTAAAATTCCCAAAAAAATTTCGCGACGAAATCGAGCACATGCCTTCAAAAAAGGGCTCTCCTGGCCAAATGGTTTAACTTTGGCAGGTCCCTCGTGCTTTATCATGAAAGTAGACTTCGTGGGGCAGATTCTGGAAGTGATTGCGATCGCAAAGCTCTATTAGTTGCTTTGGAATCGGCTTTTGAAAAAAATTCTGTGAAAATCGCAAAAATTTTGGGTATCGAAATCTGGCAAAAGTCTGCATAAAAGGGCTCTCCTGGCCAAATGGTTTAACTTTGGCAGGTCCCTGCTGGTCTGTTATGAAACTAGAATATCTTTTGCACATTCTGGAAGTGATTGCGATCGCAAAGCTCTATTAGTCGCTGTGGAATCGACTTTTAAAAATGAGATGTCGTAAAATTCGCCAAAAAAATTTCGCGACGAAATCGAGCACATGCCTTCAAAAAAGGGCTCTCCTGGCCAAATGGTTTAACTTTGGCAGGTCCCTCGTGCTTTATCATGAAAGTAGACTTCGTGGGGCAGATTCTGGAAGTGATTGCGATCGCAAAGCTCTATTAGTTGCTTTGGAATCGGCTTTTGAAAAAAATTCTGTGAAAATCGCAAAAATTTTGGGTATCGAAATCTGGCAAAAGTCTGCATAAAAGGGCTCTCCTGGCCAAATGGTTTAACTTTGGCAGGTCCCTGCTGGTCTGTTATGAAACTAGAATATCTTTTGCACATTCTGGAAGTGATTGCGATCGCAAAGCTCTATTAGTCGCTGTGGAATCGACTTTTAAAAATGAGATGTCGTAAAATTCGCCAAAAAAATTTCGCGACGAAATCGAGCACATGCCTTCAAAAAAGGGCTCTCCTGGCCAAATGGTTTAACTTTGGCAGGTCCCTCGTGCTTTATCATGAAAGTAGACTTCGTGGGGCAGATTCTGGAAGTGATTGCGATCGCAAAGCTCTATTAGTTGCTTTGGAATCGGCTTTTGAAAAAAATTCTGTGAAAATCGCAAAAATTTTGGGTATCGAAATCTGGCAAAAGTCTGCATAAAAGGGCTCTCCTGGCCAAATGGTTTAACTTTGGCAGGTCCCTGCTGGTCTGTTATGAAACTAGAATATCTTTTGCACATTCTGGAAGTGATTGCGATCGCAAAGCTCTATTAGTCGCTGTGGAATCGACTTTTAAAAATGAGATGTCGTAAAATTCGCCAAAAAAATTTCGCGACGAAATCGAGCACATGCCTTCAAAAAAGGGCTCTCCTGGCCAAATGGTTTAACTTTGGCAGGTCCCTCGTGCTTTATCATGAAAGTAGACTTCGTGGGGCAGATTCTGGAAGTGATTGCGATCGCAAAGCTCTATTAGTTGCTTTGGAATCGGCTTTTGAAAAAAATTCTGTGAAAATCGCAAAAATTTTGGGTATCGAAATCTGGCAAAAGTCTGCATAAAAGGGCTCTCCTGGCCAAATGGTTTAACTTTGGCAGGTCCCTGCTGGTCTGTTATGAAACTAGAATATCTTTTGCACATTCTGGAAGTGATTGCGATCGCAAAGCTCTATTAGTCGCTGTGGAATCGACTTTTAAAAATGAGATGTCGTAAAATTCGCCAAAAAAATTTCGCGACGAAATCGAGCACATGCCTTCAAAAAAGGGCTCTCCTGGCCAAATGGTTTAACTTTGGCAGGTCCCTCGTGCTTTATCATGAAAGTAGACTTCGTGGGGCAGATTCTGGAAGTGATTGCGATCGCAAAGCTCTATTAGTTGCTTTGGAATCGGCTTTTGAAAAAAATTCTGTGAAAATCGCAAAAATTTTGGGTATCGAAATCTGGCAAAAGTCTGCATAAAAGGGCTCTCCTGGCCAAATGGTTTAACTTTGGCAGGTCCCTGCTGGTCTGTTATGAAACTAGAATATCTTTTGCACATTCTGGAAGTGATTGCGATCGCAAAGCTCTATTAGTCGCTGTGGAATCGACTTTTAAAAATGAGATGTCGTAAAATTCGCCAAAAAAATTTCGCGACGAAATCGAGCACATGCCTTCAAAAAAGGGCTCTCCTGGCCAAATGGTTTAACTTTGGCAGGTCCCTCGTGCTTTATCATGAAAGTAGACTTCGTGGGGCAGATTCTGGAAGTGATTGCGATCGCAAAGCTCTATTAGTTGCTTTGGAATCGGCTTTTGAAAAAAATTCTGTGAAAATCGCAAAAATTTTGGGTATCGAAATCTGGCAAAAGTCTGCATAAAAGGGCTCTCCTGGCCAAATGGTTTAACTTTGGCAGGTCCCTGCTGGTCTGTTATGAAACTAGAATATCTTTTGCACATTCTGGAAGTGATTGCGATCGCAAAGCTCTATTAGTCGCTGTGGAATCGACTTTTAAAAATGAGATGTCGTAAAATTCGCCAAAAAAATTTCGCGACGAAATCGAGCACATGCCTTCAAAAAAGGGCTCTCCTGGCCAAATGGTTTAACTTTGGCAGGTCCCTCGTGCTTTATCATGAAAGTAGACTTCGTGGGGCAGATTCTGGAAGTGATTGCGATCGCAAAGCTCTATTAGTTGCTTTGGAATCGGCTTTTGAAAAAAATTCTGTGAAAATCGCAAAAATTTTGGGTATCGAAATCTGGCAAAAGTCTGCATAAAAGGGCTCTCCTGGCCAAATGGTTTAACTTTGGCAGGTCCCTGCTGGTCTGTTATGAAACTAGAATATCTTTTGCACATTCTGGAAGTGATTGCGATCGCAAAGCTCTATTAGTCGCTGTGGAATCGACTTTTAAAAATGAGATGTCGTAAAATTCGCCAAAAAAATTTCGCGACGAAATCGAGCACATGCCTTCAAAAAAGGGCTCTCCTGGCCAAATGGTTTAACTTTGGCAGGTCCCTCGTGCTTTATCATGAAAGTAGACTTCGTGGGGCAGATTCTGGAAGTGATTGCGATCGCAAAGCTCTATTAGTTGCTTTGGAATCGGCTTTTGAAAAAAATTCTGTGAAAATCGCAAAAATTTTGGGTATCGAAATCTGGCAAAAGTCTGCATAAAAGGGCTCTCCTGGCCAAATGGTTTAACTTTGGCAGGTCCCTGCTGGTCTGTTATGAAACTAGAATATCTTTTGCACATTCTGGAAGTGATTGCGATCGCAAAGCTCTATTAGTCGCTGTGGAATCGACTTTTAAAAATGAGATGTCGTAAAATTCGCCAAAAAAATTTCGCGACGAAATCGAGCACATGCCTTCAAAAAAGGGCTCTCCTGGCCAAATGGTTTAACTTTGGCAGGTCCCTCGTGCTTTATCATGAAAGTAGACTTCGTGGGGCAGATTCTGGAAGTGATTGCGATCGCAAAGCTCTATTAGTTGCTTTGGAATCGGCTTTTGAAAAAAATTCTGTGAAAATCGCAAAAATTTTGGGTATCGAAATCTGGCAAAAGTCTGCATAAAAGGGCTCTCCTGGCCAAATGGTTTAACTTTGGCAGGTCCCTGCTGGTCTGTTATGAAACTAGAATATCTTTTGCACATTCTGGAAGTGATTGCGATCGCAAAGCTCTATTAGTCGCTGTGGAATCGACTTTTAAAAATGAGATGTCGTAAAATTCGCCAAAAAAATTTCGCGACGAAATCGAGCACATGCCTTCAAAAAAGGGCTCTCCTGGCCAAATGGTTTAACTTTGGCAGGTCCCTCGTGCTTTATCATGAAAGTAGACTTCGTGGGGCAGATTCTGGAAGTGATTGCGATCGCAAAGCTCTATTAGTTGCTTTGGAATCGGCTTTTGAAAAAAATTCTGTGAAAATCGCAAAAATTTTGGGTATCGAAATCTGGCAAAAGTCTGCATAAAAGGGCTCTCCTGGCCAAATGGTTTAACTTTGGCAGGTCCCTGCTGGTCTGTTATGAAACTAGAATATCTTTTGCACATTCTGGAAGTGATTGCGATCGCAAAGCTCTATTAGTCGCTGTGGAATCGACTTTTAAAAATGAGATGTCGTAAAATTCGCCAAAAAAATTTCGCGACGAAATCGAGCACATGCCTTCAAAAAAGGGCTCTCCTGGCCAAATGGTTTAACTTTGGCAGGTCCCTCGTGCTTTATCATGAAAGTAGACTTCGTGGGGCAGATTCTGGAAGTGATTGCGATCGCAAAGCTCTATTAGTTGCTTTGGAATCGGCTTTTGAAAAAAATTCTGTGAAAATCGCAAAAATTTTGGGTATCGAAATCTGGCAAAAGTCTGCATAAAAGGGCTCTCCTGGCCAAATGGTTTAACTTTGGCAGGTCCCTGCTGGTCTGTTATGAAACTAGAATATCTTTTGCACATTCTGGAAGTGATTGCGATCGCAAAGCTCTATTAGTCGCTGTGGAATCGACTTTTAAAAATGAGATGTCGTAAAATTCGCCAAAAAAATTTCGCGACGAAATCGAGCACATGCCTTCAAAAAAGGGCTCTCCTGGCCAAATGGTTTAACTTTGGCAGGTCCCTCGTGCTTTATCATGAAAGTAGACTTCGTGGGGCAGATTCTGGAAGTGATTGCGATCGCAAAGCTCTATTAGTTGCTTTGGAATCGGCTTTTGAAAAAAATTCTGTGAAAATCGCAAAAATTTTGGGTATCGAAATCTGGCAAAAGTCTGCATAAAAGGGCTCTCCTGGCCAAATGGTTTAACTTTGGCAGGTCCCTGCTGGTCTGTTATGAAACTAGAATATCTTTTGCACATTCTGGAAGTGATTGCGATCGCAAAGCTCTATTAGTCGCTGTGGAATCGACTTTTAAAAATGAGATGTCGTAAAATTCGCCAAAAAAATTTCGCGACGAAATCGAGCACATGCCTTCAAAAAAGGGCTCTCCTGGCCAAATGGTTTAACTTTGGCAGGTCCCTCGTGCTTTATCATGAAAGTAGACTTCGTGGGGCAGATTCTGGAAGTGATTGCGATCGCAAAGCTCTATTAGTTGCTTTGGAATCGGCTTTTGAAAAAAATTCTGTGAAAATCGCAAAAATTTTGGGTATCGAAATCTGGCAAAAGTCTGCATAAAAGGGCTCTCCTGGCCAAATGGTTTAACTTTGGCAGGTCCCTGCTGGTCTGTTATGAAACTAGAATATCTTTTGCACATTCTGGAAGTGATTGCGATCGCAAAGCTCTATTAGTCGCTGTGGAATCGACTTTTAAAAATGAGATGTCGTAAAATTCGCCAAAAAAATTTCGCGACGAAATCGAGCACATGCCTTCAAAAAAGGGCTCTCCTGGCCAAATGGTTTAACTTTGGCAGGTCCCTCGTGCTTTATCATGAAAGTAGACTTCGTGGGGCAGATTCTGGAAGTGATTGCGATCGCAAAGCTCTATTAGTTGCTTTGGAATCGGCTTTTGAAAAAAATTCTGTGAAAATCGCAAAAATTTTGGGTATCGAAATCTGGCAAAAGTCTGCATAAAAGGGCTCTCCTGGCCAAATGGTTTAACTTTGGCAGGTCCCTGCTGGTCTGTTATGAAACTAGAATATCTTTTGCACATTCTGGAAGTGATTGCGATCGCAAAGCTCTATTAGTCGCTGTGGAATCGACTTTTAAAAATGAGATGTCGTAAAATTCGCCAAAAAAATTTCGCGACGAAATCGAGCACATGCCTTCAAAAAAGGGCTCTCCTGGCCAAATGGTTTAACTTTGGCAGGTCCCTCGTGCTTTATCATGAAAGTAGACTTCGTGGGGCAGATTCTGGAAGTGATTGCGATCGCAAAGCTCTATTAGTTGCTTTGGAATCGGCTTTTGAAAAAAATTCTGTGAAAATCGCAAAAATTTTGGGTATCGAAATCTGGCAAAAGTCTGCATAAAAGGGCTCTCCTGGCCAAATGGTTTAACTTTGGCAGGTCCCTGCTGGTCTGTTATGAAACTAGAATATCTTTTGCACATTCTGGAAGTGATTGCGATCGCAAAGCTCTATTAGTCGCTGTGGAATCGACTTTTAAAAATGAGATGTCGTAAAATTCGCCAAAAAAATTTCGCGACGAAATCGAGCACATGCCTTCAAAAAAGGGCTCTCCTGGCCAAATGGTTTAACTTTGGCAGGTCCCTCGTGCTTTATCATGAAAGTAGACTTCGTGGGGCAGATTCTGGAAGTGATTGCGATCGCAAAGCTCTATTAGTTGCTTTGGAATCGGCTTTTGAAAAAAATTCTGTGAAAATCGCAAAAATTTTGGGTATCGAAATCTGGCAAAAGTCTGCATAAAAGGGCTCTCCTGGCCAAATGGTTTAACTTTGGCAGGTCCCTGCTGGTCTGTTATGAAACTAGAATATCTTTTGCACATTCTGGAAGTGATTGCGATCGCAAAGCTCTATTAGTCGCTGTGGAATCGACTTTTAAAAATGAGATGTCGTAAAATTCGCCAAAAAAATTTCGCGACGAAATCGAGCACATGCCTTCAAAAAAGGGCTCTCCTGGCCAAATGGTTTAACTTTGGCAGGTCCCTCGTGCTTTATCATGAAAGTAGACTTCGTGGGGCAGATTCTGGAAGTGATTGCGATCGCAAAGCTCTATTAGTTGCTTTGGAATCGGCTTTTGAAAAAAATTCTGTGAAAATCGCAAAAATTTTGGGTATCGAAATCTGGCAAAAGTCTGCATAAAAGGGCTCTCCTGGCCAAATGGTTTAACTTTGGCAGGTCCCTGCTGGTCTGTTATGAAACTAGAATATCTTTTGCACATTCTGGAAGTGATTGCGATCGCAAAGCTCTATTAGTCGCTGTGGAATCGACTTTTAAAAATGAGATGTCGTAAAATTCGCCAAAAAAATTTCGCGACGAAATCGAGCACATGCCTTCAAAAAAGGGCTCTCCTGGCCAAATGGTTTAACTTTGGCAGGTCCCTCGTGCTTTATCATGAAAGTAGACTTCGTGGGGCAGATTCTGGAAGTGATTGCGATCGCAAAGCTCTATTAGTTGCTTTGGAATCGGCTTTTGAAAAAAATTCTGTGAAAATCGCAAAAATTTTGGGTATCGAAATCTGGCAAAAGTCTGCATAAAAGGGCTCTCCTGGCCAAATGGTTTAACTTTGGCAGGTCCCTGCTGGTCTGTTATGAAACTAGAATATCTTTTGCACATTCTGGAAGTGATTGCGATCGCAAAGCTCTATTAGTCGCTGTGGAATCGACTTTTAAAAATGAGATGTCGTAAAATTCGCCAAAAAAATTTCGCGACGAAATCGAGCACATGCCTTCAAAAAAGGGCTCTCCTGGCCAAATGGTTTAACTTTGGCAGGTCCCTCGTGCTTTATCATGAAAGTAGACTTCGTGGGGCAGATTCTGGAAGTGATTGCGATCGCAAAGCTCTATTAGTTGCTTTGGAATCGGCTTTTGAAAAAAATTCTGTGAAAATCGCAAAAATTTTGGGTATCGAAATCTGGCAAAAGTCTGCATAAAAGGGCTCTCCTGGCCAAATGGTTTAACTTTGGCAGGTCCCTGCTGGTCTGTTATGAAACTAGAATATCTTTTGCACATTCTGGAAGTGATTGCGATCGCAAAGCTCTATTAGTCGCTGTGGAATCGACTTTTAAAAATGAGATGTCGTAAAATTCGCCAAAAAAATTTCGCGACGAAATCGAGCACATGCCTTCAAAAAAGGGCTCTCCTGGCCAAATGGTTTAACTTTGGCAGGTCCCTCGTGCTTTATCATGAAAGTAGACTTCGTGGGGCAGATTCTGGAAGTGATTGCGATCGCAAAGCTCTATTAGTTGCTTTGGAATCGGCTTTTGAAAAAAATTCTGTGAAAATCGCAAAAATTTTGGGTATCGAAATCTGGCAAAAGTCTGCATAAAAGGGCTCTCCTGGCCAAATGGTTTAACTTTGGCAGGTCCCTGCTGGTCTGTTATGAAACTAGAATATCTTTTGCACATTCTGGAAGTGATTGCGATCGCAAAGCTCTATTAGTCGCTGTGGAATCGACTTTTAAAAATGAGATGTCGTAAAATTCGCCAAAAAAATTTCGCGACGAAATCGAGCACATGCCTTCAAAAAAGGGCTCTCCTGGCCAAATGGTTTAACTTTGGCAGGTCCCTCGTGCTTTATCATGAAAGTAGACTTCGTGGGGCAGATTCTGGAAGTGATTGCGATCGCAAAGCTCTATTAGTTGCTTTGGAATCGGCTTTTGAAAAAAATTCTGTGAAAATCGCAAAAATTTTGGGTATCGAAATCTGGCAAAAGTCTGCATAAAAGGGCTCTCCTGGCCAAATGGTTTAACTTTGGCAGGTCCCTGCTGGTCTGTTATGAAACTAGAATATCTTTTGCACATTCTGGAAGTGATTGCGATCGCAAAGCTCTATTAGTCGCTGTGGAATCGACTTTTAAAAATGAGATGTCGTAAAATTCGCCAAAAAAATTTCGCGACGAAATCGAGCACATGCCTTCAAAAAAGGGCTCTCCTGGCCAAATGGTTTAACTTTGGCAGGTCCCTCGTGCTTTATCATGAAAGTAGACTTCGTGGGGCAGATTCTGGAAGTGATTGCGATCGCAAAGCTCTATTAGTTGCTTTGGAATCGGCTTTTGAAAAAAATTCTGTGAAAATCGCAAAAATTTTGGGTATCGAAATCTGGCAAAAGTCTGCATAAAAGGGCTCTCCTGGCCAAATGGTTTAACTTTGGCAGGTCCCTGCTGGTCTGTTATGAAACTAGAATATCTTTTGCACATTCTGGAAGTGATTGCGATCGCAAAGCTCTATTAGTCGCTGTGGAATCGACTTTTAAAAATGAGATGTCGTAAAATTCGCCAAAAAAATTTCGCGACGAAATCGAGCACATGCCTTCAAAAAAGGGCTCTCCTGGCCAAATGGTTTAACTTTGGCAGGTCCCTCGTGCTTTATCATGAAAGTAGACTTCGTGGGGCAGATTCTGGAAGTGATTGCGATCGCAAAGCTCTATTAGTTGCTTTGGAATCGGCTTTTGAAAAAAATTCTGTGAAAATCGCAAAAATTTTGGGTATCGAAATCTGGCAAAAGTCTGCATAAAAGGGCTCTCCTGGCCAAATGGTTTAACTTTGGCAGGTCCCTGCTGGTCTGTTATGAAACTAGAATATCTTTTGCACATTCTGGAAGTGATTGCGATCGCAAAGCTCTATTAGTCGCTGTGGAATCGACTTTTAAAAATGAGATGTCGTAAAATTCGCCAAAAAAATTTCGCGACGAAATCGAGCACATGCCTTCAAAAAAGGGCTCTCCTGGCCAAATGGTTTAACTTTGGCAGGTCCCTCGTGCTTTATCATGAAAGTAGACTTCGTGGGGCAGATTCTGGAAGTGATTGCGATCGCAAAGCTCTATTAGTTGCTTTGGAATCGGCTTTTGAAAAAAATTCTGTGAAAATCGCAAAAATTTTGGGTATCGAAATCTGGCAAAAGTCTGCATAAAAGGGCTCTCCTGGCCAAATGGTTTAACTTTGGCAGGTCCCTGCTGGTCTGTTATGAAACTAGAATATCTTTTGCACATTCTGGAAGTGATTGCGATCGCAAAGCTCTATTAGTCGCTGTGGAATCGACTTTTAAAAATGAGATGTCGTAAAATTCGCCAAAAAAATTTCGCGACGAAATCGAGCACATGCCTTCAAAAAAGGGCTCTCCTGGCCAAATGGTTTAACTTTGGCAGGTCCCTCGTGCTTTATCATGAAAGTAGACTTCGTGGGGCAGATTCTGGAAGTGATTGCGATCGCAAAGCTCTATTAGTTGCTTTGGAATCGGCTTTTGAAAAAAATTCTGTGAAAATCGCAAAAATTTTGGGTATCGAAATCTGGCAAAAGTCTGCATAAAAGGGCTCTCCTGGCCAAATGGTTTAACTTTGGCAGGTCCCTGCTGGTCTGTTATGAAACTAGAATATCTTTTGCACATTCTGGAAGTGATTGCGATCGCAAAGCTCTATTAGTCGCTGTGGAATCGACTTTTAAAAATGAGATGTCGTAAAATTCGCCAAAAAAATTTCGCGACGAAATCGAGCACATGCCTTCAAAAAAGGGCTCTCCTGGCCAAATGGTTTAACTTTGGCAGGTCCCTCGTGCTTTATCATGAAAGTAGACTTCGTGGGGCAGATTCTGGAAGTGATTGCGATCGCAAAGCTCTATTAGTTGCTTTGGAATCGGCTTTTGAAAAAAATTCTGTGAAAATCGCAAAAATTTTGGGTATCGAAATCTGGCAAAAGTCTGCATAAAAGGGCTCTCCTGGCCAAATGGTTTAACTTTGGCAGGTCCCTGCTGGTCTGTTATGAAACTAGAATATCTTTTGCACATTCTGGAAGTGATTGCGATCGCAAAGCTCTATTAGTCGCTGTGGAATCGACTTTTAAAAATGAGATGTCGTAAAATTCGCCAAAAAAATTTCGCGACGAAATCGAGCACATGCCTTCAAAAAAGGGCTCTCCTGGCCAAATGGTTTAACTTTGGCAGGTCCCTCGTGCTTTATCATGAAAGTAGACTTCGTGGGGCAGATTCTGGAAGTGATTGCGATCGCAAAGCTCTATTAGTTGCTTTGGAATCGGCTTTTGAAAAAAATTCTGTGAAAATCGCAAAAATTTTGGGTATCGAAATCTGGCAAAAGTCTGCATAAAAGGGCTCTCCTGGCCAAATGGTTTAACTTTGGCAGGTCCCTGCTGGTCTGTTATGAAACTAGAATATCTTTTGCACATTCTGGAAGTGATTGCGATCGCAAAGCTCTATTAGTCGCTGTGGAATCGACTTTTAAAAATGAGATGTCGTAAAATTCGCCAAAAAAATTTCGCGACGAAATCGAGCACATGCCTTCAAAAAAGGGCTCTCCTGGCCAAATGGTTTAACTTTGGCAGGTCCCTCGTGCTTTATCATGAAAGTAGACTTCGTGGGGCAGATTCTGGAAGTGATTGCGATCGCAAAGCTCTATTAGTTGCTTTGGAATCGGCTTTTGAAAAAAATTCTGTGAAAATCGCAAAAATTTTGGGTATCGAAATCTGGCAAAAGTCTGCATAAAAGGGCTCTCCTGGCCAAATGGTTTAACTTTGGCAGGTCCCTGCTGGTCTGTTATGAAACTAGAATATCTTTTGCACATTCTGGAAGTGATTGCGATCGCAAAGCTCTATTAGTCGCTGTGGAATCGACTTTTAAAAATGAGATGTCGTAAAATTCGCCAAAAAAATTTCGCGACGAAATCGAGCACATGCCTTCAAAAAAGGGCTCTCCTGGCCAAATGGTTTAACTTTGGCAGGTCCCTCGTGCTTTATCATGAAAGTAGACTTCGTGGGGCAGATTCTGGAAGTGATTGCGATCGCAAAGCTCTATTAGTTGCTTTGGAATCGGCTTTTGAAAAAAATTCTGTGAAAATCGCAAAAATTTTGGGTATCGAAATCTGGCAAAAGTCTGCATAAAAGGGCTCTCCTGGCCAAATGGTTTAACTTTGGCAGGTCCCTGCTGGTCTGTTATGAAACTAGAATATCTTTTGCACATTCTGGAAGTGATTGCGATCGCAAAGCTCTATTAGTCGCTGTGGAATCGACTTTTAAAAATGAGATGTCGTAAAATTCGCCAAAAAAATTTCGCGACGAAATCGAGCACATGCCTTCAAAAAAGGGCTCTCCTGGCCAAATGGTTTAACTTTGGCAGGTCCCTCGTGCTTTATCATGAAAGTAGACTTCGTGGGGCAGATTCTGGAAGTGATTGCGATCGCAAAGCTCTATTAGTTGCTTTGGAATCGGCTTTTGAAAAAAATTCTGTGAAAATCGCAAAAATTTTGGGTATCGAAATCTGGCAAAAGTCTGCATAAAAGGGCTCTCCTGGCCAAATGGTTTAACTTTGGCAGGTCCCTGCTGGTCTGTTATGAAACTAGAATATCTTTTGCACATTCTGGAAGTGATTGCGATCGCAAAGCTCTATTAGTCGCTGTGGAATCGACTTTTAAAAATGAGATGTCGTAAAATTCGCCAAAAAAATTTCGCGACGAAATCGAGCACATGCCTTCAAAAAAGGGCTCTCCTGGCCAAATGGTTTAACTTTGGCAGGTCCCTCGTGCTTTATCATGAAAGTAGACTTCGTGGGGCAGATTCTGGAAGTGATTGCGATCGCAAAGCTCTATTAGTTGCTTTGGAATCGGCTTTTGAAAAAAATTCTGTGAAAATCGCAAAAATTTTGGGTATCGAAATCTGGCAAAAGTCTGCATAAAAGGGCTCTCCTGGCCAAATGGTTTAACTTTGGCAGGTCCCTGCTGGTCTGTTATGAAACTAGAATATCTTTTGCACATTCTGGAAGTGATTGCGATCGCAAAGCTCTATTAGTCGCTGTGGAATCGACTTTTAAAAATGAGATGTCGTAAAATTCGCCAAAAAAATTTCGCGACGAAATCGAGCACATGCCTTCAAAAAAGGGCTCTCCTGGCCAAATGGTTTAACTTTGGCAGGTCCCTCGTGCTTTATCATGAAAGTAGACTTCGTGGGGCAGATTCTGGAAGTGATTGCGATCGCAAAGCTCTATTAGTTGCTTTGGAATCGGCTTTTGAAAAAAATTCTGTGAAAATCGCAAAAATTTTGGGTATCGAAATCTGGCAAAAGTCTGCATAAAAGGGCTCTCCTGGCCAAATGGTTTAACTTTGGCAGGTCCCTGCTGGTCTGTTATGAAACTAGAATATCTTTTGCACATTCTGGAAGTGATTGCGATCGCAAAGCTCTATTAGTCGCTGTGGAATCGACTTTTAAAAATGAGATGTCGTAAAATTCGCCAAAAAAATTTCGCGACGAAATCGAGCACATGCCTTCAAAAAAGGGCTCTCCTGGCCAAATGGTTTAACTTTGGCAGGTCCCTCGTGCTTTATCATGAAAGTAGACTTCGTGGGGCAGATTCTGGAAGTGATTGCGATCGCAAAGCTCTATTAGTTGCTTTGGAATCGGCTTTTGAAAAAAATTCTGTGAAAATCGCAAAAATTTTGGGTATCGAAATCTGGCAAAAGTCTGCATAAAAGGGCTCTCCTGGCCAAATGGTTTAACTTTGGCAGGTCCCTGCTGGTCTGTTATGAAACTAGAATATCTTTTGCACATTCTGGAAGTGATTGCGATCGCAAAGCTCTATTAGTCGCTGTGGAATCGACTTTTAAAAATGAGATGTCGTAAAATTCGCCAAAAAAATTTCGCGACGAAATCGAGCACATGCCTTCAAAAAAGGGCTCTCCTGGCCAAATGGTTTAACTTTGGCAGGTCCCTCGTGCTTTATCATGAAAGTAGACTTCGTGGGGCAGATTCTGGAAGTGATTGCGATCGCAAAGCTCTATTAGTTGCTTTGGAATCGGCTTTTGAAAAAAATTCTGTGAAAATCGCAAAAATTTTGGGTATCGAAATCTGGCAAAAGTCTGCATAAAAGGGCTCTCCTGGCCAAATGGTTTAACTTTGGCAGGTCCCTGCTGGTCTGTTATGAAACTAGAATATCTTTTGCACATTCTGGAAGTGATTGCGATCGCAAAGCTCTATTAGTCGCTGTGGAATCGACTTTTAAAAATGAGATGTCGTAAAATTCGCCAAAAAAAATTTCGCGACGAAATCGAGCACATGCCTTCAAAAAAGGGCTCTCCTGGCCAAATGGTTTAACTTTGGCAGGTCCCTCGTGCTTTATCATGAAAGTAGACTTCGTGGGGCAGATTCTGGAAGTGATTGCGATCGCAAAGCTCTATTAGTTGCTTTGGAATCGGCTTTTGAAAAAAATTCTGTGAAAATCGCAAAAATTTTGGGTATCGAAATCTGGCAAAAGTCTGCATAAAAGGGCTCTCCTGGCCAAATGGTTTAACTTTGGCAGGTCCCTGCTGGTCTGTTATGAAACTAGAATATCTTTTGCACATTCTGGAAGTGATTGCGATCGCAAAGCTCTATTAGTCGCTGTGGAATCGACTTTTAAAAATGAGATGTCGT
>CAWVNO010002922.1:0-31518 GCA_963930645.1 Salticus scenicus | reverse complement strand
AGACTCTTTTAGTTGCTTGGGAATCGTCGTTTAAAGATGGGCATGTGAAACTGCGAAAAAAATTTTGAGAGCGCAGGACGGCTGCCGAAAGTCCGCGTAAAAACGCCCCCCGGGCCTAAAGTTTCACCGTGCAAAATCTCCGGTGATGTTATTATGAAACTAGAATATATTCCGCAGATTCTGAAAGTTATTGCGATAGTTAGACTCTTTTAGTTGCTTGGGAATCGTCGTTTGAAGATGGGCATGTGAAACTGCGAAAAAAATTTTGAGAGCGGAGGACGGCTGCCGAAAGTCCGCGTAAAAACGCCCCCCGGGCCTAAAGTTTCACCGTGCAAAATCTCCGGTGATGTTATTATGAAACTAGAATATATTCCGCAGATTCTGAAAGTTATTGCGATAGTTAGACTCTTTTAGTTGCTTGGGAATCGTCGTTTAAAGATGGGCATGTGAAACTGCGAAAAAAATTTTGAGAGCGCAGGACGGCTGCCGAAAGTCCGCGTAAAAACGCCCCCCGGGCCTAAAGTTTCACCGTGCAAAATCTCCGGTGATGTTATTATGAAACTAGAATATATTCCGCAGATTCTGAAAGTTATTGCGATAGTTAGACTCTTTTAGTTGCTTGGGAATCGTCGTTTGAAGATGGGCATGTGAAACTGCGAAAAAAATTTTGAGAGCGGAGGACGGCTGCCGAAAGTCCGCGTAAAAACGCCCCCCGGGCCTAAAGTTTCACCGTGCAAAATCTCCGGTGATGTTATTATGAAACTAGAATATATTCCGCAGATTCCGAAAGTTATTGCGATAGTTAGACTCTTTTAGTTGCTTGGGAATCGTCGTTTAAAGATGGGCATGTGAAACTGCGAAAAAAATTTTGAGAGCGCAGGACGGCTGCCGAAAGTCCGCGTAAAAACGCCCCCCGGGCCTAAAGTTTCACCGTGCAAAATCTCCGGTGATGTTATTATGAAACTAGAATATATTCCGCAGATTCTGAAAGTTATTGCGATAGTTAGACTCTTTTAGTTGCTTGGGAATCGTCGTTTGAAGATGGGCATGTGAAACTGCGAAAAAAATTTTGAGAGCGGAGGACGGCTGCCGAAAGTCCGCGTAAAAACGCCCCCCGGGCCTAAAGTTTCACCGTGGAAAATCTCCGGTGATGTTATTATGAAACTAGAATATATTCCGCAGATTCTGAAAGTTATTGCGATAGTTAGACTCTTTTAGTTGCTTGGGAATCGTCGTTTAAAGATGGGCATGTGAAACTGCGAAAAAAATTTTGAGAGCGCAGGACGGCTGCCGAAAGTCCGCGTAAAAACGCCCCCCGGGCCTAAAGTTTCACCGTGCAAAATCTCCGGTGATGTTATTATGAAACTAGAATATATTCCGCAGATTCTGAAAGTTATTGCGATAGTTAGACTCTTTTAGTTGCTTGGGAATCGTCGTTCGAAGATGGGCATGTGAAACTGCGAAAAAAATTTTGAGAGCGGAGGACGGCTGCCGAAAGTCCGCGTAAAAACGCCCCCCGGGCCTAAAGTTTCACCGTGCAAAATCTCCGGTGATGTTATTATGAAACTAGAATATATTCCGCAGATTCTGAAAGTTATTGCGATAGTTAGACTCTTTTAGTTGCTTGGGAATCGTCGTTTAAAGATGGGCATGTGAAACTGCGAAAAAAATTTTGAGAGCGCAGGACGGCTGCCGAAAGTCCGCGTAAAAACGCCCCCCGGGCCTAAAGTTTCACCGTGCAAAATCTCCGGTGATGTTATTATGAAACTAGAATATATTCCGCAGATTCTGAAAGTTATTGCGATAGTTAGACTCTTTTAGTTGCTTGGGAATCGTCGTTTGAAGATGGGCATGTGAAACTGCGAAAAAAATTTTGAGAGCGGAGGACGGCTGCCGAAAGTCCGCGTAAAAACGCCCCCCGGGCCTAAAGTTTCACCGTGCAAAATCTCCGGTGATGTTATTATGAAACTAGAATATTGCCACAAAGTCAGCTATCTTTACAGCCGCCGTGGCGTAGAGCTATGTCTCTGGACTGTCACCCAGACGGCCTCAGTTCGATTCCAGCCGGGGGCAAGTAAATTTAAAGACTCTAAAAATTATTCTTAAATTCTAATAATTATCTTTGCATATTTAATTTCCTATTCTAGCAATTTCTAGAATATTCTAATTTATGTTAATATTGTATTCTGGAATATTCGAATGTTGTATATAAGCGACTTGTTCCTCAGTTTGTGTATGTTCTCAGCCGAGTGTAGCTGTAGTATAAGATTGTTCTGCTAATAAACTACGTTTGGTACTTCACCTCGAGTGTTCCCTGTGGCTCCTCACGACATCTACGTGACATTTTTGGTGGAGGCGCCGGGTACTAAACCTTGCAAACGTGGATAACAGTGGTGATCTTCGCAGAAGTCGCCGTTTAAGAGGACAATCTCCCGAATACGGACTTTATTTTCCCGACAGCAAAAAGAAAACAAAAATGCCAGAAGAGACCGAATTGTCAGAAGATACCAAGCCCATCGTATTGACTCCTACCTACCAGCAGCAAAGGAGCCCATCGACCTTCCGAGGAGTGCCTGGAGAAGATCCTCTGAAATGGCTTAAAGAATACGATCGAGTGGCTAAATTTAACAAATGGGATGACATGATGTGCTTAGCCAATGTTTATTTCTTCCTAGATGGTACGGCAAAACAGTGGTACGTAAACAATGAGGATACTCTGAATTCCTGGGAGGTGTTCAAGAAAGAATTAAGCGGACTTTTCGGCGACCGACAAAAGTACACCAGAAAGGCGGAGGAGCAATTAAAATACAGAGCCCAGCGGTTAGGAGAGAGTACGCAGTCCTATATACAGAGTGTCTTAGGCCTGTGCCAGGAAACTAATCCTTCAATGACCGAAGACGAAAAAGTGACTCACCTAATGAAAGGCATTGCGGAGGACATTTATCAAACCCTGTTAACGAAAGAAATCAGCACCACAACGGATTTTATTAAATGGTGCAACTACATTGAGGACATGAAGCAGAAGAGGGTTGGACGACGAAGATTTGAGAGGCTTCCAAACGTCGTACCAGTGGCAGCCATGGAAGAGGAACCAGATTTAGTCTCGCTTATCCGCCAAATTGTACAGCAGGAAGTCCATCGACTGATCAACCAGACGAACGAACCTTCAGAGCCATGTTCGCAATCCCTAGAAGAAATAGTCCAAGATCAAGTTCAAAGGGTCTTAGCCCCCGTTTCATCAACACCTGCCAAAACACCCCGACGACCAACATATGCCACTGTAACCAGAGAATCCAGAGTTCCTGTCCAGAGACCACCCACGCAGCCGAGAAAAACTGACCTCTGGAGAACAGCTGACAACAGACCAGTCTGCTTCCACTGTGGACGTCCTGGACATGTTGTGCGTTATTGTAGAGAAAGAAAAGCTATTTTCGACAGCTATCGACGTCGCCGACAGAACCCTGAAGAAATTGACGCAGAAGAAGAACTTCGCCGACCAAGCTTCACTCGCCGTTCAACTCCTAGTCCAACTAGAGGCCGATCTCCAACACGCCGTTTCAGATCACCGTCGCCATATCGTCGATCAAGTCGATCTCCAAGCCGCAATACTGAGGAAAACTAAACGTAGCGACCTTCCAAGGAGGTGAGGCCGCATGTAATCAAAATCCTCCGTCGGCCGCAAAGATGACTGGTAACCAACTGGACATAATCGTGGATAAAACGCCGGTACGAGCCTTAGTGGATTCTGGAGCCTCATTTTCTGTCATCTCCGATAAATATCGTCAATCTCTAAAGAAGGTTCTGTTTTCTGAAGCCAAGAACGTTATGCTCAAAGTCGCTGATGGAAATTTTGTCCAGCCGATGGGAAAATGTGTTTTACGTATTCTCATAAATAGCAGAGAGTTGCCCTTTGAATTCATTGTTTTGCCGCATTGTAGTCATGACATAATCCTTGGATGGGACTTTTTAGAAGCTTCCAAAGCCGTGATAGACTGTGGACAGAGTGAACTGTTTTTAGAAGACGTTTGTCAAGACCTCGCAGCGATGGACGCCTGGAAGTTGTATGCCACAAGAGACTACACCCTTAAGCCCCAATCTTTAAATAAAATAGCCGTTTCAGGATGCCAAGTACGAAGAGAGGTAAATGTAGTCATAGACGGCAATAAAAATCTGCTCTTCGAGAAGAATTTTGCTATACCATCCATGTTAACCTTATACCATAACGGGCAAAGTGAAATCTGGGTCGCCAACCTCCAGTCCAGAAACCAAGTAATTCCGAAAGGGATGTGCTTAGGCCTAGCCGAACCCCTGAATGAAAGACATTTATGTGCGATTGCCGACACGACGGATGGCCTGGATACACGAGACACGACAAACTCCCCGGTGGACTGCTCCCGGATGTTGTCTCCCGAGTTAAGCAATGAACAAAAAGCCAAGCTAGCCGAACTGCTTCGAGAGTTTTCCGGAATTTTCGAGAAGACTGACAAGTCGACAGCCTCACGGACGAATGTGAAACACAGGATTAATACAGGCGATCATACTCCAATCAGCCAACGAGCCTACCGAGTATCATCGACCGAAAGAGGCGTAATTCGTGAGGAAGTTCAGAAAATGCTTGATAAAGGTATCATCCAACCATCTGCAAGTCCCTGGTCATCACCCGTGGTGCTCGTTAGGAAAAAAGATGGAAGCTGGCGTTTTTGCGTAGATTACCGGAAGCTCAATAAAATCACGAAAAAAGATGTCTATCCTCTACCTCGTATCGACGATACGCTAGACTGTTTGAAAGGCGCCAAGTTCTTTTCTTCCATGGACCTCTGCTCTGGCTATTGGCAGATAGAAGTAGACGAGGCGGATCGGGAGAAGACGGCATTCATAACCCCCGAAGGCTTATATGAGTTCAAAGTCATGCCGTTTGGACTGTGCAATGCCCCTGCGACCTTCGAAAGAATGATGGACAATTTGCTACGTCATTTAAAATGGACTGTATGTCTTTGCTATTTAGACGACATCCTAGTATTTTCAGAAACTTTCGAAGACCATCTCACCCGACTAAGGCTTGTCTTGAAATGTCTTCAGGAAGCTGGTCTTGTACTCAACCCAAAGAAGTGTCTATTTGCGGCCAAAGAAGTAAAAATACTGGGTCATCTTGTTTCTAGTAATGGCGTCCGTCCAGATCCCGACAAAGTGAAAGCCGTAAGCAATTTTCCAACTCCGAAGAATGTACATGATATACGAAGCTTTCTTGGACTTTGCTCATACTTCCGAAGATTTATTAAGGGCTTTTGTTATCTCGCAGAACCCTTGCAGTTGCTTCTAAAAGGTGATGCGAAGTTTCATTGGGGTCCTGAAGAGGCCGAATCCTTCAAAAGTCTGAAGTCAGCCCTCACTTCTGACCCAGTATTAGGAATGTACGACGAAAGCGCCCCTACAGAAATTCATACAGATGCCAGTGGGTATGGTATTGGGGCAGTCCTCGTCCAGATTCAGAACAATGCCGAAAAAGTTATAGCTTACGCCTCAAGAACCTTAACAAAAGCCGAAAAGAATTATTCCACCTCAGAACGGGAATGCCTTGCCATTGTATGGGCTATCAATAAATTCCGGCCGTATCTGTTCGGAAAACATTTTACTGTTGTTACAGATCATCATTCACTATGCTGGCTTATGAGTCTAAAAGATCCTTCAGGAAGACTGGCAAGATGGGCCCTTCGACTTCAAGAACATGATTTTTCAGTGACATATAAAACCGGTAAGAAGCACAGGGATGCTGACGCACTCTCGAGAAATCCAGTGGACGAAGAAACTGAGACGTCAAACAAATTTCTAGCTGTGACTACGAGTATGAACCTTGCGATTGAACAGAAGAAAGACCCAGATCTCGCAAAAATTATTCTTTTGAATAACAGCTCCAACGCGGATAAAAGAGAGTTCGAATTAATTGACGGAGTACTATGTAGAAAGAATTTTGACCCTGATGGAAAAACGTGGCTGCCAGTCATTCCTAAACATCTACAAGTGGACATACTGAGACATTTCCACGACGCTCCCACCGCAGGACATCTTGGTTTTGCAAAAACTTATGACAGAATCCGCAAAAGGTTTTACTGGCCTGGGATGTACAGAAATGTTGTTCGATATGTGATGCACTGTCGAGAATGCCAGAGGAGAAAATCCGTTCCTCAACGACCTCCTGGACGCTTAGTGTCCATTCCTCCAGCTATAGCACCTTTCCATCGCATTGGGATCGATCTTCTAGGAAGATTTCCAAAATCTACTCGCGGGAACAAATGGATCATAGTCTGCACGGATTACTTAACGAGATATGCAGCGACGAAAGCCTTACCGACCGCTGAAGCCGAAGAAGTAGCGAAGTTCTTGCTCGAAGAAATTCTCTTAAGGCATGGAGCTCCCCGAGTAATTGTCACAGACCGTGGAGCTGTCTTCCAATCCAAACTTGTTTCCGCTCTCGTCGAATTGTGTAATATCGATCATCGGATGACGACAGCATATCACCCTCAAACAAATGGACTGACGGAGCGGTTTAATAAAACTTTGGCTGACATGTTGTCCATGTACGTGGATACAGAACAGAAGAATTGGGATGAAATTCTACCATTTGTAACATTTGCTTACAACACCGCTAAACAAGAAACGACGGGCTTCACGCCTTTTTATTTACTTCACGGACGTGAAGCTGAAACGACGCTGGACACAATGTTACCATTTTGCCCTGATGATATCGACGACGATCACCTCGCCAAGATGATTGCCAGAGCTGAAGAATCAAGGCAGCTAGCCCGAGTGCGAACTCTGAAGGCGCAAGATAAAGACCGTCGACGGTACGATTCCAGACACCGAGTGGTTTCTTATGCTCCTGGAGATCTCGTATGGGTGTATACTCCCGTTCGGAAAGTCGGCCTCTCCGAAAAGCTTTTAAGAAGGTATTTTGGACCATATCAGGTTTTACGTCGTTTATCAGACGTCACCTATGAGGTGCAAGATTTTGATCCTGCCTCGCGAAAAAGAAAACCAAGAGACGTTGTCCATGTACTACGTATGAAACCCTACCATGATCCGGACAAGCAAATTGAAAAAAAACAGGATGATGTTGTTCCTCTTAAAACAAACAGTACTTACAAGGTACCCATGACGCGTTCGAGGACTAGAGATTCAACCCAGAAGTCCTAAAACAGCGAGACGCTGTTCTTTGACAGGAGGGCAATGCCACAAAGTCAGCTATCTTTACAGCCGCCGTGGCGTAGAGCTATGTCTCTGGACTGTCACCCAGACGGCCTCAGTTCGATTCCAGCCGGGGGCAAGTAAATTTAAAGACTCTAAAAATTATTCTTAAATTCTAATAATTATCTTTGCATATTTAATTTCCTATTCTAGCAATTTCTAGAATATTCTAATTTATGTTAATATTGTATTCTGGAATATTCGAATGTTGTATATAAGCGACTTGTTCCTCAGTTTGTGTATGTTCTCAGCCGAGTGTAGCTGTAGTATAAGATTGTTCTGCTAATAAACTACGTTTGGTACTTCACCTCGAGTGTTCCCTGTGGCTCCTCACGACATCTACGTGACAATATATTCCGCAGATTCTGAAAGTTATTGCGATAGTTAGACTCTTTTAGTTGCTTGGGAATCGTCGTTTAAAGATGGGCATGTGAAACTGCGAAAAAAATTTTGAGAGCGCAGGACGGCTGCCGAAAGTCCGCGTAAAAACGCCCCCCGGGCCTAAAGTTTCACCGTGCAAAATCTCCGGTGATGTTATTATGAAACTAGAATATATTCCGCAGATTCTGAAAGTTATTGCGATAGTTAGACTCTTTTAGTTGCTTGGGAATCGTCGTTTGAAGATGGGCATGTGAAACTGCGAAAAAAATTTTGAGAGCGGAGGACGGCTGCCGAAAGTCCGCGTAAAAACGCCCCCCGGGCCTAAAGTTTCACCGTGCAAAATCTCCGGTGATGTTATTATGAAACTAGAATATATTCCGCAGATTCTGAAAGTTATTGCGATAGTTAGACTCTTTTAGTTGCTTGGGAATCGTCGTTTAAAGATGGGCATGTGAAACTGCGAAAAAAATTTTGAGAGCGCAGGACGGCTGCCGAAAGTCCGCGTAAAAACGCCCCCCGGGCCTAAAGTTTCACCGTGCAAAATCTCCGGTGATGTTATTATGAAACTAGAATATATTCCGCAGATTCTGAAAGTTATTGCGATAGTTAGACTCTTTTAGTTGCTTGGGAATCGTCGTTTGAAGATGGGCATGTGAAACTGCGAAAAAAATTTTGAGAGCGGAGGACGGCTGCCGAAAGTCCGCGTAAAAACGCCCCCCGGGCCTAAAGTTTCACCGTGCAAAATCTCCGGTGATGTTATTATGAAACTAGAATATATTCCGCAGATTCTGAAAGTTATTGCGATAGTTAGACTCTTTTAGTTGCTTGGGAATCGTCGTTTAAAGATGGGCATGTGAAACTGCGAAAAAAAATTTGAGAGCGCAGGACGGCTGCCGAAAGTCCGCGTAAAAACGCCCCCCGGGCCTAAAGTTTCACCGTGCAAAATCTCCGGTGATGTTATTATGAAACTAGAATATATTCCGCAGATTCTGAAAGTTATTGCGATAGTTAGACTCTTTTAGTTGCTTGGGAATCGTCGTTTGAAGATGGGCATGTGAAACTGCGAAAAAAATTTTGAGAGAGCAGGACGGCTGCCGAAAGTCCGCGTAAAAACGCCCCCCGGGCCTAAAGTTTCACCGTGCAAAATCTCCGGTGATGTTATTATGAAACTAGAATATATTCCGCAGATTCTGAAAGTTATTGCGATAGTTAGACTCTTTTAGTTGCTTGGGAATCGTCGTTTGAAGATGGGCATGTGAAACTGCGAAAAAAATTTTGAGAGCGGAGGACGGCTGCCGAAAGTCCGCGTAAAAACGCCCCCCGGGCCTAAAGTTTCACCGTGCAAAATCTCCGGTGATGTTATTATGAAACTAGAATATATTCCGCAGATTCTGAAAGTTATTGCGATAGTTAGACTCTTTTAGTTGCTTGGGAATCGTCGTTTAAAGATGGGCATGTGAAACTGCGAAAAAAATTTTGAGAGCGCAGGACGGCTGCCGAAAGTCCGCGTAAAAACGCCCCCCGGGCCTAAAGTTTCACCGTGCAAAATCTCCGGTGATGTTATTATGAAACTAGAATATATTTTGCAGATTCTGAAAGTTATTGCGATAGTTAGACTCTTTTAGTTGCTTGGGAATCGTCGTTTGAAGATGGGCATGTGAAACTGCGAAAAAAATTTTGAGAGCGGAGGACGGCTGCCGAAAGTCCGCGTAAAAACGCCCCCCGGGCCTAAAGTTTCACCGTGCAAAATCTCCGGTGATGTTATTATGAAACTAGAATATATTCCGCAGATTCTGAAAGTTATTGCGATAGTTAGACTCTTTTAGTTGCTTGGGAATCGTCGTTTAAAGATGGGCATGTGAAACTGCGAAAAAAATTTTGAGAGCGCAGGACGGCTGCCGAAAGTCCGCGTAAAAACGCCCCCCGGGCCTAAAGTTTCACCGTGCAAAATCTCCGGTGATGTTATTATGAAACTAGAATATATTCCGCAGATTCTGAAAGTTATTGCGATAGTTAGACTCTTTTAGTTGCTTGGGAATCGTCGTTTGAAGATGGGCATGTGAAACTGCGAAAAAAATTTTGAGAGCGGAGGACGGCTGCCGAAAGTCCGCGTAAAAACGCCCCCCGGGCCTAAAGTTTCACCGTGCAAAATCTCCGGTGATGTTATTATGAAACTAGAATATATTCCGCAGATTCTGAAAGTTATTGCGATAGTTAGACTCTTTTAGTTGCTTGGGAATCGTCGTTTAAAGATGGGCATGTGAAACTGCGAAAAAAATTTTGAGAGCGCAGGACGGCTGCCGAAAGTCCGCGTAAAAACGCCCCCCGGGCCTAAAGTTTCACCGTGCAAAATCTCCGGTGATGTTATTATGAAACTAGAATATATTCCGCAGATTCTGAAAGTTATTGCGATAGTTAGACTCTTTTAGTTGCTTGGGAATCGTCGTTTGAAGATGGGCATGTGAAACTGCGAAAAAAATTTTGAGAGCGGAGGACGGCTGCCGAAAGTCCGCGTAAAAACGCCCCCCGGGCCTAAAGTTTCACCGTGCAAAATCTCCGGTGATGTTATTATGAAACTAGAATATATTCCGCAGATTCTGAAAGTTATTGCGATAGTTAGACTCTTTTAGTTGCTTGGGAATCGTCGTTTAAAGATGGGCATGTGAAACTGCGAAAAAAATTTTGAGAGCGCAGGACGGCTGCCGAAAGTCCGCGTAAAAACGCCCCCCGGGCCTAAAGTTTCACCGTGCAAAATCTCCGGTGATGTTATTATGAAACTAGAATATATTCCGCAGATTCTGAAAGTTATTGCGATAGTTAGACTCTTTTAGTTGCTTGGGAATCGTCGTTTGAAGATGGGCATGTGAAACTGCGAAAAAAATTTTGAGAGCGGAGGACGGCTGCCGAAAGTCCGCGTAAAAACGCCCCCCGGGCCTAAAGTTTCACCGTGCAAAATCTCCGGTGATGTTATTATGAAACTAGAATATATTCCGCAGATTCTGAAAGTTATTGCGATAGTTAGACTCTTTTAGTTGCTTGGGAATCGTCGTTTAAAGATGGGCATGTGAAACTGCGAAAAAAATTTTGAGAGCGCAGGACGGCTGCCGAAAGTCCGCGTAAAAACGCCCCCCGGGCCTAAAGTTTCACCGTGCAAAATCTCCGGTGATGATATTATGAAACTAGAATATATTCCGCAGATTCTGAAAGTTATTGCGATAGTTAGACTCTTTTAGTTGCTTGGGAATCGTCGTTTGAAGATGGGCATGTGAAACTGCGAAAAAAATTTTGAGAGCGGAGGACGGCTGCCGAAAGTCCGCGTAAAAACGCCCCCCGGGCCTAAAGTTTCACCGTGCAAAATCTCCGGTGATGTTATGAAACTAGAATATATTCCGCAGATTCTGAAAGTTATTGCGATAGTTAGACTCTTTTAGTTGCTTGGGAATCGTCGTTTAAAGATGGGCATGTGAAACTGCGAAAAAAATTTTGAGAGCGCAGGACGGCTGCCGAAAGTCCGCGTAAAAACGCCCCCCGGGCCTAAAGTTTCACCGTGCAAAATCTCCGGTGATGTTATTATGAAACTAGAATATATTCCGCAGATTCTGAAAGTTATTGCGATAGTTAGACTCTTTTAGTTGCTTGGGAATCGTCGTTTGAAGATGGGCATGTGAAACTGCGAAAAAAATTTTGAGAGCGGAGGACGGCTGCCGAAAGTCCGCGTAAAAACGCCCCCCGGGCCTAAAGTTTCACCGTGCAAAATCTCCGGTGATGTTATTATGAAACTAGAATATATTCCGCAGATTCTGAAAGTTATTGCGATAGTTAGACTCTTTTAGTTGCTTGGGAATCGTCGTTTAAAGATGGGCATGTGAAACTGCGAAAAAAATTTTGAGAGCGCAGGACGGCTGCCGAAAGTCCGCGTAAAAACGCCCCCCGGGCCTAAAGTTTCACCGTGCAAAATCTCCGGTGATGTTATTATGAAACTAGAATATATTCCGCAGATTCTGAAAGTTATTGCGATAGTTAGACTCTTTTAGTTGCTTGGGAATCGTCGTTTGAAGATGGGCATGTGAAACTGCGAAAAAAATTTTGAGAGCGGAGGACGGCTGCCGAAAGTCCGCGTAAAAACGCCCCCCGGGCCTAAAGTTTCACCGTGCAAAATCTCCGGTGATGTTATTATGAAACTAGAATATATTCCGCAGATTCTGAAAGTTATTGCGATAGTTAGACTCTTTTAGTTGCTTGGGAATCGTCGTTTAAAGATGGGCATGTGAAACTGCGAAAAAAATTTTGAGAGCGCAGGACGGCTGCCGAAAGTCCGCGTAAAAACGCCCCCCGGGCCTAAAGTTTCACCGTGCAAAATCTCCGGTGATGTTATTATGAAACTAGAATATATTCCGCAGATTCTGAAAGTTATTGCGATAGTTAGACTCTTTTAGTTGCTTGGGAATCGTCGTTTGAAGATGGGCATGTGAAACTGCGAAAAAAATTTTGAGAGCGGAGGACGGCTGCCGAAAGTCCGCGTAAAAACGCCCCCCGGGCCTAAAGTTTCACCGTGCAAAATCTCCGGTGATGTTATTATGAAACTAGAATATATTCCGCAGATTCTGAAAGTTATTGCGATAGTTAGACTCTTTTAGTTGCTTGGGAATCGTCGTTTAAAGATGGGCATGTGAAACTGCGAAAAAAATTTTGAGAGCGCAGGACGGCTGCCGAAAGTCCGCGTAAAAACGCCCCCCGGGCCTAAAGTTTCACCGTGCAAAATCTCCGGTGATGTTATTATGAAACTAGAATATATTCCGCAGATTCTGAAAGTTATTGCGATAGTTAGACTCTTTTAGTTG
The DNA here is from genome assembly GCA_963930645.1 of Salticus scenicus. Lineage (NCBI taxonomy): Eukaryota > Metazoa > Arthropoda > Arachnida > Araneae > Salticidae > Salticus > Salticus scenicus. Next base: position 19,054 of record CAWVNO010002922.1, on the reverse strand, counting down.
CTTGGGAATCGTCGTTTGAAGATGGGCATGTGAAACTGCGAAAAAAATTTTGAGAGCGGAGGACGGCTGCCGAAAGTCCGCGTAAAAACGCCCCCCGGGCCTAAAGTTTCACCGTGCAAAATCTCCGGTGATGTTATTATGAAACTAGAATATATTCCGCAGATTCTGAAAGTTATTGCGATAGTTAGACTCTTTTAGTTGCTTGGGAATCGTCGTTTAAAGATGGGCATGTGAAACTGCGAAAAAAATTTTGAGAGCGCAGGACGGCTGCCGAAAGTCCGCGTAAAAACGCCCCCCGGGCCTAAAGTTTCACCGTGCAAAATCTCCGGTGATGTTATTATGAAACTAGAATATATTCCGCAGATTCTGAAAGTTATTGCGATAGTTAGACTCTTTTAGTTGCTTGGGAATCGTCGTTTGAAGATGGGCATGTGAAACTGCGAAAAAAATTTTGAGAGCGGAGGACGGCTGCCGAAAGTCCGCGTAAAAACGCCCCCCGGGCCTAAAGTTTCACCGTGCAAAATCTCCGGGGATGTTATTATGAAACTAGAATATATTCCGCAGATTCTGAAAGTTATTGCGATAGTTAGACTCTTTTAGTTGCTTGGGAATCGTCGTTTAAAGATGGGCATGTGAAACTGCGAAAAAAATTTTGAGAGCGCAGGACGGCTGCCGAAAGTCCGCGTAAAAACGCCCCCCGGGCCTAAAGTTTCACCGTGCAAAATCTCCGGTGATGTTATTATGAAACTAGAATATATTCCGCAGATTCTGAAAGTTATTGCGATAGTTAGACTCTTTTAGTTGCTTGGGAATCGTCGTTCGAAGATGGGCATGTGAAACTGCGAAAAAAATTTTGAGAGCGGAGGACGGCTGCCGAAAGTCCGCGTAAAAACGCCCCCCGGGCCTAAAGTTTCACCGTGCAAAATCTCCGGTGATGTTATTATGAAACTAGAATATATTCCGCAGATTCTGAAAGTTATTGCGATAGTTAGACTCTTTTAGTTGCTTGGGAATCGTCGTTTAAAGATGGGCATGTGAAACTGCGAAAAAAATTTTGAGAGCGCAGGACGGCTGCCGAAAGTCCGCGTAAAAACGCCCCCCGGGCCTAAAGTTTCACCGTGCAAAATCTCCGGTGATGTTATTATGAAACTAGAATATATTCCGCAGATTCTGAAAGTTATTGCGATAGTTAGACTCTTTTAGTTGCTTGGGAATCGTCGTTTGAAGATGGGCATGTGAAACTGCGAAAAAAATTTTGAGAGCGGAGGACGGCTGCCGAAAGTCCGCGTAAAAACGCCCCCCGGGCCTAAAGTTTCACCGTGCAAAATCTCCGGTGATGTTATTATGAAACTAGAATATTGCCACAAAGTCAGCTATCTTTACAGCCGCCGTGGCGTAGAGCTATGTCTCTGGACTGTCACCCAGACGGCCTCAGTTCGATTCCAGCCGGGGGCAAGTAAATTTAAAGACTCTAAAAATTATTCTTAAATTCTAATAATTATCTTTGCATATTTAATTTCCTATTCTAGCAATTTCTAGAATATTCTAATTTATGTTAATATTGTATTCTGGAATATTCGAATGTTGTATATAAGCGACTTGTTCCTCAGTTTGTGTATGTTCTCAGCCGAGTGTAGCTGTAGTATAAGATTGTTCTGCTAATAAACTACGTTTGGTACTTCACCTCGAGTGTTCCCTGTGGCTCCTCACGACATCTACGTGACATTTTTGGTGGAGGCGCCGGGTACTAAACCTTGCAAACGTGGATAACAGTGGTGATCTTCGCAGAAGTCGCCGTTTAAGAGGACAATCTCCCGAATACGGACTTTATTTTCCCGACAGCAAAAAGAAAACAAAAATGCCAGAAGAGACCGAATTGTCAGAAGATACCAAGCCCATCGTATTGACTCCTACCTACCAGCAGCAAAGGAGCCCATCGACCTTCCGAGGAGTGCCTGGAGAAGATCCTCTGAAATGGCTTAAAGAATACGATCGAGTGGCTAAATTTAACAAATGGGATGACATGATGTGCTTAGCCAATGTTTATTTCTTCCTAGATGGTACGGCAAAACAGTGGTACGTAAACAATGAGGATACTCTGAATTCCTGGGAGGTGTTCAAGAAAGAATTAAGCGGACTTTTCGGCGACCGACAAAAGTACACCAGAAAGGCGGAGGAGCAATTAAAATACAGAGCCCAGCGGTTAGGAGAGAGTACGCAGTCCTATATACAGAGTGTCTTAGGCCTGTGCCAGGAAACTAATCCTTCAATGACCGAAGACGAAAAAGTGACTCACCTAATGAAAGGCATTGCGGAGGACATTTATCAAACCCTGTTAACGAAAGAAATCAGCACCACAACGGATTTTATTAAATGGTGCAACTACATTGAGGACATGAAGCAGAAGAGGGTTGGACGACGAAGATTTGAGAGGCTTCCAAACGTCGTACCAGTGGCAGCCATGGAAGAGGAACCAGATTTAGTCTCGCTTATCCGCCAAATTGTACAGCAGGAAGTCCATCGACTGATCAACCAGACGAACGAACCTTCAGAGCCATGTTCGCAATCCCTAGAAGAAATAGTCCAAGATCAAGTTCAAAGGGTCTTAGCCCCCGTTTCATCAACACCTGCCAAAACACCCCGACGACCAACATATGCCACTGTAACCAGAGAATCCAGAGTTCCTGTCCAGAGACCACCCACGCAGCCGAGAAAAACTGACCTCTGGAGAACAGCTGACAACAGACCAGTCTGCTTCCACTGTGGACGTCCTGGACATGTTGTGCGTTATTGTAGAGAAAGAAAAGCTATTTTCGACAGCTATCGACGTCGCCGACAGAACCCTGAAGAAATTGACGCAGAAGAAGAACTTCGCCGACCAAGCTTCACTCGCCGTTCAACTCCTAGTCCAACTAGAGGCCGATCTCCAACACGCCGTTTCAGATCACCGTCGCCATATCGTCGATCAAGTCGATCTCCAAGCCGCAATACTGAGGAAAACTAAACGTAGCGACCTTCCAAGGAGGTGAGGCCGCATGTAATCAAAATCCTCCGTCGGCCGCAAAGATGACTGGTAACCAACTGGACATAATCGTGGATAAAACGCCGGTACGAGCCTTAGTGGATTCTGGAGCCTCATTTTCTGTCATCTCCGATAAATATCGTCAATCTCTAAAGAAGGTTCTGTTTTCTGAAGCCAAGAACGTTATGCTCAAAGTCGCTGATGGAAATTTTGTCCAGCCGATGGGAAAATGTGTTTTACGTATTCTCATAAATAGCAGAGAGTTGCCCTTTGAATTCATTGTTTTGCCGCATTGTAGTCATGACATAATCCTTGGATGGGACTTTTTAGAAGCTTCCAAAGCCGTGATAGACTGTGGACAGAGTGAACTGTTTTTAGAAGACGTTTGTCAAGACCTCGCAGCGATGGACGCCTGGAAGTTGTATGCCACAAGAGACTACACCCTTAAGCCCCAATCTTTAAATAAAATAGCCGTTTCAGGATGCCAAGTACGAAGAGAGGTAAATGTAGTCATAGACGGCAATAAAAATCTGCTCTTCGAGAAGAATTTTGCTATACCATCCATGTTAACCTTATACCATAACGGGCAAAGTGAAATCTGGGTCGCCAACCTCCAGTCCAGAAACCAAGTAATTCCGAAAGGGATGTGCTTAGGCCTAGCCGAACCCCTGAATGAAAGACATTTATGTGCGATTGCCGACACGACGGATGGCCTGGATACACGAGACACGACAAACTCCCCGGTGGACTGCTCCCGGATGTTGTCTCCCGAGTTAAGCAATGAACAAAAAGCCAAGCTAGCCGAACTGCTTCGAGAGTTTTCCGGAATTTTCGAGAAGACTGACAAGTCGACAGCCTCACGGACGAATGTGAAACACAGGATTAATACAGGCGATCATACTCCAATCAGCCAACGAGCCTACCGAGTATCATCGACCGAAAGAGGCGTAATTCGTGAGGAAGTTCAGAAAATGCTTGATAAAGGTATCATCCAACCATCTGCAAGTCCCTGGTCATCACCCGTGGTGCTCGTTAGGAAAAAAGATGGAAGCTGGCGTTTTTGCGTAGATTACCGGAAGCTCAATAAAATCACGAAAAAAGATGTCTATCCTCTACCTCGTATCGACGATACGCTAGACTGTTTGAAAGGCGCCAAGTTCTTTTCTTCCATGGACCTCTGCTCTGGCTATTGGCAGATAGAAGTAGACGAGGCGGATCGGGAGAAGACGGCATTCATAACCCCCGAAGGCTTATATGAGTTCAAAGTCATGCCGTTTGGACTGTGCAATGCCCCTGCGACCTTCGAAAGAATGATGGACAATTTGCTACGTCATTTAAAATGGACTGTATGTCTTTGCTATTTAGACGACATCCTAGTATTTTCAGAAACTTTCGAAGACCATCTCACCCGACTAAGGCTTGTCTTGAAATGTCTTCAGGAAGCTGGTCTTGTACTCAACCCAAAGAAGTGTCTATTTGCGGCCAAAGAAGTAAAAATACTGGGTCATCTTGTTTCTAGTAATGGCGTCCGTCCAGATCCCGACAAAGTGAAAGCCGTAAGCAATTTTCCAACTCCGAAGAATGTACATGATATACGAAGCTTTCTTGGACTTTGCTCATACTTCCGAAGATTTATTAAGGGCTTTTGTTATCTCGCAGAACCCTTGCAGTTGCTTCTAAAAGGTGATGCGAAGTTTCATTGGGGTCCTGAAGAGGCCGAATCCTTCAAAAGTCTGAAGTCAGCCCTCACTTCTGACCCAGTATTAGGAATGTACGACGAAAGCGCCCCTACAGAAATTCATACAGATGCCAGTGGGTATGGTATTGGGGCAGTCCTCGTCCAGATTCAGAACAATGCCGAAAAAGTTATAGCTTACGCCTCAAGAACCTTAACAAAAGCCGAAAAGAATTATTCCACCTCAGAACGGGAATGCCTTGCCATTGTATGGGCTATCAATAAATTCCGGCCGTATCTGTTCGGAAAACATTTTACTGTTGTTACAGATCATCATTCACTATGCTGGCTTATGAGTCTAAAAGATCCTTCAGGAAGACTGGCAAGATGGGCCCTTCGACTTCAAGAACATGATTTTTCAGTGACATATAAAACCGGTAAGAAGCACAGGGATGCTGACGCACTCTCGAGAAATCCAGTGGACGAAGAAACTGAGACGTCAAACAAATTTCTAGCTGTGACTACGAGTATGAACCTTGCGATTGAACAGAAGAAAGACCCAGATCTCGCAAAAATTATTCTTTTGAATAACAGCTCCAACGCGGATAAAAGAGAGTTCGAATTAATTGACGGAGTACTATGTAGAAAGAATTTTGACCCTGATGGAAAAACGTGGCTGCCAGTCATTCCTAAACATCTACAAGTGGACATACTGAGACATTTCCACGACGCTCCCACCGCAGGACATCTTGGTTTTGCAAAAACTTATGACAGAATCCGCAAAAGGTTTTACTGGCCTGGGATGTACAGAAATGTTGTTCGATATGTGATGCACTGTCGAGAATGCCAGAGGAGAAAATCCGTTCCTCAACGACCTCCTGGACGCTTAGTGTCCATTCCTCCAGCTATAGCACCTTTCCATCGCATTGGGATCGATCTTCTAGGAAGATTTCCAAAATCTACTCGCGGGAACAAATGGATCATAGTCTGCACGGATTACTTAACGAGATATGCAGCGACGAAAGCCTTACCGACCGCTGAAGCCGAAGAAGTAGCGAAGTTCTTGCTCGAAGAAATTCTCTTAAGGCATGGAGCTCCCCGAGTAATTGTCACAGACCGTGGAGCTGTCTTCCAATCCAAACTTGTTTCCGCTCTCGTCGAATTGTGTAATATCGATCATCGGATGACGACAGCATATCACCCTCAAACAAATGGACTGACGGAGCGGTTTAATAAAACTTTGGCTGACATGTTGTCCATGTACGTGGATACAGAACAGAAGAATTGGGATGAAATTCTACCATTTGTAACATTTGCTTACAACACCGCTAAACAAGAAACGACGGGCTTCACGCCTTTTTATTTACTTCACGGACGTGAAGCTGAAACGACGCTGGACACAATGTTACCATTTTGCCCTGATGATATCGACGACGATCACCTCGCCAAGATGATTGCCAGAGCTGAAGAATCAAGGCAGCTAGCCCGAGTGCGAACTCTGAAGGCGCAAGATAAAGACCGTCGACGGTACGATTCCAGACACCGAGTGGTTTCTTATGCTCCTGGAGATCTCGTATGGGTGTATACTCCCGTTCGGAAAGTCGGCCTCTCCGAAAAGCTTTTAAGAAGGTATTTTGGACCATATCAGGTTTTACGTCGTTTATCAGACGTCACCTATGAGGTGCAAGATTTTGATCCTGCCTCGCGAAAAAGAAAACCAAGAGACGTTGTCCATGTACTACGTATGAAACCCTACCATGATCCGGACAAGCAAATTGAAAAAAAACAGGATGATGTTGTTCCTCTTAAAACAAACAGTACTTACAAGGTACCCATGACGCGTTCGAGGACTAGAGATTCAACCCAGAAGTCCTAAAACAGCGAGACGCTGTTCTTTGACAGGAGGGCAATGCCACAAAGTCAGCTATCTTTACAGCCGCCGTGGCGTAGAGCTATGTCTCTGGACTGTCACCCAGACGGCCTCAGTTCGATTCCAGCCGGGGGCAAGTAAATTTAAAGACTCTAAAAATTATTCTTAAATTCTAATAATTATCTTTGCATATTTAATTTCCTATTCTAGCAATTTCTAGAATATTCTAATTTATGTTAATATTGTATTCTGGAATATTCGAATGTTGTATATAAGCGACTTGTTCCTCAGTTTGTGTATGTTCTCAGCCGAGTGTAGCTGTAGTATAAGATTGTTCTGCTAATAAACTACGTTTGGTACTTCACCTCGAGTGTTCCCTGTGGCTCCTCACGACATCTACGTGACAATATATTCCGCAGATTCTGAAAGTTATTGCGATAGTTAGACTCTTTTAGTTGCTTGGGAATCGTCGTTTAAAGATGGGCATGTGAAACTGCGAAAAAAATTTTGAGAGCGCAGGACGGCTGCCGAAAGTCCGCGTAAAAACGCCCCCCGGGCCTAAAGTTTCACCGTGCAAAATCTCCGGTGATGTTATTATGAAACTAGAATATATTCCGCAGATTCTGAAAGTTATTGCGATAGTTAGACTCTTTTAGTTGCTTGGGAATCGTCGTTTGAAGATGGGCATGTGAAACTGCGAAAAAAATTTTGAGAGCGGAGGACGGCTGCCGAAAGTCCGCGTAAAAACGCCCCCCGGGCCTAAAGTTTCACCGTGCAAAATCTCCGGTGATGTTATTATGAAACTAGAATATATTCCGCAGATTCTGAAAGTTATTGCGATAGTTAGACTCTTTTAGTTGCTTGGGAATCGTCGTTTAAAGATGGGCATGTGAAACTGCGAAAAAAATTTTGAGAGCGCAGGACGGCTGCCGAAAGTCCGCGTAAAAACGCCCCCCGGGCCTAAAGTTTCACCGTGCAAAATCTCCGGTGATGTTATTATGAAACTAGAATATATTCCGCAGATTCTGAAAGTTATTGCGATAGTTAGACTCTTTTAGTTGCTTGGGAATCGTCGTTTGAAGATGGGCATGTGAAACTGCGAAAAAAATTTTGAGAGCGGAGGACGGCTGCCGAAAGTCCGCGTAAAAACGCCCCCCGGGCCTAAAGTTTCACCGTGCAAAATCTCCGGTGATGTTATTATGAAACTAGAATATATTCCGCAGATTCTGAAAGTTATTGCGATAGTTAGACTCTTTTAGTTGCTTGGGAATCGTCGTTTAAAGATGGGCATGTGAAACTGCGAAAAAAAATTTGAGAGCGCAGGACGGCTGCCGAAAGTCCGCGTAAAAACGCCCCCCGGGCCTAAAGTTTCACCGTGCAAAATCTCCGGTGATGTTATTATGAAACTAGAATATATTCCGCAGATTCTGAAAGTTATTGCGATAGTTAGACTCTTTTAGTTGCTTGGGAATCGTCGTTTGAAGATGGGCATGTGAAACTGCGAAAAAAATTTTGAGAGAGCAGGACGGCTGCCGAAAGTCCGCGTAAAAACGCCCCCCGGGCCTAAAGTTTCACCGTGCAAAATCTCCGGTGATGTTATTATGAAACTAGAATATATTCCGCAGATTCTGAAAGTTATTGCGATAGTTAGACTCTTTTAGTTGCTTGGGAATCGTCGTTTGAAGATGGGCATGTGAAACTGCGAAAAAAATTTTGAGAGCGGAGGACGGCTGCCGAAAGTCCGCGTAAAAACGCCCCCCGGGCCTAAAGTTTCACCGTGCAAAATCTCCGGTGATGTTATTATGAAACTAGAATATATTCCGCAGATTCTGAAAGTTATTGCGATAGTTAGACTCTTTTAGTTGCTTGGGAATCGTCGTTTAAAGATGGGCATGTGAAACTGCGAAAAAAATTTTGAGAGCGCAGGACGGCTGCCGAAAGTCCGCGTAAAAACGCCCCCCGGGCCTAAAGTTTCACCGTGCAAAATCTCCGGTGATGTTATTATGAAACTAGAATATATTCCGCAGATTCTGAAAGTTATTGCGATAGTTAGACTCTTTTAGTTGCTTGGGAATCGTCGTTTGAAGATGGGCATGTGAAACTGCGAAAAAAATTTTGAGAGCGGAGGACGGCTGCCGAAAGTCCGCGTAAAAACGCCCCCCGGGCCTAAAGTTTCACCGTGCAAAATCTCCGGTGATGTTATTATGAAACTAGAATATATTCCGCAGATTCTGAAAGTTATTGCGATAGTTAGACTCTTTTAGTTGCTTGGGAATCGTCGTTTAAAGATGGGCATGTGAAACTGCGAAAAAAATTTTGAGAGCGCAGGACGGCTGCCGAAAGTCCGCGTAAAAACGCCCCCCGGGCCTAAAGTTTCACCGTGCAAAATCTCCGGTGATGTTATTATGAAACTAGAATATATTCCGCAGATTCTGAAAGTTATTGCGATAGTTAGACTCTTTTAGTTGCTTGGGAATCGTCGTTTGAAGATGGGCATGTGAAACTGCGAAAAAAATTTTGAGAGCGGAGGACGGCTGCCGAAAGTCCGCGTAAAAACGCCCCCCGGGCCTAAAGTTTCACCGTGCAAAATCTCCGGTGATGTTATTATGAAACTAGAATATATTCCGCAGATTCTGAAAGTTATTGCGATAGTTAGACTCTTTTAGTTGCTTGGGAATCGTCGTTTAAAGATGGGCATGTGAAACTGCGAAAAAAATTTTGAGAGCGCAGGACGGCTGCCGAAAGTCCGCGTAAAAACGCCCCCCGGGCCTAAAGTTTCACCGTGCAAAATCTCCGGTGATGTTATTATGAAACTAGAATATATTCCGCAGATTCTGAAAGTTATTGCGATAGTTAGACTCTTTTAGTTGCTTGGGAATCGTCGTTTGAAGATGGGCATGTGAAACTGCGAAAAAAATTTTGAGAGCGGAGGACGGCTGCCGAAAGTCCGCGTAAAAACGCCCCCCGGGCCTAAAGTTTCACCGTGCAAAATCTCCGGTGATGTTATTATGAAACTAGAATATATTCCGCAGATTCTGAAAGTTATTGCGATAGTTAGACTCTTTTAGTTGCTTGGGAATCGTCGTTTAAAGATGGGCATGTGAAACTGCGAAAAAAATTTTGAGAGCGCAGGACGGCTGCCGAAAGTCCGCGTAAAAACGCCCCCCGGGCCTAAAGTTTCACCGTGCAAAATCTCCGGTGATGTTATTATGAAACTAGAATATATTCCGCAGATTCTGAAAGTTATTGCGATAGTTAGACTCTTTTAGTTGCTTGGGAATCGTCGTTTGAAGATGGGCATGTGAAACTGCGAAAAAAATTTTGAGAGCGGAGGACGGCTGCCGAAAGTCCGCGTAAAAACGCCCCCCGGGCCTAAAGTTTCACCGTGCAAAATCTCCGGTGATGTTATTATGAAACTAGAATATATTCCGCAGATTCTGAAAGTTATTGCGATAGTTAGACTCTTTTAGTTGCTTGGGAATCGTCGTTTAAAGATGGGCATGTGAAACTGCGAAAAAAATTTTGAGAGCGCAGGACGGCTGCCGAAAGTCCGCGTAAAAACGCCCCCCGGGCCTAAAGTTTCACCGTGCAAAATCTCCGGTGATGTTATTATGAAACTAGAATATATTCCGCAGATTCTGAAAGTTATTGCGATAGTTAGACTCTTTTAGTTGCTTGGGAATCGTCGTTTGAAGATGGGCATGTGAAACTGCGAAAAAAATTTTGAGAGCGGAGGACGGCTGCCGAAAGTCCGCGTAAAAACGCCCCCCGGGCCTAAAGTTTCACCGTGCAAAATCTCCGGTGATGTTATTATGAAACTAGAATATATTCCGCAGATTCTGAAAGTTATTGCGATAGTTAGACTCTTTTAGTTGCTTGGGAATCGTCGTTTAAAGATGGGCATGTGAAACTGCGAAAAAAATTTTGAGAGCGCAGGACGGCTGCCGAAAGTCCGCGTAAAAACGCCCCCCGGGCCTAAAGTTTCACCGTGCAAAATCTCCGGTGATGTTATTATGAAACTAGAATATATTCCGCAGATTCTGAAAGTTATTGCGATAGTTAGACTCTTTTAGTTGCTTGGGAATCGTCGTTTGAAGATGGGCATGTGAAACTGCGAAAAAAATTTTGAGAGCGGAGGACGGCTGCCGAAAGTCCGCGTAAAAACGCCCCCCGGGCCTAAAGTTTCACCGTGCAAAATCTCCGGTGATGTTATTATGAAACTAGAATATATTCCGCAGATTCTGAAAGTTATTGCGATAGTTAGACTCTTTTAGTTGCTTGGGAATCGTCGTTTAAAGATGGGCATGTGAAACTGCGAAAAAAATTTTGAGAGCGCAGGACGGCTGCCGAAAGTCCGCGTAAAAACGCCCCCCGGGCCTAAAGTTTCACCGTGCAAAATCTCCGGTGATGTTATTATGAAACTAGAATATATTCCGCAGATTCTGAAAGTTATTGCGATAGTTAGACTCTTTTAGTTGCTTGGGAATCGTCGTTTGAAGATGGGCATGTGAAACTGCGAAAAAAATTTTGAGAGCGGAGGACGGCTGCCGAAAGTCCGCGTAAAAACGCCCCCCGGGCCTAAAGTTTCACCGTGCAAAATCTCCGGTGATGTTATTATGAAACTAGAATATATTCCGCAGATTCTGAAAGTTATTGCGATAGTTAGACTCTTTTAGTTGCTTGGGAATCGTCGTTTAAAGATGGGCATGTGAAACTGCGAAAAAAATTTTGAGAGCGCAGGACGGCTGCCGAAAGTCCGCGTAAAAACGCCCCCCGGGCCTAAAGTTTCACCGTGCAAAATCTCCGGTGATGTTATTATGAAACTAGAATATATTCCGCAGATTCTGAAAGTTATTGCGATAGTTAGACTCTTTTAGTTGCTTGGGAATCGTCGTTTGAAGATGGGCATGTGAAACTGCGAAAAAAATTTTGAGAGCGGAGGACGGCTGCCGAAAGTCCGCGTAAAAACGCCCCCCGGGCCTAAAGTTTCACCGTGCAAAATCTCCGGTGATGTTATTATGAAACTAGAATATATTCCGCAGATTCTGAAAGTTATTGCGATAGTTAGACTCTTTTAGTTGCTTGGGAATCGTCGTTTAAAGATGGGCATGTGAAACTGCGAAAAAAATTTTGAGAGCGCAGGACGGCTGCCGAAAGTCCGCGTAAAAACGCCCCCCGGGCCTAAAGTTTCACCGTGCAAAATCTCCGGTGATGTTATTATGAAACTAGAATATATTCCGCAGATTCTGAAAGTTATTGCGATAGTTAGACTCTTTTAGTTGCTTGGGAATCGTCGTTTGAAGATGGGCATGTGAAACTGCGAAAAAAATTTTGAGAGCGGAGGACGGCTGCCGAAAGTCCGCGTAAAAACGCCCCCCGGGCCTAAAGTTTCACCGTGCAAAATCTCCGGTGATGTTATTATGAAACTAGAATATATTCCGCAGATTCTGAAAGTTATTGCGATAGTTAGACTCTTTTAGTTGCTTGGGAATCGTCGTTTAAAGATGGGCATGTGAAACTGCGAAAAAAATTTTGAGAGCGCAGGACGGCTGCCGAAAGTCCGCGTAAAAACGCCCCCCGGGCCTAAAGTTTCACCGTGCAAAATCTCCGGTGATGTTATTATGAAACTAGAATATATTCCGCAGATTCTGAAAGTTATTGCGATAGTTAGACTCTTTTAGTTGCTTGGGAATCGTCGTTTGAAGATGGGCATGTGAAACTGCGAAAAAAATTTTGAGAGCGGAGGACGGCTGCCGAAAGTCCGCGTAAAAACGCCCCCCGGGCCTAAAGTTTCACCGTGCAAAATCTCCGGTGATGTTATTATGAAACTAGAATATATTCCGCAGATTCTGAAAGTTATTGCGATAGTTAGACTCTTTTAGTTGCTTGGGAATCGTCGTTTAAAGATGGGCATGTGAAACTGCGAAAAAAATTTTGAGAGCGCAGGACGGCTGCCGAAAGTCCGCGTAAAAACGCCCCCCGGGCCTAAAGTTTCACCGTGCAAAATCTCCGGTGATGTTATTATGAAACTAGAATATATTCCGCAGATTCTGAAAGTTATTGCGATAGTTAGACTCTTTTAGTTGCTTGGGAATCGTCGTTTGAAGATGGGCATGTGAAACTGCGAAAAAAATTTTGAGAGCGGAGGACGGCTGCCGAAAGTCCGCGTAAAAACGCCCCCCGGGCCTAAAGTTTCACCGTGCAAAATCTCCGGTGATGTTATTATGAAACTAGAATATATTCCGCAGATTCTGAAAGTTATTGCGATAGTTAGACTCTTTTAGTTGCTTGGGAATCGTCGTTTAAAGATGGGCATGTGAAACTGCGAAAAAAATTTTGAGAGCGCAGGACGGCTGCCGAAAGTCCGCGTAAAAACGCCCCCCGGGCCTAAAGTTTCACCGTGCAAAATCTCCGGTGATGTTATTATGAAACTAGAATATATTCCGCAGATTCTGAAAGTTATTGCGATAGTTAGACTCTTTTAGTTGCTTGGGAATCGTCGTTTGAAGATGGGCATGTGAAACTGCGAAAAAAATTTTGAGAGCGCAGGACGGCTGCCGAAAGTCCGCGTAAAAACGCCCCCCGGGCCTAAAGTTTCACCGTGCAAAATCTCCGGTGATGTTATTATGAAACTAGAATATATTCCGCAGATTCTGAAAGTTATTGCGATAGTTAGACTCTTTTAGTTGCTTGGGAATCGTCGTTTGAAGATGGGCATGTGAAACTGCGAAAAAAATTTTGAGAGCGGAGGACGGCTGCCGAAAGTCCGCGTAAAAACGCCCCCCGGGCCTAAAGTTTCACCGTGCAAAATCTCCGGTGATGTTATTATGAAACTAGAATATATTCCGCAGATTCTGAAAGTTATTGCGATAGTTAGACTCTTTTAGTTGCTTGGGAATCGTCGTTTAAGATGGGCATGTGAAACTGCGAAAAAAATTTTGAGAGCGCAGGACGGCTGCCGAAAGTCCGCGTAAAAACGCCCCCCGGGCCTAAAGTTTCACCGTGCAAAATCTCCGGTGATGTTATTATGAAACTAGAATATATTCCGCAGATTCTGAAAGTTATTGCGATAGTTAGACTCTTTTAGTTGCTTGGGAATCGTCGTTTGAAGATGGGCATGTGAAACTGCGAAAAAAATTTTGAGAGCGGAGGACGGCTGCCGAAAGTCCGCGTAAAAACGCCCCCCGGGCCTAAAGTTTCACCGTGCAAAATCTCCGGTGATGTTATTATGAAACTAGAATATATTCCGCAGATTCTGAAAGTTATTGCGATAGTTAGACTCTTTTAGTTGCTTGGGAATCGTCGTTTAAAGATGGGCATGTGAAACTGCGAAAAAAATTTTGAGAGCGCAGGACGGCTGCCGAAAGTCCGCGTAAAAACGCCCCCCGGGCCTAAAGTTTCACCGTGCAAAATCTCCGGTGATGTTATTATGAAACTAGAATATATTCCGCAGATTCTGAAAGTTATTGCGATAGTTAGACTCTTTTAGTTGCTTGGGAATCGTCGTTTGAAGATGGGCATGTGAAACTGCGAAAAAAATTTTGAGAGCGGAGGACGGCTGCCGAAAGTCCGCGTAAAAACGCCCCCCGGGCCTAAAGTTTCACCGTGCAAAATCTCCGGTGATGTTATTATGAAACTAGAATATATTCCGCAGATTCTGAAAGTTATTGCGATAGTTAGACTCTTTTAGTTGCTTGGGAATCGTCGTTTAAAGATGGGCATGTGAAACTGCGAAAAAAATTTTGAGAGCGCAGGACGGCTGCCGAAAGTCCGCGTAAAAACGCCCCCCGGGCCTAAAGTTTCACCGTGCAAAATCTCCGGTGATGTTATTATGAAACTAGAATATATTCCGCAGATTCTGAAAGTTATTGCGATAGTTAGACTCTTTTAGTTGCTTGGGAATCGTCGTTTGAAGATGGGCATGTGAAACTGCGAAAAAAATTTTGAGAGCGGAGGACGGCTGCCGAAAGTCCGCGTAAAAACGCCCCCCGGGCCTAAAGTTTCACCGTGCAAAATCTCCGGTGATGTTATTATGAAACTAGAATATATTCCGCAGATTCTGAAAGTTATTGCGATAGTTAGACTCTTTTAGTTGCTTGGGAATCGTCGTTTAAAGATGGGCATGTGAAACTGCGAAAAAAATTTTGAGAGCGCAGGACGGCTGCCGAAAGTCCGCGTAAAAACGCCCCCCGGGCCTAAAGTTTCACCGTGCAAAATCTCCGGTGATGTTATTATGAAACTAGAATATATTCCGCAGATTCTGAAAGTTATTGCGATAGTTAGACTCTTTTAGTTGCTTGGGAATCGTCGTTTGAAGATGGGCATGTGAAACTGCGAAAAAAATTTTGAGAGCGGAGGACGGCTGCCGAAAGTCCGCGTAAAAACGCCCCCCGGGCCTAAAGTTTCACCGTGCAAAATCTCCGGTGATGTTATTATGAAACTAGAATATATTCCGCAGATTCTGAAAGTTATTGCGATAGTTAGACTCTTTTAGTTGCTTGGGAATCGTCGTTTAAAGATGGGCATGTGAAACTGCGAAAAAAATTTTGAGAGCGCAGGACGGCTGCCGAAAGTCCGCGTAAAAACGCCCCCCGGGCCTAAAGTTTCACCGTGCAAAATCTCCGGTGATGTTATTATGAAACTAGAATATATTCCGCAGATTCTGAAAGTTATTGCGATAGTTAGACTCTTTTAGTTGCTTGGGAATCGTCGTTTGAAGATGGGCATGTGAAACTGCGAAAAAAATTTTGAGAGCGGAGGACGGCTGCCGAAAGTCCGCGTAAAAACGCCCCCCGGGCCTAAAGTTTCACCGTGCAAAATCTCCGGTGATGTTATTATGAAACTAGAATATATTCCGCAGATTCTGAAAGTTATTGCGATAGTTAGACTCTTTTAGTTGCTTGGGAATCGTCGTTTAAAGATGGGCATGTGAAACTGCGAAAAAAATTTTGAGAGCGCAGGACGGCTGCCGAAAGTCCGCGTAAAAACGCCCCCCGGGCCTAAAGTTTCACCGTGCAAAATCTCCGGTGATGTTATTATGAAACTAGAATATATTCCGCAGATTCTGAAAGTTATTGCGATAGTTAGACTCTTTTAGTTGCTTGGGAATCGTCGTTTGAAGATGGGCATGTGAAACTGCGAAAAAAATTTTGAGAGCGGAGGACGGCTGCCGAAAGTCCGCGTAAAAACGCCCCCCGGGCCTAAAGTTTCACCGTGCAAAATCTCCGGTGATGTTATTATGAAACTAGAATATATTCCGCAGATTCTGAAAGTTATTGCGATAGTTAGACTCTTTTAGTTGCTTGGGAATCGTCGTTTAAAGATGGGCATGTGAAACTGCGAAAAAAATTTTGAGAGCGCAGGACGGCTGCCGAAAGTCCGCGTAAAAACGCCCCCCGGGCCTAAAGTTTCACCGTGCAAAATCTCCGGTGATGTTATTATGAAACTAGAATATATTCCGCAGATTCTGAAAGTTATTGCGATAGTTAGACTCTTTTAGTTGCTTGGGAATCGTCGTTTGAAGATGGGCATGTGAAACTGCGAAAAAAATTTTGAGAGCGGAGGACGGCTGCCGAAAGTCCGCGTAAAAACGCCCCCCGGGCCTAAAGTTTCACCGTGCAAAATCTCCGGTGATGTTATTATGAAACTAGAATATATTCCGCAGATTCTGAAAGTTATTGCGATAGTTAGACTCTTTTAGTTGCTTGGGAATCGTCGTTTAAAGATGGGCATGTGAAACTGCGAAAAAAATTTTGAGAGCGCAGGACGGCTGCCGAAAGTCCGCGTAAAAACGCCCCCCGGGCCTAAAGTTTCACCGTGCAAAATCTCCGGTGATGTTATTATGAAACTAGAATATATTCCGCAGATTCTGAAAGTTATTGCGATAGTTAGACTCTTTTAGTTGCTTGGGAATCGTCGTTTGAAGATGGGCATGTGAAACTGCGAAAAAAATTTTGAG
This sequence comes from Salticus scenicus, assembly GCA_963930645.1. Classification (NCBI taxonomy): domain Eukaryota; kingdom Metazoa; phylum Arthropoda; class Arachnida; order Araneae; family Salticidae; genus Salticus; species Salticus scenicus. Next base: position 2,529 of record CAWVNO010002922.1, on the reverse strand, counting down.
AGCGGAGGACGGCTGCCGAAAGTCCGCGTAAAAACGCCCCCCGGGCCTAAAGTTTCACCGTGCAAAATCTCCGGTGATGTTATTATGAAACTAGAATATATTCCGCAGATTCTGAAAGTTATTGCGATAGTTAGACTCTTTTAGTTGCTTGGGAATCGTCGTTTAAAGATGGGCATGTGAAACTGCGAAAAAAATTTTGAGAGCGCAGGACGGCTGCCGAAAGTCCGCGTAAAAACGCCCCCCGGGCCTAAAGTTTCACCGTGCAAAATCTCCGGTGATGTTATTATGAAACTAGAATATATTCCGCAGATTCTGAAAGTTATTGCGATAGTTAGACTCTTTTAGTTGCTTGGGAATCGTCGTTTGAAGATGGGCATGTGAAACTGCGAAAAAAATTTTGAGAGCGGAGGACGGCTGCCGAAAGTCCGCGTAAAAACGCCCCCCGGGCCTAAAGTTTCACCGTGCAAAATCTCCGGTGATGTTATTATGAAACTAGAATATATTCCGCAGATTCTGAAAGTTATTGCGATAGTTAGACTCTTTTAGTTGCTTGGGAATCGTCGTTTAAAGATGGGCATGTGAAACTGCGAAAAAAATTTTGAGAGCGCAGGACGGCTGCCGAAAGTCCGCGTAAAAACGCCCCCCGGGCCTAAAGTTTCACCGTGCAAAATCTCCGGTGATGTTATTATGAAACTAGAATATATTCCGCAGATTCTGAAAGTTATTGCGATAGTTAGACTCTTTTAGTTGCTTGGGAATCGTCGTTTGAAGATGGGCATGTGAAACTGCGAAAAAAATTTTGAGAGCGGAGGACGGCTGCCGAAAGTCCGCGTAAAAACGCCCCCCGGGCCTAAAGTTTCACCGTGCAAAATCTCCGGTGATGTTATTATGAAACTAGAATATATTCCGCAGATTCTGAAAGTTATTGCGATAGTTAGACTCTTTTAGTTGCTTGGGAATCGTCGTTTAAAGATGGGCATGTGAAACTGCGAAAAAAATTTTGAGAGCGCAGGACGGCTGCCGAAAGTCCGCGTAAAAACGCCCCCCGGGCCTAAAGTTTCACCGTGCAAAATCTCCGGTGATGTTATTATGAAACTAGAATATATTCCGCAGATTCTGAAAGTTATTGCGATAGTTAGACTCTTTTAGTTGCTTGGGAATCGTCGTTTGAAGATGGGCATGTGAAACTGCGAAAAAAATTTTGAGAGCGGAGGACGGCTGCCGAAAGTCCGCGTAAAAACGCCCCCCCGGGCCTAAAGTTTCACCGTGCAAAATCTCCGGTGATGTTATTATGAAACTAGAATATATTCCGCAGATTCTGAAAGTTATTGCGATAGTTAGACTCTTTTAGTTGCTTGGGAATCGTCGTTTAAAGATGGGCATGTGAAACTGCGAAAAAAATTTTGAGAGCGCAGGACGGCTGCCGAAAGTCCGCGTAAAAACGCCCCCCGGGCCTAAAGTTTCACCGTGCAAAATCTCCGGTGATGTTATTATGAAACTAGAATATATTCCGCAGATTCTGAAAGTTATTGCGATAGTTAGACTCTTTTAGTTGCTTGGGAATCGTCGTTTGAAGATGGGCATGTGAAACTGCGAAAAAAATTTTGAGAGCGGAGGACGGCTGCCGAAAGTCCGCGTAAAAACGCCCCCCGGGCCTAAAGTTTCACCGTGCAAAATCTCCGGTGATGTTATTATGAAACTAGAATATATTCCGCAGATTCTGAAAGTTATTGCGATAGTTAGACTCTTTTAGTTGCTTGGGAATCGTCGTTTGAAGATGGGCATGTGAAACTGCGAAAAAAATTTTGAGAGCGGAGGACGGGCTGCCGAAAGTCCGCGTAAAAACGCCCCCCGGGCCTAAAGTTTCACCGTGCAAAATCTCCGGTGATGTTATTATGAAACTAGAATATATTCCGCAGATTCTGAAAGTTATTGCGATAGTTAGACTCTTTTAGTTGCTTGGGAATCGTCGTTTAAAGATGGGCATGTGAAACTGCGAAAAAAATTTTGAGAGCGCAGGACGGCTGCCGAAAGTCCGCGTAAAAACGCCCCCCGGGCCTAAAGTTTCACCGTGCAAAATCTCCGGTGATGTTATTATGAAACTAGAATATATTCCGCAGATTCTGAAAGTTATTGCGATAGTTAGACTCTTTTAGTTGCTTGGGAATCGTCGTTTGAAGATGGGCATGTGAAACTGCGAAAAAAATTTTGAGAGCGGAGGACGGCTGCCGAAAGTCCGCGTAAAAACGCCCCCCGGGCCTAAAGTTTCACCGTGCAAAATCTCCGGTGATGTTATTATGAAACTAGAATATATTCCGCAGATTCTGAAAGTTATTGCGATAGTTAGACTCTTTTAGTTGCTTGGGAATCGTCGTTTAAAGATGGGCATGTGAAACTGCGAAAAAAATTTTGAGAGCGCAGGACGGCTGCCGAAAGTCCGCGTAAAAACGCCCCCCGGGCCTAAAGTTTCACCGTGCAAAATCTCCGGTGATGTTATTATGAAACTAGAATATATTCCGCAGATTCTGA
>CAWVNO010002921.1:0-27050 GCA_963930645.1 Salticus scenicus | reverse complement strand
GTATATAATACACTCATTGTGATAGTCACAAATTGTACGTCAATATACAAAATTTCATTGAAGGTGGTATAAAAACAATTGTTTTCTTTCAACTTTCTGCTAACTCCCCCTCCCCCTTTTCTCAAACAAAGAAACAAACAAACAAAAAAAAAAAAAAATGGTGTACCAAATCAAATAAAATTCTAAAAATGTAATTTGAAATTCATTATTTGATATTTATTATTTTGCAATTTGCGAAGTGAAAAAGTGCCCTTATTACCGGTGCCCTTTTTTTCCAGGATCCCAGACCGACATATATTTTCTAAAAATGGTCAAATCGTTTTCTGTATCTTTCAAAAACATGTAATTCTATCGAAAACCGGAAACTGAAATTTTTTTACGAATCCAATACTTTCTATTGAATATAAAAGAAAATAAAAATACAATAACTTAATTTGTGATGCTAAATTTACTATTCATAGAAAATCAGTGCTTCAGATGATTATAAAAAATATTTTGTAATTAATGCCTATCTTCAATGTAATCATCACTTATTATTATTACTATTTCTACTTAAGGTAAACAATCATAATGAGTATTAAATTTAATTATTATATTAAAAATTATAAATTCATAATACTTCATTAAATACTACTATTAAATAAAAAACTAAATCTACCATTGAAAACGTTAAAAAATTTAAAATACTATTCTTAATTATTATTTTATGTAATAATATTACGTAAAAATTCACTTGTCTAGACTAAATTTTTACGAATCAAAATTGCATATTAAAATTTCGATTGTATGTCTTTTTAATATTTTATGTCAAACCTTTCAAAAAGGCGTATTGTATAATATACTTTTGTGTTCATTTCTTTACGTCTTTTTATACGACAACGACAAGATTCTTCTAGGAAGGAAAGCAAGATTTTAAAATCTGTAAAGAATTTAAGGGGGGGGGGGGTTCTGTTTTCTGTATCTGAAAGGAAGGAAACATCATAAATTCTGGCCTTTTAAAATCTTCCTTATCTATTTAGTGTTCAATGAGTAGTTATATAGTAGTCTTAAGTAGGGCTATAAGGAGAAGGGCCACTACATAGATTATGATTGTGAACTGTGAGGTGAGAATACAAAAGAACAAAAGCAGAGGGTAACTCAATGGCATTGCCAGATGTCTAGGAAAAAACATTTCCTTCCTAATTCTGTCATTCTCTACACAAAGAAAGCCTTTCTGTTTATCCATGCTCAAAAATTAAAATTAGCCTCCATTCGCCACCCATCCACAATTCTTTAGTTTTTTTAATTTAACCATTAATTTAATTTAATTTATTTTTTAAATAACTAACATTGATATAAAATCTCACAAATATTGAATACGTGAATAAATATATTAATAAAGGCTAAAATTTCTTCTTGAAAACCGAAAAAAGTTGGAAAATATTTCAAATATTCAGAGCCCTTATATATATTAAGGAAAATATAAATATAAATAATATATATATATACATTTATATCTGACGGCGAAAAATGCTATCAGTACCAATGATGAAATATGACTCTTCAGATATTTTTAGCGTATTATTTCGACAGTAAGAATTCTCAAATTATCCTTTTTCGTTTTCCTTTATTTTGTTACCCTTTTTTGTATATTTATCGTTGCCATTTTTTCCGTTGCCATTTTTTCCGTTGCCATTATTTCCGTTGCCATTATTTCCTGTTGCCATTATTTCCGGTTGCCATTATTTCCGTTGCCATTTTTTCCGGTGCCATTATTTCCGTTGCCATTTTTACCTAAATTCAGAAAAGGGGGCTGTAGGCAGCAGGTACCCGAAGCGAGGTTTAGAGCGATTTCAATACAAATTTTTTAATTTTTATTTATGATGGGATGAAAAAAATGAATACTAATCCAACTCTTTTGAAAATTCATTTAAATATATTGAGCAGCGAAGTGGGCGAAGCCTGAAAGCTTTATATAAAATGGAGAAATAACGCACGCATTTAAAATAAGAGACTAAAATTTTAATGCCTGTGTTCGCCTTAATTTAACACCTACAGTGCGATTATAATATATCTATATTTCATTTCTTAAAAATAAATAAATAAATAGCATTATAGATGTTTATGTATTCTCTCTGTCTCTGTCTCTCTTTTAAATTTCCTAACAAGTTTGAAAAGTGTTAATGACTTCAGTTTGTCTCTCTGTGTCTGCATGTCTTTTTGTCCGCGTTCTAACTTTCGAAAATATTCATGAAATTTCTTGAACTGACATATATTATTTAATTTTACTATTGGATATTTCTTATTTAAAATGGTGTGAATACCTCTACTGGTTTGTCTACAGGGACACCTAAAAACATTCCAAAGCATTGTGTTCTATGAGAGGTATTTCTAAAAATCATATAATAATAATTTTACTTCTCACAAATCTTAATGAAACTGAAATATGTTATTCAAGTTTACCATCGGATGTTTCCTTGAAAAAAAAAAAAAAAAAAAAAAAAAAAAAAGAAGAAGAAGAAGAAAGAAAAAAATGGAGTACATACCACCGCTGATTTGTATACAAGAATTCCCGAAAGTATTCCAAAGCATTCCGTTCTATGAGAGGCATTTCTATACACCAAATTTTAATAACTTTACTTTTCACATATCGTAATAAAATTGAAGTGTACTATTCATATGTAAACAAAAATATTTTCAATTGAGTATAGTATGATCCGCATTAGATTTGTAGGGCCACACAAAAATATTCAGTTACATTATTCAGTTACATATTGTTAGAAAGTGACTGGAATTGCATTTCCGTTAAACATTAAGCGTGCTTAACCCTTTCTAACAATTTTTAAGTGTGAATATGATTCTAATTTGTATGTCTATCTATCTGACTGTCCATCTGTCCGTTCCGATATTCTATAAATATTCTGGAAATTTTTAAATAACGATATTCAGTTGTTCAAGTTCACTATGGAATGTTCCCTATTTAAAATGGTGTTAATAGGTCCTGTACATTGGTTTGTGTACAAAAACATCCCGCTCCCCCCCCCCCCCCCCAAAAAAAAAAAAAAAAAAAAAAAAAAAATGCATTGCGTTTTAAGACAGATTTTTATAAACCCCATTTAAATAACTTACTACTTTAAAAATCATAAAGAAATCAACATTTAATGCTAGTATACTAAAATAATGCTTTGTATACAATATGATATGGTTAACCTCGAGATTGTCAGGGCTGCAGAAAAATGTTCAGATCTATTAAAGATTGTAGTTAAAATCTGAAGACTGCATTTTCATTCGTGTTAAGCATTTTAAACATTTCCAACAATATTTAAGAGTGACTATGAATTCAGTCTTAATATGTATGCCTTTCAGTCCTTCTGTCTGTCTTGAAAGGAAGCAAACAAACAAAAAGATTACTGTGTATATTTATACGCAGTTAAATATCGTTTCTACATTTGTCATTTATTAGTCTTTTACGTTTTATATATCTATTTTGTACAGGTATAGTTAAAATTCTTTCCTATTGATTATAATACAAAATTGTTTGGTTTATACGATTCGAATATCGACTATAAATCTTTTTTTTCTCTTTTCTAGTATTTGCAAACTTTCTACGTAAGTCCTTATTTCTTCAGATATTAATTACCTTAAATTTTGTGAGAAATTTTATGATTATGTTTATTATTATTATTCTTTTTACGTCGCTCTAAGGAGAAAAAAAGCAAAAACTTTATTCGTAATGCTAAATTTAATACCCATAGAAAATCAATGATTCAGATATTTGTTTATTAAAGTTATTTTGCAATTAATGCCTATCTTTAATGTTTAATATTTATTAATAATATATTTTTATTCGTGTTCAAGTTAAACAATCATAATTAGTACTTTTATTTTAAAATTTATTAACTATCTTTAATATAAATAATAAATTAAATAATTAATTAAAATAAAATAACACGTATATTTTGATTTTAAGTCTTTTTAAATATCGTTTTACGTCATTTCCTTGAAAAATGTATATGGTCTCAAACTAAAGAAACAACTCGTGTCTTTTACCCTTCATACAAATTCATGCATGTGGCAATTCTTATCTGTTGTCCTTTTTCTAAGAACGCACAACGCACCTGTAGTTTTAAAAGAAGAAAATAAAGGGACAATTTCTTCTCCGTTAAAAATCCTTTATCTCTTCACAGAGGAGGGCAAAAAAACTATTAATCCTCATCGATCACTTCAGGTTGTGAAATTTGGGAATACACCGAATAGACGGTTTTGGCTGGGGTAAGTGCTGCCTCTGGAAGTAGATGCAGGAAGGGTATTACTCATAGACAAATAAGATGTGGAATAATAAGGAAGCCTCATAATCGTTTCTTTAACGCATTTCACATTTGGAAAACCATTAGTATCAACTACTCAGAATTGAGTGGGTAAACTGTTGCTAGAAAAATTTCGCAATCAGTCAAAAAAAAAATAAATAAATAAATAAAACGAAGGAACAAAGCCAAAGAATTCCGAGTAGAATAGGAAAAATATTTCGTATGTGCAGAACTTCCTTCGAAAGTTTCTAGTCAACTCGTTACACTGCACGTATCCAACCTGATATATTCAAAGAAATTTCTAATTGGAAGGACGTTTTTGGTGTTTGGGAATAAAGCCGATTGGCTGTACTAGGGTCCAAGGCCGGAAAGGGAATGCCTTATGTGGAGGTTTTTCTAAGGAGTCCTAGCCCGTATTTACACAAGTTTCGTAGAAAACCACGAAAGACTCCGAACGGATAGATCGACGAGTGCGACCTAGGATCGAACCCGGCACATCATGTCTACCAGCTATGAGCGCAGAACCGCTCAGCCGCTGGTGGGCTTCTAATTGGGATGAGAGCGACCAAATAAATGCACAAGAACTATAACTGGCCGGATATTGATAAAAAGTTACATAGATGCAATGCAAGATAAAGATTTACTAAAAATGCAAAATTGTTGAGAAAGTATGAAGTAAAAATCACAAGTAAAAAATAATAATAAAACACTGAATTTCATTTATAAAATTTTAGAGGAAAATGTAAAGCATCGTGAAATATACAGTGACCATTTTTTTCTTTTTACACGTACGCAAGATGAGAAGACATTAATAATAATAATAATAATAGAAATTCACTAGGGTTTAATTAAAAATATGCCTAAAATTTATAGAAAATAGGATTTTATTTTTAGACAAAACTTAACTTGAATTTTTTTATTTAATTGAGAAATGAAGTTATCTAAATATATAATCTGGAGCAATAGGAGAAAATATTGCACAGGATGGGAGGTGGGAGGATTTTTCATTTAATCTAATGCAACAAAAATTTTCTGAAAAAAAAAAAGATATATATATATATATATATCTGTAATATGTATTTGAAAAAAAAAAGTTTCAATTATAAAATATACTTTGAATATCCCTCCTCTCAGATTTTTTTTTTTTTCTCCGCTATATTCGAATGTCGATATATGATTGTATAAAATATATTTTTCTAACAAATCAAAAACCTTATAAAACCAAAACGAAAGATTTTTTTTTTTTTGCTTTTAAATATTAATCAATCGTAATAAAAATAACTAAGTATTAACAAATATTAACATATCTTAAAAATCGCAGAAAAAATTAGAATTTCTATATAGTTCAGCAACTTCTTTTTTTCTCTATATATTAGTTTAATAACAAATATTCTAATTTGTAGAGTTGCCTGAAAGATACACCCGTAACAATATGGTTGCCGTGTTTGAAAAATGAATATACCTTCATTTAATTCTTTCAATCAGATTTTAAAAAAAAAGTCAAAACGTACATGTTTATAATTATTCATACTTCTAAATAGTGTTTCATTATCTAGTTCTAGTATTGATTTTTTGCAAGCACAAGGAATTAAATATATGTTTAGTTTAACAATAATGATTCTCTGAGTTGTGTAGAAAATAATAATCAAAAATTTTGTTTAGTTTTCATAAATTTTTATGTATCTATATCAGGTTCATCGGCCTAGACGTTTAGGTTTTCCAGTGTTTTTTTTTTTTTTTTTTTTTTTTTCTTTCAAAATTCGCATGAATGCCATTTCTTTAACTTCTTAAATTTCAGAAAATGATCTAATTAAAATATTGTTGATATAGTATATTTTAAATTAGTCTTTAATGCTTTCCGTTTTTTTTCTTTTTTCAAGAAGCAAAAGTTTTAATTAAAGAAAGTTTTATTTACTGTGTTGTATCTATTTAAAATTTCAATCAATTCATTCCTAAAATCAAATAAATCAAATACAATGACTGAAGGTTCATGTCAGTAATTCATTATTCTAACTCCGGAGCAGAAACGGGAGTACAATCAATAAACTCTTATCTTTTATGCAGATCAAAAGGTGTTGTGAGTTGTGTAGTGTTTCTGCTAAAAATGTTTGGTCAAGTGAAAGGATGAAACACATCGAAACTTGAAAGAGTAATCGCTGCTCATCGTTAGCCACCATAGTCAGTATTCATCTAAAAAAGAAACAGATGGGGGTCTGCATCTCATTTGGTGCTTTGCTTATCTCGCAAGCAGTGAGCCCAATCTAATCTGTGCAATGTCCATTGGCCGCTGTCCATGGGGATGAGGGTAAAATACACTCGAACCTCTCATTAAGGGACACCCATGGGACCAGACATTTTGTCCCTTAAATAGAGGTGTCCCTTATTCAGAGGGTGAATGAAAATTTTTTTTATATACTTTACACTCAGTTACACATCAATTAATCAATGCACTTTGGCAATGCAAATTACACACTAATAAAGTCAAGTCTTTTTAAATAGAAAATTACTTACATGATATAGTTAATTATTATATTAGGACCAATTTTACTGAACTTGCCTATGCACATAAATTTCTAATTCAAATTACTGGGACCAGAGAATTTGTCCCTTAAATAGAGGTGTCCCTTATTCGGAGGTGTCCCTTATGGGAGGTTCGAGTGTATATGTAATTACCAAAATTCTCATTTAGGAACATGGTTAACAAACGCAAACGCTAAACATTACTTTTTACATTCAGATTGTATATTTTGATAAATGAAAAGAAGAAAATTATCAATGATGAAATTATCAATGATTTTGCAATAAAAAAAAAGCAAGAAAGATCCATTTCTAAAAAAAAAAAAAAAAATACTATAACTTTTTTTTTTTTTTTTTCTTATATATATGTGTGTGTGCATACAATATTTTTGAAACTTTCGGTATACATGTGTATTCAGAAGATACACTAAGCGACAAAAAAAAAAAAAAAAAAAAAAAAAAAAAAAAAAGCCGCACTGCAGAAAAAATGAAGTATACCTTTTTTATTTGCAATAACTTTAAAATAAAAGTTTGAAAGAAATAAAACTATCATGTTTGCATAATATCAAAGGTACGAAGTTATAGCTGTCTACATTTTCGATTTAATAATTCGCTTTATTACACTCTACGAAATACTTTTTAAAGATCTGCATAAAATTTTCTTTTTGAACATAATGCAATAACCGTACACTTTGTATTCTATTATTATTTATTATATGAAATAAACAAGTTATATTTTAATATATGAAATAAAATAATTTATTTGTTAGATCTAAGCAATTTTTTGTTAAAAATACGTATTCTGCATTGGGTTAATTCCACCTTTATATGGAACTACTGCTTTAATGCGCAATGGCATAGTTTTATACAGTATTTTAATATAAATTTCAGAAATTTCACTGTGCCAAATATCACAAATAATTTTTTCTAGTTCTGCCAGAGCTGTAGGCTGCAAATTTCGAATCCTCTCCCCTCTCCCCCGCCTTTTTATAGACAAAACATTTCGAGGGGATTCTGCATTTTGTATTCTAGTATTCTTGGATTCTAGGTTTTTGCTTCACCTGTGAGATTTCTGTATTTTACTTCCTTTCTTGTTCCTACTTTTATTTTAACGTATCTGAACCTAAATATTTTAAGCAACACCATTCATACTAATAGTGTGCATGAACTGGATGTTCAAATTTACAGTTTTGTAAGGATATAATAATAATAATATATAAACTGAAAATCGTATTTGGAAAAGCATAAAATTGTTTTAATTTTTCTTAGAAATGTTTATTGCAATAACTGTGAATATTTTAATAAGAAGAAATTTAAAAGGGGGAAAAAAAAAAGAGTATTTTAATAATTTCTTTTTTAGATATATAAATTAAAGATAATCAGAAAAATTTCATTCTTTTGATAATCATTTTGCATGAAAATAATTACAAAATAATTTTAGTTTGTCAAAATCCTGTAAAACTAAAAAAATTTCGAAATATGCTGAAATTATTTCTGTTCACTGTTTTAATGATGGTGTAAGCGTCAGACCTAAAGCCAGTTGACTAGGCTTGGACTGTATGGTGTGGTTTTAGCCCATATTTAAGCAAGTTAATAAAACAAAATGGAAAATCTTGAACAGCTAGGTCAAAGTGCGGCCTAGGATCAAACCCGGCACTTCCCGTCTACCAGTTTCGCCATTAGGACTGCTAGTTCATTAGGACTGCTGTATTAGGACTATTTCGAGGTCTAATAAAAAAGATATTCTATGATATTCTTTGTGGAATTTAACTTAGAGTGAAAAAAGATGTTATTATTTTCAGTATTATAGGTGCTCAGGGCGATGGATAGGTAATTTTAACAATTTGAATCAAATAAACGCACCACGGACACTGTATAGCAAGGTGCATTATCATCTGGAAATGCTGTTTGTGGAAATGTCCAAGATACCTCCAAAATAGTCGGTCAGGCACCACTTTTATAAAGACTGTGTTTTATATCGAGTTAATTGATCCTTTGAGCATAAAAGTTTGCCCGACTGTTTGAAAAGTTATGCACCTCCGTATCATAATGTACGGAAAATGTGTCACTGTTTTAAAAGTGCGATTTTCATTAAGTCGGTCAAATTTTCGTTGTCAGATCTGCTTGTTTTCTTTAACTCGAAATAAGTTAAACTTGACTCATCAGAGAGAAACAGTTCAGCCCAATAATTAACTAACCATTTTTTAATTTTTTTAGTCTTCTGAGGTCTTGCTTTCCCAATTCTCTTCACTAAGAATGGAATTTTTTCAAATTTTCTGCCATTTAAATGTGATTTGTTTAATAGTTGCTACACTGTAGTTAAAGAAATTATGCTGCTAAACACTTTTTCTGAGTCTCTTTTATGTTCTAAATGTTCTACAAACCGATTTTATAAGGAATAGCTTTTTAACTTATTGTCATCTCGCTTCGATGAGCAACATGGCCGCTTAAAACCAAATTTCCGGTTGAAACGGCTAAAAAATGTTATATCTTGTTAAAAACCCTTTTACCAATATTTCGTTAACATTTAATTAATTTGCCATCTCACGTATTAAAATATTTTTTGATTTTCCTTCAAAAATTATTCCTTTTTGTGGCATCGTTAACTGTCTTATTCCTACCATTTTCGAAATAATGTCTAAAATTACAATTTTCCTGACAATTGCATTTTGTTTTTAACACTGGACTCAAAGCTAAAGTGTATGTGGAGGACGACATAATAAAATCTGTTCGAAAATTTGCATTTTAAACGATAAAATTGGCGGTTGTAGAAGGCGAAAAGAAAAATATCCAAGTGCGGCTTTTTTTTTTTTTTTTTTTTTTTTTTTTTTTTTTTTTTGTCGCTTAGTGTACATGAATAGTTTCCAAACCGTGGCCCTCAGCATTTAAAAGTAGCATCATTTCAACGACGAAAAAAACTTTGGAACTAGGTTATTATACATAATCTCTTCAAGCACAATACAAATAAAAAGTTATTATTTTTCAGTTTTCTAGAATCGTATTCAAAAAGGCTGGAATCTGTACTCTACAAGAGCATTCTGATAATATACCATTTTTCTTAGGTTGATAAATCATCTTTCTGGGATCAAAATTTACTCACTTAAAAGAACTACTCACTGCTTAAGAAATACAAAAAACATAATTATATATATATACTTCTTTTTTCTTTTTTTCTAATTTTTAATATGTATATTTAATAATAATAAAAAAAAAAACTTATAATAATAGCCCAAGTCATTATGCCTTTACTTTTGTTTGTTTAAAAAATTACTATTTTAAATCTTGTTAATCACAGAAAATAAAGTATTTAAAAAAAAAAAAAAAAAAAAAAATGGCAGAAAAGAAATTATCAGAAAACTTTCAGCCTATTACTGTCGGCAGCAAAATTATTCGAGCGCTAGCAATAATTCTTATATAAAAAGTACACTTAGTACTGCTTTATTAAATAAATCCTTGTCGAGTCATGTTTTTAGGCAGTCTAAGAACATTATTCAACAAGGATTTATTTAATAAAACAGTATTAAGCGTACTTTTTTCATATAGGAATTGTTGCTAGCGCTCGAATAATTTTGCTGCCAATAGTATATACTTTTATGAATCTACTCAGCTCGCTCGGTAATTATTAATGTTCACTTAATTCAAAAGTTAATTTTTTAAATATTGAATTATAGACCAAACAGATTTTCAGGGGATAGCTTATTAAATACATAAAATTCAAGGTTGTCAAAAAGAAAAGCAGAATTTTTAAATGAAATTTTTAGATTAAATTTCATTTTTTCAAATATATTACATTTATATTTCAATCATGATATCTTTATTTTAAAATTTTATATTTAACTTTAAAGTGCAACAGATAGTACATATATCAATCACTGATTGATCACAAGTCTTCTTTTGTAAATTAATTATATTGAGAATGAAATGCAAAGCAATTGTATGTTTTTGTCAGCCTTCTTATTTAATCAAATTTCATTACATAAATGTATAGTTCGATAATGTACTACCTATTGTATCACTGTATTTCATTGGAGCTATTTGAAATACCATAGTACCCAAAAATTTAAACCATTTTTCGATTGCAATTTAAGAAGTGATTATGTGTGTGTGTGTGTGGGGGGGGCTTACTTTCATTTGCCCAGGGGCCCGTAATTCTTGTCACCGGCCCTACTCATAGACGAAGGCGATCGAAAAAATGAAAGATTACATAAATCACGTATGATGTTGCCTGGCACAGTAAAGAATGTGAAGCAGGGGCGTCGACTTTAAAAAAATGCTGTCGGTGCTCTGCTCAGGAACAAAGCTTGAGCGGGGGATGTACAGTCCCCTCCCCACCAATGTTTTTAAAAATATGGCGGCATATGAGATTTCTTTTCTATGTGCTGTTTTGCACCTGAAAGAGGTGGATCATAATTTTGTTAATAATGTTATCTGTGAAAAACGCATTCATGTAACACTGGCCTTATCTGTAGACCAGCTGATTCACCGGCTAAGAAAAAAATGTTGCATTAAAAAGTATGACTGTAGCAAATTCTCGCTCTGTGAGGGGCTGCGGCGCCTTCTTCCTGCTTCAGACACTTACAACAGCCTTTTTGCTTACCGTACAAACTACAAAGTACCCTTGAAAATTCTGACCGTATTTATGACTTAAAAAAGAAAAGAAAAAAAAAATCTGACCATAACAAATTCACGTACGGTTCAAATGGCAATTTTCCCGGTCTCAGACACTTACAACAGCATATTTATTTATGCATAGATTTTTGAAATTTCTAATATTGGCGAATTACTGCAATGTAGCGACTGCGGCGCCCTTCTCCCTTTTCAGACACCTACAACTGTTTCGAAAGTAAAAAGGGGATCTTTCTAAGTAGTCTAAGCTCGTATGTATACGTGTTTTAGAGAAAACCATGGAAAACTCCAAATGACTAGATCGGTGAGTGCTATCTGGGATCGAACCCGGCGCTTCTCGGTGAATTTTAAAAAGCCAAATTGCTTTGTGCCACTGTGAAAATCCGCTCTGTAAAATCTAGTTATTGAAAATTTTAATGAATGGCAATAAATTTCTTTCAGCTGTATCTTTAAATACTTGACAAAACACTTTATCCTAATTTCATTATAAGAAATCCAAGAAAATGTATTTTCCCTTTTACTTTGAAATTTCCTTCTGGAGGATCCTTTTTTGAACCCTGTTTCAGGTTGAATATTCGATTCATTTGGCTTTGAATAAGAATTATTTTATTCGGTGATGTTGATAATCTTATTAAAAAAAAAAATAATAAAAAATAAAAAGGAAAGAAAGAAAGAAAGAAATGTATCCATCTTTTTAAAGCATGTAAGAATAAATTAGTATGATATTTAGGATGTTAAGCACTGTTAAATAACCTACTGATTGTATGACTGATTCTAAACTATAAAAGAAAATCTGAAAGTCGATATTTTCTAAATTAATCTGTTTAGTCTGACATTTCCATTATTCCTAGCCAAACAGAAAAAAGCCAATTAGAATTCTTTAAATAATCCTTATTGTGATTCCCTATCGTTAATAACATTGAAAGTCCTCCTATCCTTCTGAAATTGGCGACAGGACTTCGCTTTCTACTTTATGGTAAAACCAGATGTTTACAACACATGTTTACTATTCATTTAAACGTATATTGCCTGTAAAGAATAGTTACCTTGAAAAGTTAACTGAAAAGGGGAAAAATACAAAGAGAAAGAGTGATTAAAAAATAAATCGCAAGTGTGCCTGCCGCTTTAAGCTGCTGTTATAATTTCTTTAACATAACTAAATAAATTATTTGAAGGAGAAAGCTAAAATATTTAATAGGTTATATTTAATAGCATTATTTAAATATTGATTTTAAAATTCTTATTGTAACTTTTAGAATGTTAAAATTTACGATACTTATTCTTAAACTTTAAAGTGTAATTTTTATATCAGCACCATAAGATTATAATTTTAAAAGATGTGAAAGAAAACCTAAATTAAACATTAGAAAAACAAAATTTTAAATATTATACTTCAAGACATTTTCATTGAATTTTAATGCATAGAGGAATTTTAACCATATATATTCCTTTAAAAATTGTTGGTAATATTAATAATTTTGTTATCTCCGATTTTTACACTTATTGTCATGGCAAACCTTGGGATTTCATTTTTAATATATGAAGTATACTTAAATTTTGTATATTGAAATTTCATGAAATTTATCCCTCCTTCCTCCAACCAAAAGAGAATTGGTTAAAGCAAAGGGTTTTAAACCGATTAAGGGCAATGCGAAATATTCAAACAAGGGTGTTTTAAACTTTATGCCGTGAAAAGATTTTATTTGCACATAATTCGTCAAATTTTGACGGGTATTAACTAGTAACAATCAAAACTATTACGACGTTAGTTTTATATTTAAAAAATAATAATAAAAAATAAATAAAAAATAAATCATGTTGTAAGTTTCATTTTTCAATACTTTTTATTCGCATGAGTAAAGAAATATTTCTTTTTATGTAAAAAATAAATGAATAAATAAATAAACATTAAGTAAAAATCGTCAACATTCAATTTTATTATCATCAGCTTGAAAATTTAATTTAAATAAATAATATTTAAGAAAAAAAAAAGAGAAAAATTGCGTGAAATGTAATTTTTTAAAAGTTCTAATAGGAATATCGAAAATATATGTTGCAAATATGCACAAATTTCTTTTTATAGAAGAGAATTTCTAAACTAAACGTGCCATAGTTTGTACTGTACGTCAAACACAGACAGGCAAATTATTTCTTCTATTAATATAGTACCTTTTCGAAATTTGAAATTTAGCACTGAAATAGCTCAAACATTCCGCGCCAATGGCTTTACTTACGCAATAGAGATATTCATCTTAGTACATCGCGAAAATGGGAAAAAAAAAGTTATAAATAGCAATAGAAATAAACATAAGAATTAACATATAAATAAGTAAAATGTCGTCATGGAAATGTCAGTAAAATGTCGTTCCTTTAGCAATGCTGTATCTTATCTATTTACCTACACATTAATGTTTAATTCATATAATTTAAATTTTTCTACATTTCGAAATTCCTTCTTTTTAGGAACTTTTCTGTAGAATATGCCTAAAAAAGTCACAATTTTATAAACAGTTATTAATATTGCCTCACAAACACATAAACTAATATACTATTTGTTGATTTTTTTCTATATCAATCCATTTTTAGCTAAAATTTGTTCATCCGTGCGAAGCCGGACGGGTCCGCTAGTAATTATGAATTCATTTATGTAATACATAAAAATCTATTAATAATTGCATTAAATCAAATATGATTCAAAAATTAGTTTGTATTTTCTTAAGTATTGTAATTACCGTTTTTTAATTAGTAAACAACATAATTTTAAATTAACATCATCGTAACAGTATTTTATTAAGATTGTTAATGAATTTATTCAACATTACAGTGAAATAATTTTTTGAGCGACCATAAAACTAGTTTAGTTCGCTCTTACATTTGCTCTGTATAATGAATTTGAAATGAATATGAAAGGTTATATGAAACATTTATTAAGTTTTCATTCATATTGTTCTAAGTGCTATCATCTCTCTATGTTTAAAAAAAATTCCATATGTGATTGTTTGTTGAATAGTTCTTAATTTTCTTCCTGGTTTTGATCATTTTAATGACGAATTATTATACATTAAGTAACTAAACTACTTAATATGTAAGTTACATTGTTTGTAAGTTTAATTTGTTGTAAGAATACAAATTTCCTATATAGCACAAAATAATAATAATGATAGTAATAATAATTGTCTAAGATTTAAGTGTTTAAGGAATATCATGAATATTTTTCTTTTTTCTGAAGTATCTCAAAGTATTGAAAATAATTAAATGAAATGAAATGAAATATGAGAGAAATTAAAATACAAATTACAAATCAATGATGAAGATTGTGATATATATTTTATACAGATGTAACTTCCCCTCTAACATTCCATACACACCGTAGGACCTATTTCTTATAATAGCTAATTCCTATCTGTTTCTTATTTTTCAAGTTTAGCTATGTAACAAATTTCATCTTTAATTCAATAATAAACTATAATATAAATTGTTGAGAGTTTTAATATAAAAATACATAATAACAAGATAGATTTTAATATAAAATGTTATTCATTAAAAAAAAAAAAAAAAAAAAAAAAAAAACAGTTGATTTTAAAGAAGAAGAAAAAACTGGGCAATTTTTACCGTTAGTATAATTTTGTGTCCCTCAGAAATTTTGTGCGCGCCAAGGAATAAGTCTTGGGTTTCCATGCGATAGCCTTGGGTTCCTGAGCCCCGTTGGCTGTGCATTTTAGTTAAAATAATTAAAAAAAAATTAAAGCAAATGCATTGTTTACTTGTATGTTAATGTTGGCATATAGCATTAATTTTGTTCTAAAGAAAAGGTTGTTGATATTGTACATTTATAATTACATAATTAATAAATATTTTTCGATTTTGAGTGGGAAAAACAAAATTTCCTGAGCAGTTTAATAAATTGCTTAATTAGAATGTTTGCTCAAACTGTTTGTTAAATATTTATTGAATTCTATCTTGTGCTAAAATTTTCTACAAATCCTAGATATTTTCGAGGAAAAAAACAGTTTTAAATGCAATATTTTTTCAAAAATTCAATATTTATGCATAATTCAATTCGAAATCATTAAGAAAATTTCAGAAAATTAAAACTGAAAATTTCAGAATATTATTTTATCAAAATTTCTGAATGAAAATAGAAATCTCTAAATTATTTTATCCATAATTTAAAAAATATTTTCAAAAGTACTTATAGGAAACATCAATCGAGTATTTCATTGAAAGATTTACAATTTCAGCAAAGGTAGATTTGAAAACTAGGAAAATGTAGTTTTAATTGCATGTAACAATAATAATAATAATAATAATAATAATAATAACTTTTAATCGTTTCTGATAATTAAACTTCTTTTTAACGATAGTTTTTTAATGACTGTAACGATTGAACTGTATCTACAAAACATAAGCGTAGGAAAGAGAGGGTGGGGGCGGTCGCTGAGGGGAGTCACCCCCCCCCCCATTAGTTATTACAAAAATTTCCTATAATCCCCCCCCCCCCAAAAAAAAAAAATAATAATAATAATAATAATAATAATAATAATAATAATAAATATATCACCCATTTAAAACCAAAATTAGAGTTTTATAAATGTTCATAATTGCTACTATTTTATAGTTAATACGAATAATCATTAAATATTAATTAACATTTAATTATTAATTGATTTTTTTAGAATAATTTTAAGTCATTTTTAAAATGAAATTTTTTGAAGTTCTCCCATAATTTTTGAATTGCTAAGTGTGTGTGATATTTTTTTTTTTTTTTTTTTTTCAGCTCTGGCTCAAAATCTAATATGTAAAATTTTATAATGTACCTTGACATATACTGATGTCAGTTGGTTTTCTGTGAAAATCGTCTAACATGTGCCGTTGTAATGCTACGATTTCTCACATTTTTGGAAGGCTATAGCCAGGGCCGTAGCGAACAGTAAATAATCGGGGGGGGGGGGGATGGGGGGCAAAATATAAAATTAGCCGACTCAAATCTGACTTAAGTCCGACTGAACATGAATGAAAAATAATGCAGTTTGCATTGATTAGAAAAAAAAATTTCATCTGTATTTACCCACTATATATGTATATATATTACTTCAATGATGATGCACTAAAAATTTTTGTTTTTAAATAAAAAGAAAAAAAATACACAAAAAATATTCTTATACCTATTTCTTTCTTTTAAAAAACATATTAACAGATTTCTTTTGTGTAGCTCTCACCTTGAGTAGTGATTGACTTTGTAGTACAT
This sequence comes from Salticus scenicus, assembly GCA_963930645.1. Classification (NCBI taxonomy): domain Eukaryota; kingdom Metazoa; phylum Arthropoda; class Arachnida; order Araneae; family Salticidae; genus Salticus; species Salticus scenicus. The sequence continues at coordinate 10,373 of CAWVNO010002921.1, read as the reverse complement.
TGTCGCAAAATAACAAACCTACCAAAGTACGTTTTCTGTTAGCTCTGCAGTAAAGAATTTCACAAAAAAAATTTTTAAAGCTTTATTTCTAAAGAGAAAGCGTTATAAAGATTTTTTTTTTTTTTTTATGTAGCCCTGTATATCGCCTAAATTGTGCCTTTTGAAATTTGGGCATCAAAGTAGCTCGGACGTTTCTCGACAAGATTTTTACTTACGCAATTGCGATAGCAATTTTAATCCACCGCTAAAATGACAACAAAACATTAAAAGCTGCCAACTAGTTCCTATGATAAGCTATACCAAAGACATCGTAAGGATGAATATAGTAACCGATTCTAGAGAATGAAACACAGTTACTGCATGCCTTTACATGCAAGACTAGATTAAAATAAGTCCTGCTGCAATAAATAAAATTCTGTTTTGTGGAAAATTTTAAATCTATTACTTAGAAAATAAAAACAGGCTTATGTTTTTTTTTTTCCTGCTCTATACATTTTTTAAATCATGGATAGATGGAAAATGTCTGGAACCCTTTTGTATGCGAATTTATAAAAGAATGTTTGGTGGAAAAACACTGCAATCATCAGATTAATGTTCTCAGTTATGTTTAAAAAAAAAAAAAAAAAATTCATTTTCAATAATTGGGAACAAATAGCTGTTTTCCTGAAAGACCGTAATTGTTTCAAGAAATTCTCTTTCGATTTAGATAAAAATCAAAATCTAATTATGTAAAACGTATTTTAACAAATGAAATGATGGAAAATACGTTAAAAACCCTTTTGACCAAATAAATTTACGTAAACTAGTATGTTTTGCCCATTACAAAACTACAAAAAACTGTGCCATACCCACAAAAATGAGGTATGTTTGAAAGTAAGTCAGATTGACTATACGAGGGACCTAGGACTAGGTTGATATGTCTTCCGTAGGGGTCTTTTTAATGAGTCTTAGTTCGTATTTATGCGATTTTAAGAGAAAACCACGGGAAAACTCTGAACGGCTATACCGACGAGCGCGACCAAGACTGTAAATTTGCACCTCTCGTCCGACAGCAAAAAGTCTCGGATATTGACGAGGCCTTACAAAAATGAATATGTACGCTGTAATATCTCATTTCAAATATAACATTTTTTTTTCAGTATAGAAATAAATACAATCAGGAAAATATTTTCCGGTGATATTAAAGAGCATCCAGTGAATAATACCTGCAACATAAATATTGATTTATATGTTCATAAAATGTATTTTAACGTGGATTGGATTGGATTTGGGAATAAGACCGACTGACTGCTGTAGGTTCTAGGCCTGAGGGGGAGTGCCCTCCATGGGGGTCTTTCTAAGGGTTCCTAGCCCATATTTACGCATGTTTCGGAGAAAACCACGGGAAACTCCGAATGGCTAGGCCAACGAGTGCAACCTGGGATTATTTTAACATATCAACAATTTATTTCTTCTGACTGTACATAGGGGAGAGATTGACTTGGTTCTGCTCTCTATTTTGGTTTTATTAGATTCTAAACCCAATTGATTGTTACTGAAAAGCTCTGTGACTAAGTGAAAAAAGAGATTTCTTCAACGACCGAATACTTTTTCAACGAATCTTTTCCTGGTTTCAAATTTTTTATCTAAAATAAAAGGTAAAGACAAACAAATCAATCGGGTTATCAGTCATTTAGCCGATAGGACTGTTTTAAATAAAATTCAGAGCCGAAATAAAAGAGATTCATCCGACCTGAAAATAAAGGCTATGTGAAAAAATGTCAATCAAATTATTTGCTAATAGAATGACTAGAGTAAATTTTATTGAGCTTTGGAGCATGGAGCTATAGTACATAAGAGATTTACCAAAAGAAAAAATACTTTTTCAGTCGGCATATTTTGTCTGAAAATTCTTGTGATAAATAAAGATCATCTGTAAAATAATATAGTAAATAATAATAATCGGATTACTTGTCAGTAGGCCGATGTGCTTCTACTAATTTTTAGAGCCAAAGTCCTAAAGAGGTTTTTCCGACGACGAAAATACCGACTAAGAATAAAAGTGGGCTTTTTCATTTTAAAATTTCGTGATAAACAAGGGCTATTTCGGAAGAAAATTTTCTTTGAGTATAAAAGCAATCTGATTACAATTTAATCGGGCTACCTATAAACATACCGACTGGATTACTTTTATTAAACTTCGGAGCCAAAAGCTAAACAATTTAATCGGGTTATCTGTCAATGGGCCGATTGGAACACTTTTATTGAACTTCGAAGTCGAAAGCAAACCAATTTAATCGAGTTATCAATCGGTAGGCCGACTGGAATATATTTATTGAACTTCGAAGCCAAAAGCAAACCAATTTAAACGAGTTATCTGTCAGTAGGCCAACCGAATATTTTTGCTGAACGTTGGCATCGAAAGCAAAGCAATTTAATCGGGTTTCTGTCAATAAGCCGAATGGAATACTTTTATTGAACATTGAAGCCGAAAGCAAAACACTTTAATCGGGTCATCTGTGAACAGGCCAACTAAAATAATTTTATTGAACTTTGCAGTCGAAAGCAAACCAATTTAATTGAATTATATGTCAATAGGCCGACTGAAATATTTTTATTGAACTTCGAAGCTGACAGTAAAAACATTTTAATCGGGTCATTTGTGAACAACTTGCCGACTAAAATATTTTATTGAATTTTGTCGAGTTTTCTGCCAACAGGCCGACTGGAGTACTTTTATTGAACTTCGAAGCTGAAAGCAAAACAAATTTCATCGAGTTTCTAACCTAGAATAGACTAGAAAATTCGGCTTGTACGAAGTTAAAAAAAAATAACTTGAAAAAAAAGCTAATTAGAAGACGATCAATCGGATTATCTGTTGAAAAGTTGACTGGAAGGTTTATCGTGAGTGTTAGAGCTGTATTGTAAAAGAGATTCATCTGGCGGTCAAATACTTTTTTATCGATATACTTTCCGTTTGAAAAATTTCCTTAGAAATAAAAGCCGACTGAAAAAAAAAAAACTTCAGTCTGTACATCTGCCTCTAATCCGACTAGATTATCTATCTTCAACATTGGGGGAGGGGGGGGGCTGCCTGCCCCCCTTGCCCCCCCCCCTCCCCCGCCGCTCGCTACGCCCCTGGCTATAGCTAAGCTTTTGATTGTGCATAGCTTCGAAAACTTGATATTTGAAAGGGATATTATGAAATAACATGCTGATTCAATTAACTGCAATTCCGTGTACTAGAAATATGTCTGCTTCTATAGTTTATAAGTGCACAAAATTTAATATGTGAGATCACCATTATAAAAAGAAAACTCACCAAATTTGGGTGTGTATGAGTTTACGGGTGGCGCTGCTATAAATGACTTTCTGTGGCTTTGCATATGATTGAAATTCCACCAAATTGCATACGTGCAATTTTTATTGTAAAAAAAAAAAAAAAAAAAAAAAAAAACCTTCATTTTTTATGCGTGTTTGTTGGTACGTGGCACTCTTAAGAATGATACAGAAGAAAGTTTTGTTACGCACACAATATACTAGTTTTTTATATTATGTGTATTTAAAAAATAATAATATCCTACAAAATTAATAAAGAATTTTTGTAATTTCTTTTTTCCTTACTTGGACGTTTTTTTAATTATTTTTTATTTTTATCTCTATTATTTATTCTTTTATTTGAAACGTAATATTTGTTATAAGTAAATCGTTTATATTGCGAGTATTTTTAAATATTAGTTAACAAAATTTGTTTGAAATGAGCAAAAACTGATATAAAAACCATATTGTTTTACTTCTGATCTCCAGTTTCCCCAGCTATATCAAAACTACATTGCATTTATTTCTTAATTAGTAACAATTGAAGATATTTTTCAGGGAATAATTGATGATAATTTTTCGTAAAATGAAACTGAAGAGAAATAAAATTTTCGTTTGTCCCACCCCCTCCCGTAGATTTACAAAAATTCCAAATTACTGTGTTTTTCCTTAATAAGTTATATAAAATAAGAAGTTTCATTGAAATCAGTGAAAAGTTATATAAAAATCTTTTTTTGTGTGTGTGTGTCTCCCACTGCCAAAAAAGCCTTTCTTTACATATCTAAGGTATTTTTCTTTAATTATTATGAAATAATAATATATAATCTTCTTGAAATTGAAAAATAAAATACTTTTTTATTTTTATTTTGTCCTCATCTCCTTCCACAAACCACTAAATATATAAGAACTCTATAAAGACCCCCCCCCCCTTTTTTTTTTTGCTCGATAAAAATGCCAACGAAAACAATGGAAACCGGAAAAAAAGGCATTGGTGAAAATTGTAACAGTAACTTCTAAATGAGTAGAGTTACGAATATCTGTGCAAATAAAGAGAGGTGAGTCTCTATGTTTATCTGTGTGATTGACGTATGGGCTGGGCTTAAAGAGTAGTTTTCAAATGAATACAACTAACTCACGACAGTCGTGTATGTTTTGAAATTGAAGATAACATTTCCTCTTTGCTTTTAAGGTATGAAATACAAGTTCGCAATGATTTCTTTAAAAAAGAAATAAATATTTTTCTTTCTACAAATTAACTTTGGATGTAATTTAGTTGCTATATTTAGGGACGAAAACAGATATTACATTAAATTAATTTGTTATAATTTTAATAATACAGTGTAGTTTTATGATTTAAAAAAGTTTATTTTAGCTCCGCTTTAATGATTTTCAGTGCAAAATCACAATTATAAGGACAGCTCGAATCTTAGTAATTTTTTTTCAGTTATTCTTTAAATTAATATTTTATGGGGTCTCTTTTTAGGGTGAAACAGTCAGGCTTTCTCTCTGGTATATATATATATATATATATATATACTTTTTTTATTTTTTAATATTCAGTTTCAATACCATTTCATACAGCATAGATGATATTTTGAATGCATTTAAACTATTTAAAATTGCTTTCCACTTCCATGCACTTTTCTAATATGATAAGTTAAAGTTTTTTCAACTTTTAGGCCACGGGAAAGGCAATAATACAGAAATTTCTTTCTTCAAACTATTTCCTATTGCTCTAGAAGTATAGAAAAAATGTAAGTCTTGCTGAAAAAAATATTATTACCCCCTCAAAATCTAACAAAAATCTGAAAATTCCACGTTTAAAATTTGAGTATGAATTTTCCAATATAAAAATTTCGTAAGTTATTGGAAATTTGCGAATTTCTTAACATGGCAGAATAGAGTAAAATTTCGCATATACGTCAATCTTGAGGGATATTTTCATCATAAATATGTCAAACCACTTTCGAAATATTATTTAGGATACTGGCATGAATATCATAGAGTATGATTTTTCCAATGTAAAAAATTCGTAAGTTATTTGGAATTTACGATTTACTTAACATGGCAGAATAAGGCAAAATTGAGCATAAACTTTCATTTTGAGGATCCTAAATACATCAGACGACTTCAAAATTACATTTATGATATTTGTTTGAACATGATTGAATACAAATATTCTAATAGGAAAATTTCGTAAATTATTCGTAATTTACGATTTTACCAACATAGCGAAATTGTAAATTTTTTATATAAATATGAATTTTCAGGGTTATTGCATTGGAAATAGTAGCATGAAAACTAAACAACAGAATTGACCCTGATAAAATAAATTAATAGATTATAATAAGTAAAATATATCGAAGTGAACGGTGGATAGCCTATTAGGCGGGGATTTCATTCTGTCACTGTATGAAGCTTTGCTCAAATTCTTTTTTTTTAAACATGATTATAACATATCTCGCACTAGAAATTTATGAGAACATAAATAAGATGGGGAACTGAGTAGAGTCCACCTATGCCAACTAGTTTCTTAGAAATTTATAACTTCTTCGATTCTATAATAGATTATTTCATAATAAACAAAATTCAATATGATGTCCTGCAAATGATGATGATGATGTTTTCTTCCTGCGTGAAAATATAGGACGGCGGTCCTAAAAAATTGATGAAACAATGATCTCATGTATGCCTATTAATTATATAGATAAATGAAAAAAAAAAAAAAAACTATTTTGACATTAGCTTTATTCGAATTTTTTTATGACTCTGGCAATGAATTTATTTCCTTTTAAACCGGGAAAGTATTAAAAACTGTTTTGGGGGCAACATTGTTTCTTTCTTTAAAAAAAAAAAAATTAAAGTTAAAATGGGGTTTTATTTAATATCTTTAGAACTAAAGACCTTACTGCGACGTTAAATAGATGTTTGTCGGATTGATAAGTATGCCAACATTTGTAGCGATGGCTGGAACAGTTTACTTTTAACTAATTAAAACCTGGTATAACACGACGTTTATTTTATCAAAATAAAATCACGTTCCAGATTTTTTTTTTTTTGGAGTGGTCGTACCTCACACCGTTTGGGAGGCCTCTTGCTTATTATTATATGTAATATATATGTATGTATATATATATGTATTATAAAAAGTGACCTTCCAATTTGTTAGAAAAGCAAATTTTTTGATCAGTACATTTTGCCTGTTTTAGCTTATACTTCAAAAACTTGGTCTTTAACATGTAAAGCTATACAAAAAATTCAAATAAACCAGAGAAGCATAGAGAGATGCATGTTAGGATTCACCCGAAGAGACAAAAAGAGAAACACTTGAATTAGGAAACAAACAAAAGTTGTTGATGATATTTCTAGAGTCAAGAAGTTAAAATGGAGCTACGTTGGGTATCTTGCGAGAAGAAATGATGATAGATGGATCACCAAAGTTTTATTTTGGATGCCGAGAGATAAGAAAAGACCGAGGAAGAGACACTGTGTCGTTGGAGAGCTCGTTTAGAACGAGCAGAATGGAGAGGAACTACAGAAAATAGGGCAGTTTGGAATCACCTAAGAGAAGCCTTCATATTGCAGTAGATGATAAAGGCTGAAATTGATGTTTGATGATGATATAACGACGGAATAAATAATGTAACATATAATTGCTTCATTTGAATTTCAATAGCATTCATCACCATGCATTCTCAATTTCAAAGTAGTTTAATCAAATAAAACTGCAAAATGAATTTCAACTATTCGAAATATATACATACATTATTCTTAATTTAAACTCGTGTTTTATATTTAAAAAAAAAAAAAAAAAAAATAATCAAAAAAAGATGTATATGGTATTATTTGTTAGTTTTAAATTGCGAAAAAAATGTTTCCCACAAATTTAATTTCAGCCTATATCAATTAAACAGTTAAAAAATTTACTTTTGAGTACTGCATCCTTTTGGCAAAATTTTATTAAATCTCGTTCGCTTTAGTAAAATATAGATAATCAAAAAATTTTGTTTATTCTTTTGTTTTTTAATAAGCTATGGCTTGTTAATACTTTGCTTTCAGAAAGTGCGAAAATTATAAAAATTCAAGTACCACATTTTTTTTTTTTTTTTTTTTATAAATCTCATTTGCTTAAGTGTCTTTCGGACTTCTGTGTTTCTTGCTACGTCATCAGTATTTCTGGTTCCACTCTTTCGAATTTGATGACCAAGCCCTCATCATACTCTCCAGCTTTGCTTTTAGCCCCTGCTTACTACAGTTCTGTATTCGCTACTTCCTGGCTTGTAGGTGCGGTGTGTTGTACATTACGTCCTAGGTTGCCGATGTATAATAAGTCTTCATTTGGCGGTATTGTCTTCATTTGTTTTCATTTATGTCCTTGTTTGCATGTGTGTATTATGTCCTTACTTGGGGGTGTGTAATGGATCTTAATTTGCCAGTGTGTATCTCGTCTTCATTTGCCTGTGTGTAAAAGGTCTTGATTTGCCGGTGTATAAAAGGTCTTCATTTGCCTGTGTGTAAAAGGTCTTCATTTGCTTGTGTGTAAAAGGTCTTCATTTGCCGGTGTGTATCACGTCTTCATTTGCCTGTGTGTAAAAGGTCTTGATTTGCCGGTGTGTATCACATCTTCAATTGCCTGTGTGTAAAAGGTCTTGATTTGTCGGTGTGTATCACGTCCTCATTTGCCTGTGTGTAAAAGGTCTTAACTTGCCGGTGTGTATTAGGTCCTAAAAGGGCGGCGTGTATGATTTTTCTTTTATGCTGTATTTATCAGAATATAATCCGTGTATTAATTTTATGCATGTCACCATATTTTTAATTTACCAATTTCGTTTTTTCTCAAAGCTAGATAAAATAAATAGTTTTACAGTTAAAATATGTAGTTATCTGCACAATTATGCAATGCTATATAAATAACTGAGCTGCCCTTTATGCGTCCGTAAAATTATTTATTTTTGACATTTCAGGTGTAAAAAAAAAATATATATTTTATTCTGGATATTAGACACTAAATCCTTTTTATGGTATCAAATAATTGATTTTACTTTATTACACACTAGCCGCTTTTAGTAAACAACTGTTTCGCTACATATGTAACTTATGGCAGTGTAAGTCTCTTACTCGAGAGTTTTGTAGTGCCATAACCACTAATCGAGTGTATTGCTTTAATGAACTGCAATATTGACAAACATTATCAGGCTTTTGGTGTGCCGTAAAAAATACTGACTCTAATGACAAACTCCTGTTCATAAATGTCCGTGGTGTTTTCTTTCTTTGACAGACATTACCAGACTGTTCACGTATCTTGAAAAAACCCACCGTTTATATTTCTACTTGCTAATCTTTCCAATCTGATGTATTGCATTAAGCTCCCGGGTCACTTACATAACTTAATTAAAATCATTATAGTAAAATATTAAATAATTTAACATCGCTAAAATTTCCGTTCTACATAACATTTAAAAGTAAAAAACCTCTCCCCCTCACCCCATCCCCCTCAAAAAAAAAAAAAAAAAAAAAAAAAAAAAAAAAAAAAATTCCTCCCCCCCCCTTTTTTTTATGACGTAAGTTTTCACCAACCCTAGGAAACAAAGTTCGAAAACAATATACAAAAATACCGTACTTATAAAAATATTATATAAACGTAAATTATTATATATATAAACGTAAATTATTATATATATAAACGTAAATTATTTATTATTGCTAAAATTTCATTTCGATATATAGTATAAAAATAAATTCAAACAAATGCCTTTTTTTTTTTTCCTTTCTTTTTATTTTAATGATGAAAATTTTACAAAATATTCCATTTTCACAGGTAAGTATAAAGAAAATTACAGAGTATATGCATCATAATTTATTTAATATAGTTATAATAGTTGTAAAATACCTAAGGCACCCATAAATTTATAGTCCATTATAAATTCATATTTTGACCTCTAGGGCCGCTGTGAAGCACGTTAAAATAGCATCAAAACCATTCAACCATTTAAATGCACAATATATTCTAGTCTAACATAAATCCTTTCATAACAAGAATTTTTCGCCGTAAGAGATGCTGCAATTCTTTTCTTTTTCTTTTTTCCTTTCTCTCTCTCTCTCTCTCTCTCTCTCTTTTTTTTTTTTAACATAACAAAACACTAATATCACTTCATAAAATGGTTATAAATAATTACGTCTAATAAACATTATTTATTCATATAAATTAATTATTAAATACAGTTGATAATTTTCTTCCTAAAATAAAATATTGTAATAATTATTGATTAAAAATATTTAAAAGGTATTAAATCTAGCTGTTAAATAACTATTGCACATAAAACCTACAAAATGTGTACAGTAAGTATCATGAAAAAATCATATGTCAGCACTACGGATAATATAAATATTAAATAAGTATTAACAAATTCATCTAACCAGACTACATTCTTTAATAAACAAAGTTAAACTTTGCATGTAAAAATTAAATGCTAAACTAAGTATAATAAATGCATTTATAAAATCATTTTTAGGCAAATTCTATTATTCCTTTTATGTTGAGATTACTTTTTTAAAGAAAGCATAATAGCCCCAAACTAAGTAGGTTTAAAAAACTACTTTACTATTAACGTGGGAAAAAAAGTACAGTTTACTACAACGTAGTAAATAGTAATTATTTGCCCCTCCTTCTAAACAGGTTTCCCATCTGTTCATTCATCAATCGCCTGATATGTATTTTTACCGACAAAACGAGGACCTGAGATTTTCTACTATACACACTTCTTCCTACCTTCCTTCTGCGACACACAATCTAGATACACACTTTGTTTTAAAATACCTCCAAATGAAGACTTCCTAAATTTTTTATTCTGTTAATGTCCAGATACTAAAAATCCATTATTAAATAGTATAAGATGCGAATCTTAAATTTTGGCAACTGAGGACGTCCCCATTTGCGTGTGTGTCCCGAGTTTGAAGGTGTGTATACACACGCAAGTCCCCGGTTCGCACCCCTTGCCAACACACACACACACACACACACACACACACACACACATATATATATATATATACAGTGGCGGTTCTACTTTGAGGGC
>CAWVNO010002920.1:43951-142951 GCA_963930645.1 Salticus scenicus | reverse complement strand
AGGAACTAAAACAATTTTTAATTATGTTATATACATATAGATTTACCACATGTTTGAAAGGGAAAATGTTGCGATTTTTTTTTTTTTTTTAATTCTTACACTTTTTAACGAAGAATGTGCTTTCAGTCACAGTGATAATTCGGCCTTCATTTATAATAAGTTTTCATAAGTAATATGTTTGTTTACAAAAGAAAACTTCTTTTTTTTTTTTTTCTGTCCATTCATTTTCTCCATTAAAGTTTATAAATACACGATATCTGATACAATAAATTTTTATTGTTCTATATTACCGGAAATTTTCTCTTCCATCGTATCTCAAGAAAAATTATATAAGTAACATTTCTATTTATGAGAACTGTAATACAGTGTGCAACGCTTAGAAAAGATTCAGATTTATAACGTCTAAATCATTATTTAAAAATTTCCTTTTAGAAGATGATCTCTGCAAAACTGGATCCCGGAAAAAAGGGCACGGAAGAAAGGGCACCGGAAAAAAGGGCACCCGGAAAAAAGGGCACCGGAAAAAAGGGCACCGGAAAAGGGCACCGGAAAAAAGGGCACCGGAAAAAGGGCACTTTCCAATTCGCAAATCGCAAATAATAAATATCAAATAATGAATTTAAAAAATGACTTTCAAACTACATTTTTAGAAATTTCAATTGATTTGGTACAACATTCATTTAGTATATATCTCGGGAAAAGGAGGGAGGAGGGGCAGGAGCAGATCGAAAGAAAATAATTATTTTTACAAAAACTCTTACCGATTTTAATGAAACTTTGAATAATCACGTACAATTTGTGAAACAAATGACGGTAAGTGGCAGGCAAATTTGGGGGGGGGGGGCAGAGGAAAATAAAATTATCTTTTATAGCACCGTTTTACCGATTTAATGATATATTCAAAATTATCACTTACTTTTTATGAAGATCACAATGAGTGCATTATATACTGGGGGGGGGGGGGGAATAGTACGCAGAAAATTGCGTAGATGCAAAGTTTTTTTAAATCGATAGTTTAAAGAATAATATATTTTTCTTCTATCTGCGTCCCCCTTGTCCCCCCCCCAAATCTATAATACCCTCATTTATTTTCCTCGGTCCCCCCTCTCTTTACCCCCCCCCCCCTCAAGTATGTCTGACCTTACTGTGATTTTTTTCACAAATTGTATTATACAAAGTTTTTGTTTAAATCGATAATAGTGTAGTTTGAAGAAGAATATATTTTATTTCCATCGGTTCCCCCTTGCCCCCCCCCCCCAGGTATATAATGCACTCATTGTAATCTTCATGAAAATTAAGTGGTAGTTATAGAATATATCATTAAAGTCGCTAAAATGGTGATATGAAGAATCACTTTGTTTTCCTCTCCCCCCCCTTGTTTAACCCCCCCTCCCCCCCACTAAGTATGTCTGACACTTACTGTAAATCTTTAATAAATTGTACGTGATTGTACAAAAATATTTTTAATCAATAATAGAGTAATTAAAGAAGAATATATTTTATTTTTATCTGCCCCCCTTGCTCCCCCCCCCCAGGTATATAATACACTCACTGTGATTTTCATAAAAAGTTAGTGATAGTTATAGAATATATCATTAAAGTAGGTAAAACTGTGATATAAAAGATAATTTTATTTTCCTCTGCACCCCCTCTTTAACCCCCCACCCCTAAAGTTTGCCTGACACTTACAATAATTTTTTCACAAATTGTACGTGATTATACAAAGTTTCATTAAAATCGGTGAGAGTTTATGTAAAAACAATTGTTTTCTTTCGATCTGCTCCTGCCCCCCCCCCCTCCCCTCCTCCCCCCATCTTCCCCGAGGTATATACTAAATTAATGTTGTACCAATTCAATTGAAATTTCTAAATGTGTAATTTGAAAGCCATTTTTATATATCATTATTTGATATTTATTATTTTGCGATTTGCGAATTGAAAAAGTGCCCTTTTTTCCGGGTGCCCTTTTTTTCCGGTGCCCTTTTTTCCAGTGCCCTTTTTTCCGGGTGCCTTTTTTTCCGGTGCCTTTTTTCCGTGCCCTTTTTTTCCGGTGCCCTTTTTTCCGGGATCCAAAAACTTTTACGCTTGTAAATGTTGTACAACAATGAAAAATATATGATATGATAGTACAATGAAGCACCTATATCTGAATAGTTTACGTTAACAAAAATGACATATAATTTTAGTATTGTAAAACTGTAAACCCAACTTCTACGGTAAATTGCAAAAAATATACTGTAAAATTAAAAAATAAATAAATTTAATAATAAATGCTTGGGATTAATGAATGTATGTTTTCGAAATTATGTAGAATTAGAATAGAAATTTGTATAGAAAGCAGTGTATATGTAAACGGTGTAGGGCATTTTCTCTGTGCTAGTGACTCACGAAAGAGGTTTTTTTTTTTTTTTTTTTCCTACTGGGTATTTTAAAAGATATTGGTCTATTGTCAAAAAGAGTCGTTATCCAGCAATATAAGATAGTCTAATTATGAAAGATGGCAAAATTTAAATACGTTTCGCTGTCAGGTCCCGAACAAAAGCCCCACCGGACAAAATCCCACCGGACAAAATCCCCACCGGACAAAAGCCCCACTGGACAAAATACCCATTGGACAAAAGCCCCACCGCACAAAAGCCCCAACGAACAAAAACCCCACTAACGCTCAAATATACCTGAGGGGGGGGGTAAGGGGGACCACAATGAGCATAGCAAAATAAAAATAAAATTTTTTTTGAAGATATTAATGAAACTGTTTAATTATCATTAGAGTTTTAAGTAATATATACTGACGGCCTTATTCACCAAATCAGTGTTAACCCATGGTTCACGTAACACTTGTGTTAGAGTTAACACTCCCTTAACCCTGGGTTAGAAAGTTTTCGTATTCACCATCCGTGGATCAGTTGACCCCAGAGTTATCTGTAAAAGTCTCGCTGATTGGTCAATAAAAACGCAATGCATTAAAAAAGTAAACAAGAGTGTTTTCCCTGTAACTGTAACATGCCCATTTAACACCAGAGTTAACCCACCAATTTAGGAGGATTAAAAAAAGAGTGTTATTTTGCGTGGTGAATACCGATTTTGAGATAACCTAGCGTATTCCCGGGTTAACATCAGTGTTAAAATTTGGTGAATAAGGCTGTGAGAGTTATACATATGTAACTCTCCGTTGCATAATAAAAAATGTAGTTTTTAAAGCAAATTTCAACAAATTACGGAGAGCTTGAGGGCATATGAGTTTCTATTTTTTTTTTTTTTTCCTTCAAATTTCAATGAAATGTTTTCACTGCAATATCTATATTATGTTAAGTATAGCTGAACAAAATAGGTAATATTTTAAAATATAGTATATATGATTTATTTAGTTCATATAAATGTGATTTCAAAAACTATCAATAAGTATGAAATAATAATTTGTTTCTCCTAATAATAGTATAAAAAATCTTCGTTTTTCAAAAAATTTTCTTATATTTTCTTTTTATGGTCTTGGAGAGGATTTGGAAAAAATTGGGCTCATGTAAAACTTGTTCTATGCGAGGTACATATTTAAAAGGTATTTTCGGGCAGTTTAAAAGCTGATCAAAAATCCGAAACGGTCGATCAAATCCGTTCTAATGATTATACGTCGGTCGACATAAAAATTTTGTTCATTTGCTTTTCAGGGGTGCTAACTTCCACGTTTTGGAGTTCCTTTAAAGGGTATTTTCGACTAGTTTAAAGGCCGATCAAACGTCAGAAACGGTCGATCAAATCCGATCTAACGATTCTACGTCGATATGCATCAACAATTTTTTGATTTGCTTTTGAGGGGGGCTGACTTCCACGTTTTGGATACCTTTAAAGGGTATTTTCGGGCAGTTTAATGCCTTATCAAACGTCGGAAATGGTCGATCAAATCCGATCTAACGATTCTGCGTCGATTGACATCAAAATATTTTTTTTGATTTGCTTTTGAGGGAGGGGGGGGGGGCTAACTTCCTCCTTTTAGGGTACATTTAAAGGGTATTTTCGGGCAGTTTAATGGCCGATCAAACGTCCGAAACGGTCGATCAAATCCGATCTAACGATTCTACGCCGATATACATCAACATTTTTTTGATTTGCTTTTGAGGGGGGGGGGGGGGCTGACTTCCATGTTTTGGGTACCTTTAAAGGGTATTTTCGGGCAGTTTAATGCCCGATCAAACGTCGGAAATGGTCGATGAAATCCAATCTAACGATTCTACGTCGATTGACATCAAATATTTTTTGATTTGCTTTTGAGGAGGGGGGGGGGGGGCTAACTTCCTCATTTTGGGGTACATTTAAAGGGTATTTTCGGGCAGTTTAATGGCCGATCAAATGTCGGAAACGGTCGATCAAATCCGATCTAACGATCCTACGCCGATATACATCAACAATTTTTTGATTTGCTTTTGAGGGGGGGGGGCTGACTTCCATGTTTTGGGTACCTTTAAAGGGTATTTTCGGGCAGTTTAATGCCCAATCAAACGTCGGAAATGATCGATCAAATCCGATCTAACGATTCTACGTCGATTGACATCAAAATTTTTTTGATTTGCTTTTGAGGGGGGGCTAACTTTCTCCTTTTGGGGTACATTTAAAGGGTATTTTCGGGCAGTTTAGTGGCCGATCAAACGTCGGAAACGGTCGATCAAATCCGATCTAACGATTCTACGTCGATTGACATCAAAATTTTTTTTATTTGCTTTTGAGGGGGGGGGGTCTGACGTCCACCTTTTGTGTACCTTCAAAGGGCATTTTCAGGCAGTTTAAAGGCCGATCAAACGTCGGAAACTGTCGATCAAATCCGATCTAACGATCTTCTACTGTTTCTCTCTATATATATTTTAAATTTTGAACACCTTTTAACTTTTGTGGAAGTTAGCCCCCCCCCCCCTCTCCCCACTGGCTATTTTTCTATATATCTCGATTTTTTTGACCGATCAAACGAAAACTTTTGCCGATCAAATCCTACCTAACGATGATCAAACGTTTGGGTGTATTAGTGATATCCTTTTTTCACTGTGGGGGGGGGGGGGGGTAACTTCCACGAGGTATGTTTATCATATATTTTAATATGTACAAAGTTGATATGGCAGTTTTAAATTTTAAATTAATAAAATTTGATGATATATTTAATACTGCATCAAATAGAATATAATAATTTTATCAAATATTCATGTCTACACAGGCAAATGATATTGTAATAGATATAGAAGTAAACTGAAGTTCAAACTTTACAACCAAGTTTTAAACTGCATTTTGTAAAATGCTTAATTTTAGATTTTAGTTTTTTCAAAGTAATGAAATGTATAAATCCCCTCCCCCTTCCACACACTCACCAATTAAAAAACAGAAAGAAAAGAAAACACTAAAACACTTTTTAGACACTTTAGCTAAAATGCTAAAGGAGATTATTTGTCAGGTTAAATCCTGCTTCCAACAATTAGAAAAATAGCAATAATACAAACAATGTTATAAAGTTTTTTTTTTTTTTTTTTTTTTTTTTATGAGTGAAAAAATTCCCTTTTTTTGGTCAATTTTGCTGTTCCGGATTTCCTTAATAACTCTCTTTCCTGAAGCGATCAAACGATTTAATTTGTCGATCAAATACTATCTAACTATTCTATGTCGAATGACATAAGGATTTTTTTAATTCTGCGTATGTGGGTGTGTGTGTGTGTATGTTAGGGGGGGGGGTGGGGGTGTAACTCCAGATTTTGAGGCATATAGGATTATTTTCAAAATTTCCATAGGTTATCTTAAGAACTTCCGCTGTAGATCAAATCCCGAAAGCTGTCATTTTAAGATGATCTAACGATTTCCTATCGAATGACATATAGATTGTCGGAAAATTCCATGATTTAATAGGGTAAAATCATAAAGTTTCAAACTATTTAGGCGACTTTTTAAGCCACTTCTGGTATCGATCAAACGTGGAAATATGTCAATTTGAAACGATCTAACGATTTTCTATTGAATGACATATTGGTTTTGATTTTTGAATAATTTCTAAAAATCGAGAAGTTAGCCCCCCCCTCTAAAATTATTGCTTTTTTCTTTTTTTCCTGATGCGATCAAACGGTGCAATTAGTCGATCAAATTCGATCAAACGACGATCAAACGAATGACACTAGTGAAATTTTAAATTTCTTTCGAGAAGGGGGGGGGGGGGTATTATATAGCTTGTAGGAAATTTCCATGTTTTAATAATGGTAAAGTTGTAAAGTTTCAAACTTTTTAGGCGACTTTTTAGGCGACTTTTTAAGCCACTTCCGGTATCGATCAAACGTGGAAATATGTCAATTTGAAATGATCTAACGATTTCCTATCGAATGACATATAGATTGTCGGAAAATTCCATGTTTTAATAGGGTAAAATCATAAAGTTTCAAACTTTTTAGGCGACTTTTTAAGCCCCTTCCGGTATCAATCAAACGTGGAAATATGTCAATTTGAAACGATCTAACGATTTTCTATCGAATGACATATTGGTTTTGATTTTTGAATAATTTCTAAAAATCGAGAAGTTAGCCCCCCCTAAAATTATTGCTTAATATCTTTTTTTCCTGATGCGATCAAACGGTGCAATTAGTCGATCAAATCCGATCAAACGACGATCAAACGAATGACATTAGTGAAATTTGAAATTTCTTTCGAGGAGGGGGGGGGGGGATATTATATAGCTTGTAGGAAATTTCCATGTTTTAATAATGGTAAAGTCGTATAGTTTATAACTTTTTAGGCGACTTTTTAAGCCACTTCCGGTATCGATCAAACGTGGAAATATGTCAATTTGAAACGATCTAACGATTTTCTATCAAATGACATATTGGTTTTGATTTTTGAATAATTTCTAAAAATCGAGAAGTTAGCCCCCCCTAAAATTATTGCTTAATATCTTTTTTTCCTGATGCGATCAAACGGTGCAATTAGTCGATCAAATCCGATCAAACGACGATCAAACGAATGACATTAGTGAAATTTGAAATTTCTTTCGAGGAGGGGGGGGGGGATATTATATAGCTTGTAGGAAATTTCCATGTTTTAATAATGGTAAAGTCGTATAGTTTCTAACTTTTTAGGCGACTTTTTAAGCCACTTCCGGTATCGATCAAACGTGGAAATATGTCAATTTGAAACGATCTAACGATTTTCTATCGAATGACATATTGGTTTTGATTTTTGAATAATTTCTAAAAATCGAGAAGTTAGCCCCCCCCCTAAAATTATTGCTTAATATCTTTTTTTCCTGATGCGATCAAACGGTGCAATTAGTCGATCAAATCCGATCAAACGACGATCAAACGAATGACATTAGTGAAATTTTGAATTTCTTTCGAGGGGGGGCTAACTTCCTTACGGTGTCTGTTTCGCGTGCAGAGATAAAAATGAAAATATTATTTTTTAATAGGATTTTTTTAGTACTATATTACCGTGCTAATAGGCTACAATGCAATAATAATATGACTTATAATGTTACGTAAAATAACGTCCATCTCTACGGCAGACACATGGAATAGTATTTATATGCCTGTAAACATTTGCATGCGAATACGTATAGTTTTTCATGAAAATGCGTGATCTGGTCACTTACAGCACCCTCAATCGACAAATAGCTTAATTATTATTTTTTCTTTACCAAAAAAAAAAAAAAAAAAAAATGCCCCTTCACGAGAAGGATTTTTTCGCAAACCACGTTCAATTATGCCAATTCCTTCAATAGTTCAAAAGTTTATTGAAGTATATCCTTTTAAGAAGAGAGAATAATCTCTTAACCTATTGTATCCCTTGTAAAAATTGTGATTCTACATATATCGGTGAAACTGGCAGAACAAGTGAAATTAGATTAAAGGAACATAAACGCTCATATAAAACAGGCGATTTAAGATCAAAACTCGTAATCCATTCCCTCAATAGTGATCATATTCCTGATTTTGACAACTTTAAACTTCTAGCCTCTAATGTAAATTTATATGAATCCCGTATTTTTCTAGAGGGGGCTTTTACTAAAATGCAAAATTCTGCCTTGAACGAGGCTAAACCTATTCCTCCTGAATATTTAATCTTGTTATGATGTGTTATGAATCTTTTGTAATTGTTGTGCTTGTATGTTTGACACTGAGGAGGGCTAGTGTTCTAGCCGAAACGTCTGTCGTGTATTTTAATGTTTTTATTACAAATGTATTTTTAATGTTTTAAAATTTTTGTATTCATTATCGCATTTTAAATGTTACATTGGTTTTAATATATTAATGAGACGTATAAATTATGTTTAATTTTATTAAAATATTATTTTTATTATTATTGTTATTTTTGCATACATAATCAATAAATAGGTTAAGTTAAATTTAATCTTGTGAAATCTTCATTTGTTTGAATGACATACTAGTAGTTATGATAATTATGATTATAAGAAAAGTTTTAAATATTAAAAAATTATCATATGTTACAGAAATAGATATATAAAACATTTTTCCTCGTTCAATTTTTGAGTAGAAAGAAATTGATGACTTTTTGTTGCTTTATATTTTGATGCAACTATAGCCAGTCAATGTGGGTCCATGTGGTTCATTTATGTTTGTTTTAAATAAATATTTTATTTATAAACTAATTATTTATAATGATGCATATATTTTTTCCACTCATATTATATTGGAGCAAGTTTCAAATATATGTATTAATTTATTTCTCTTTGTGTGAATATACAGTTTTAGTTTATTAAAGTTGAATTCAAAGACACACTGACTGTAGACCGTTAGGCAAATCACGTTATTTTATGTGGAACAATCATAGAGAATTTGTAAATGATATAGTTATCATTTTACAATAGGAAAGTTCTGTATCGATGGGGATGTTAAGAACTTGGTGGACTTCACTCAAAATATATCTCCTACTCAAAAAATAATACATTACGTATCTCCTACTCCTCTACCTCCTTTGTTGCGTACTTGAGGGTTCGTGAGTTGTCCGGGAATGAAAGGCCAAACTTACAAAAATTCAGTAATTTATTCACAGAAAGTTCCAGAAAAATACAGGTCAATAAACCAATTATCAGCTTCAATTCAAGCAGTAACCACAGCTTAAACAACAGCTGTCAATAGCAAATCCACAGTACAAACTGTATAGCAGTAACACTCGAAGCAAGTCTCTCTCAAAGAGGCTCAAGAGCAATGCAAGCACTAGCGAAGCTGGCTGAGATCTGAACTGAACTAACTAACTGCCTTGGCGAGAAGCGCTCCTTATATACTGTTCCATGGAACCCAGATTTTTCGAGAAAACTCTAGAAAGTGGTCAACCAATCAACTTACAGCTTCCATATTTGGTATATCCCTAATAAGGATTTTCTCGCCAAGGTCGCCAAAAAATCGCCAAGGTGGGAAAACGTCGCCAAATTTGGCGCCAAATCCATTACCTGCCTTATAGGGCTTTTTAATGCGTTTTTAAGGGAAAATAAGGCTATTTCAACGCTAAAATGACTAGAAATGGACAAAATTAGCACTTTATCAACTTACTAAGCCTCTTTGAAAGAACTTATACAAAAATAAACACAATTATTTACAATTTTGTAACACTGCCCCCCTCCCAAGGACTGCACGTCCCGGGCAGTGCAACCCTTGGTTAAGAGGCGAAACTAACCAAATTTACACAATCTCAAATACAAAACTAAGTTGCATATAATAGAAACAAAAATCAAGTGAGAAATATTTACAAAATTCACAAATATGTACAAGTTTTATATACAAATACTTACATTGCGCATGCGCAAATTTTTCCAGTATTTACATTTTAAATTTTAATATTACCGTTAATTGTGGTACTTGGCTAGCCTGTTATAGAGCACCACCTTCGGTTTTAATGAAGGTGTTTTAGTGATCCGCACCACTACATCATTCAGCCTTTTTAAGACTGTGTATGGTCCGTCCCAGTTGCACTGTAACTTGGGAGAGAATCCTTTGCGTCGAACAGGATTCCACAACCAGACCTTCTCTCCTTCCTGGAACTCATGTTGTGTCGCCTTTAGATCGTACCTTGTCTTCATTTTCTCCGTTGCCATGTTAATCCGCTCCCGAGCAAAGTTGTGTACGTCCTCAAATCGTGCCTGGAGATCTTTGATGTACTCCTCGGGCGATGAAGGCGCATCGGGTGGACAACCAAACAGGAGATCACATGGGAGACGAAGTTCACGTCCAAAGAGCATTTGGGCTGGAGTATAGCCGGTGGTTTCATGGACAGCACTTCGATAAGCCAGCAGGAACAATGGCAACTTCAAGTCCCAATCTTGCTGGTTCCTTGATACTAGAAGAGAGAGGTTATTCAGGATGGTACGATTGAACCTCTCGACCATGCCGTCCGACTGGGGATGTAAGGGTGTTGTCCGGGTTTTGTCTATGCCGAGTAGTTGACAAAGTCCTTTGAAAACATCAGAGGTAAAGTTCCTACCTTGGTCGGTATGAAGTTGTAGGGGCGTGCTGTACCTTGACACCCATTGCTGCACTAGGACCTCTGCGACTGTGCATGCCTCTTGATTGGGAATGGGATATGCCTCAGGCCACTTGGTGAAATAGTCCATCACGACGAGGAGGTATTTATTTCCACTGGAGGTCCGTGGCAAAGGACCCAAGATGTCGATTGCAATCCGTTCAAATGGTGCTCCTACGTTATATCGTTGCAGTCTTCCTCGACTTCGTTTCTGCGGGCCTTTACGTGCCGCACAAGCATCACAGGATTTACACCATTTCTCCACATCCTCCTTTGCCTTGCACCAGTAGAAGCGTTCCCGAACTTTCTGCAGAGTCTTCATTACCCCAAAATGGCCTCCGGTAGAGCTACTATGCATTTGTTCTAAAACAGCTGGAATTTTTGATCTTGGTAATAAAATCTGCCATCTGAAGTTTTTCCCATCATCAGAATCCCACTTCTGACACCAGAAATGTTGCGTACTTGAGGGTTCGTGAGTTGTCCGGGAATGAAAGGCCAAACTTACAAAAATTCAGTAATTTATTCACAGAAAGTTCCAGAAAAATACAGGTCAATAAACCAATTATCAGCTTCAATTCAAGCAGTAACCACATCTTAAACAACAGCTGTCAATAGCAAATCCACAGTACAAACTGTATAGCAGTAACACTCGAAGCAAGTCTCTCTCAAAGAGGCTCAAGAGCAATGCAAGCACTAGCGAAGCTGGCTGAGATCTGAACTGAACTGACTAACTGCCTTGGCGAGAAGCGCTCCTTATATACTGTTCCATGGAACCCAGATTTTTCGAGAAAACTCTAGAAAGTGGTCAACCAATCAACTTACAGCTTCCATATTTGGTATATCCCTAATAAGGATTTTCTCGCCAAGGTCGCCAAAAAATCGCCAAGGTGGGAAAAAGTCGCCAAATTTGGCGCCAAATCCATTACCTGCCTTATAGGGCTTTTTAATGCGTTTTTAAGGGAAAATAAGGCTATTTCAACGCTAAAATGACTAGAAATGGACAAAATTAGCACGTTATCAACTTACTAAGCCTCTTTGAAAGAACTTATACAAAAATAAACACAATTATTTACAATTTTGTAACAATATGTCTTAATTTCTTTCTCTTTGTTACAGTTTTAGTTTATTAAAGTTGAATTCAAAGACACACTGACTGTAGACCGTTAGGCAAATCACGTTATTTTATGTGGAACAATCATAGAGAATTTGTAAATGATATAGTTATCATTTTACAATAGGAAAGTTCTGTATCGATGGGGATGTTAAGAACTTGGTGGACTTCTCTCAAAATATATCTCCTACTCAAAAAATAATACATTACGTTTTTTTAATAATTCCCTTTCAGCAATCATAGAAAACTGCTACAAAACTTATTATAAAAAAAAAAGAGAGAGAGAGAAATATTGATATTCAAAAATAGTAACACTTGGCAGCAATGCTTGAGCAACAGTAAATAGAAAATTATTGTATATTGCGAAAAACGGATATCAAAAGTTTCATGTATTAAGACATGTATTGTAGAGGAGGATTTCGAAAATTGGAGTTAAGAGGGATCCTAGTTCGGTTAAAAGCCATTACTCTACATAAAAAGATATTCTACGAACTTAAAGTAAAAGCTTCGCATTTTGCAAAATATAGCAGGCAAGAAGAAATTGAATAAGTTTGTCGGAAGGGAGGTTACGTACGAAATGCAAACTAATGTTATAAAGTATAAGAGGTAGGTTACCAGAGGCTTCTGAATTTTATTTACATGTGACTTATTCCTTTTCCTTTTCTTTCTTTCTTTCTTTTTTTTTTTATTATTTTTTTTTTTCAGTGGAATCTCGAGATATTTCCTCAGCACATAAATAATGTTTATCGGGGCCAGGTTATTACAATTCTAAAAATATTTTCAGATCGTTTTCACAAACAATAATTTTTGTCTTACTTGATTTCAGATAGTCATTGCGAAAGAACATACACTCCACAATGCACTCCACAATCATGTAATTTTACTTTTTTTACCCATTTGATATCAAGATATATATATATATATATACGTTTAAAAATACAAAAATACTTAATTTTTCGAATATAACGACGCATTTATTGCTACTCTGGACCCTCAAGATACTGTTAAAAAATATTCAAATTTTGTATAACACTTTTATATATACCAACTTTTTATTTTTTTCTTGGCTATTGGATATAAAGGGAGACTTTTATATATCAATTATAAAGAATATAATAAATTTTTGGAATTTTTTTTATACGTATTAACCCCTTAACTGCCCGGCCGTACAGTCGGTAACAAAAGTGTCCGAACACTAGCAAAAATTCCTATGTAAAAAAAGTACACTTCGTACGGTTTTGTTAAATAAATCCTTATCGAAACGTGTTCTTACACTGACTAAGAATAGGATTCGACAAGGATTTATTTAACAAAACTGTATGAAGTGTACTTTTTTTACATAAGAATTCATTGTATATATTCGTCTCGCTAAGCCAATGCGTTAACTGCCCAATGCGTGTATATAGGTCTTTCCTATGTATTGCGCTGCTACCAGCGAAACTAGTCCCACAGCTTTGGAATGCAATAAAATGATCTTGAATGTGACCTTCATAGTGTTTTCAATGGATTTACTTAATTCAGAGAAGAGGCGTGTTGGAGGAATCTGAAAGGAAATGCTTCTGGAACACTAAAAGCATAACTACGCGCGCTTGTGTGAAAAACGGTGCTACTGAGAATCGAACCTCGTAAATTTTCCTCGAGAGGTAAGGGGTTAAAATAACGACCCCCCACACACACACACAAAATATACTACAAAAATTCTGAATGTGAGTATTTTTTTTTATTTAATTTATTTGTAACTTTCACCATGGCGACTTCTTCCTGGAGGTACACTGAGAGTGTAAAAATAAATTTAAATGTTAAAACGTAAAAAAAAAAAAGGCTTAACCCCTGCCTATCCTACCTAAAAGGTTATGTTCATAGATGTATTTGAATTCTCCTAGATGTCCTTGTACACAAACCATTTACTTGATTTCAATAAAAGGTTTAGTGTAGCAATGAATTCTCTACGATATGTGGGTAAGATGAACTAAAAAAAAATAAATAAATAAATAAAATAAAATAACATTTTTTTTTTTTTTTTTTTTTTCGTGAAAATCAATTATCGTCATTTTAAAATTCCATTCATTAATCTATCGTTTTTGTAATGGTTATTTACGTTTACTACAGATTTTGAAATTGTGCACTCTTTAAAACATCTTTTCTTGTAAAAATGTACAAATTTGCTTTATTGAGATATTAGAGCTGGTTTTTGGACTTTGCTTCCAATGTTCTTTGAAAACAAAAATGTTGCTCTCTAATAATAATAATAATAATTATAAAATAGATAATAATAATAATAATAATATAATAATAATAATAATAATATAATAATAATATAATAATAATATAATAATAATATAATAATAATAATATAATAATAATAATTATAAAATAGCTTTGAATAATAATGCTCTAGATAGACCTGTGTGTTGAAAAATAATTATTTTATTCATTTATTTATTTTCAGGCTTTTTGTTTTGATATAAAGACTTTAAACCAATGTAAGAGTTTGGAGCAAGTTGGGGTAAGAAATATTAATTATTATAATTTAAATCTTTTCTCTGTTTTAATTTATTTAGTTTTTTCTACAGACCATTCTTATAATATATATAGTATATATATATTTAATAAACAGCTTTTAAAATATCTATATATTTATGTATATATATATATATATATATGTGTGTGTGTGTGTGTGTGTGTGTGTGTGTGTGTGTGTGTGTGTGTGCGTTTACCTACCAGCCCTTCCGAGTAACTAAACTTGTTTACACACCAACATAGCGAGTAACCTCTGACTTTGCGAGTAACTTTTCCCGGTTACTCGAAGCGTTTAAGCATGCCATGACCTTCCTGACGCTGTTATTTGTACTATACACCACTTTTTTTGAAGTTACTCGAAAATGATTTATTAGGCAATCATCAATACACATTGTGTATCGTATAAGATTTGATAAATATACAGCGCCATCTGACGGTGTGTGAAAATGCAATCTCGAACCCAGACTGCTCCATGCTTGTTACTCGGTTATGCGGCAAAATTCTCGTTAAGGCAACCTAAGTATCTTTATTATTTCTGTTACTCAGATGTGCTAGATAAGCTAATTAAGCTATTTTTAGCTGCCTGGAGCATAGATATTGTAGTAAGGTATAGGTTAATCGTCGCGGAAGAAAATGTGATTCCTCAGTAGGAGGCTATGAGAGTGAGAGTATAATTGCGCTTGTATTGGAGAGAGTTTTCATAGCTTTGGAAAACACACGGATGTTTTAGCAAATAAAATTTATGAATAACTTATCTACTACTAATTCACGTAATAGTATTTTTATTATAATTATTCTTTATATAAAATAGTCTAAAGTATGTAGATTTTGTTAAGTTTCATTACACCTTTGTTTTAAATTAAACTTTTTTATTTATTTATTTTTTAACTAGCGTACTTTAGTTGCGCCACTCCTATTTTTATTTAAATGAAGTAAATTCCATATCACTTACTTATATAAAACATTAAATTAAAAAAATAATAATAATTATCCATTAAATATAATAACAGAATGTACATCTTAATAATAACGAGGCAGCTGATTAAAAAATTACATTTTTCATAAATTAGTGAAATAAACTAGACATACAGCGATATGTCGAATATAATTTACGTATGAAAATGTATATCACTTACTTTAATGAATTTATTGGAACAATTAAAAGACACGTACAACTTCGGCATAATAATTTTATTCTAATACTGAGTTTTAAGTCACTCAAGTTTTCAATTCCGACTTTCAATGACAATGGCTGTTGCAAGAATTTACCGATGGAATAAAAAGTATCTGACTTAAAACGTGGAGATTATAGATTTATATAAATTACTATATCTATGATCTGGAATATTACGCATTTTATTTACAATGACTTCGGAAATTTTTAAATCCGAATAAAAATTACGAAATTTACGTTTCATAATATATTACTAATTAATTTACTTTCAAAAGGCTGTAAAATATAAATACAAAATTCCACAGTTAGAAATATTTGCACAAATCATGTAAAAGTGTCATTTTTTAAAGAAAACATAAATTTTGAAAAGTGCATCAATTAAATGGAAAATTGAAATATTTTATATATGAAATAATATAATGAAATGAAATAAATATTTAGACAAATCGAAGCATTATTATCAATTTAAAGGCACAAAACTCATTTTAATTTCGGGTCTGGAAATATTAACATAGAGATAATAAAAAAAGTATTGCATAAACTGAACATAATTAAACCTTTTATGTTTATTTCAAATATGCCTGACAAATAATTATTAAAAGATTAAAAAATAAGTAATTAATTAATTATTAAAGTATAGCATAAAATTTAATCGTTTAAAGAAAAAATTTTCTTTGTTTAATGCTTTATGTAAGTATACGATGATATATTACTTTATTTTTTATTTCGATTTGTGCTTCTAATTTCCACGATTCCACCACACTTTAAAATGTAAGACACAGCGGAAAAAGGCTAAAAATCCATCGAAAAAGCATGGGATAAAAACGAAAAAACTCACAATTTTAAGTGTGTGGAGAAAATATAAAAAACTAAACCAGAAGAATAAAATAAAAAATTGACAAGAAAAAGACATCGGCCGAGCGGGAGTTGGGTTCGGACATTAAAGTTATTGTCAAGTTTTCCTACAACTCGAATAGTATGTGCATTTCAAAGTAATATTAAATGTGAAATTTAAATTTCTCATTGCTGTAATTTGACAAATATGTTAATGGAAAAAAGAAAACACAAAGCGTAAAGATATGTGATTTATTCACAATATATATGTATATATATATATATATATATATATATTTATTTATTTATGTGTGTGTGTATTCCTCAGAAAATTATGTCATTTTTCTACTTTCCGTTTTGAGTAACAATGGTTGCTTTAATAGTAACAAAGCGAGTAACCATGATTACTCGGTTTGTTTATACGTTTTTGTACATTTGTTTATGCATTAAAAACTAGCACTGAATGTGCTATAGGCATGTCTATTTAAAGAAAAGATGAATGTTATAATTTAACAAAAAACTAAATGGAATAAATAAATAAATAAAATTTCTCCAAATTAAATTTTTCCGTGAAGCCTTTTAGTTGATTAATGAAACAATTAGAAAATTTAGCTTTGATTTTTTTTTTATTTAATTTAATTTAACTTCAAACTGACCTTATGCTTTGATAGTAACAAAATGAATAGCAATAATTACTTGATTTGTTTACCCCCTTTTTAAAATGAGTTTATACTTTTAAAATTAGCTTTAAATTTACAATGGTCATCTCTAATTAAAGAAAATGTAACTATTATAATTTCACAAAAAACTAAAGGAAATAAGAGAATGAAAGATATCTAATTTATTCTTTATATATGCGTATATATATATATATATATATTAAGAATGTCGTGTCATTTATCTACTTTCCGTTTCGAGTAACAATGTTTGCTTTAACAGTAACAAAACGAGTAACCATAGTTACTCGTTCTGTACTTTCTCTACTTTCCGTTTTGATTAACAGTGGCTGCTCTAATAGTAACAAAGCGAGTAACCATAGTTACTCGGTTTGTTTATGTGTTTTTATACATTTGTTTATGAATTTAAAATTAACTTTGAATATGCTATAGCTATGTCTAATTAAAGAGAAAGAGGAATGTCATAATTTAACAAAGAACTAAATGGGAAAATAAAATAATAAAATTGCTCTAATTTAAATTTTTCTGTAAAGACTTTTAGTTGATTATTGAAAAATTAGAAAATTTGGCTTTGAATTTTTTATTTACTTTAATTTAAGTACCACTTAACTTATGCTTTAATAGAAACAAACTAAAAAACAATAGTTACTTGATTTGTTTACCCATTTCTAAAAATGTGTTTATACATTTAAAATTAACATTAAATTTGCAATGGTCATCTCTAATTAAAAAAAAAAAAAAAAAAAAAAAAAAAAGTGACTATTATAATTTTACAAAAAACTAAATGAAGAAAGGAAATACAAAAGTGAACATAGCTAATTCATTCCCTATATATATGTATATATATATATATATATACATACATAAGAGGTCGTGTCATTTATTTACTTTCCGTTTCGAGTAACAATGTTTGCTTTAACAGTAACAAAACGAGTAACCATAGTTACTCGTTCTGTACTTTCTCTACCTTCCGTTTTGATTAACAGTGGCTGCTCTAATAGTAACAAAGCGAGTAACCATAGTTACTCGGTTTGTTTATGTGTTTTTAAACATTTGTTTATGACTTTAAAATTAACTTTGAATATGCTATAGCTATGTCTAATTAAAGAGAAAGAGGAATGTCATAATTTAACAAAGAACTAAGTGGGAAAATAAAATAATAAAATTGCTCTAAATTAAATTTTTCTGTAAAGACTTTTAGTTCATTATTGAAAAATTAGAAAATTTAGCTTTGAATTTTTATTTAATTTAATGTAACTTCAAACTTACTTTATGCTTTAATAGTAACAAAATAAATAACAACGGTTATTTGATTTGTTTACCCCTTTCTAAAAATGTGTATGTGTTTATACGTATAAAATTAACATTAAATTCGCAATAATCATCTCTAATTAAAGAAAATGTAACTATTATAATTTCATATAAAACTACATGAAAAAGGGAAATACAAAAAAGAAAGATATCTAATTCATTCCCTATATACTAGCCGCCTTCATCGAAGCTAGTTTGCGATCTTTGAAAAACCAACTTTACGAAACTCCCGCTCGGTGGTGCCTGCGGTGCCTTTTCCCGTTTCAAGTCCTACAACAGCTTAAGGCCAGTATCCACTTGGGCTCAAGATCAACGCTCAAAACGTCATTAATCACGCTTCCGACACAAAGAGCCAAATGTCTTGTCATCAGTTGTAGCCCTTTTTTATCAGATTGCGCAGTTACTTCAAAGGAAAGAATGCAAAATTGACAAAGATATCTGCCTCCCGGCCACTCAATTAGCTCAGCTGGGGGTTGGACCAGCTGGGGGTTAGTACGTTCGAGGGCTTTGAGCTGATGTGA
Organism: Salticus scenicus; assembly: GCA_963930645.1. Classification (NCBI taxonomy): domain Eukaryota; kingdom Metazoa; phylum Arthropoda; class Arachnida; order Araneae; family Salticidae; genus Salticus; species Salticus scenicus. Next base: position 124,316 of record CAWVNO010002920.1, on the reverse strand, counting down.
GCTGGGCCGACCACATCAAAGGATTCTGAATAGAAGCCACCGAATGAGCTATAGTGGAAATCGGACTTTAATGTCATATAGTGGAAATAGCTTTATTGAAAAATGTAACTGTAGTAAATTCCCGCTTGGTAGCGGCTGCGGCGCCCTCTTACCCTTTCAATATCTGAAATAGTCTGTTGACTCACCGTGTTACGATCTTTGAAAATTCTGACTTTAGCAAAATCCCGCTCGGTGGCACCTGTCCCTACTAATCCCCGTTTTAAAACTTTATGATTAGTTAATAGCGGTTCGTTTATATAAATGATAATAATAAATCTCTAACGACATCATGGTACCATTATTATAGCTCCACTTGGTGCCTTTTTAATTTTTAATAAAATAAAAGGGATCTCGCCAACATGATATTTACCTCAAATAAACACATTTTAAACTGTTTACTGTGTATTTACAATAAAATATAACAATAATTGTGATTTTGGGGAAACGCTAAAAGGAAAAAAAAAATTTCACATTTATTTCATAAAAAAAAAAAAAAAATCATTATCAAAATGCAATTTATATCTAAATTATGCTTTTATCTATTATATTCTTCAAAATGGAGCAAACAAAAAGTTTTTAAAAACATCAATTTCTTAAATATGAGCTCATAGCAGTTCAAGGACATTGTACCTCGAAATCTGGTTATTTATGAACAGAAATGTGAATTGTGAATATATAAGAAAATACAATATATTTCATAGGATCACTTTTATAATATTTATGCATACACACGCATTAATACAAATATTAAAATATATATCTTGAACTAATTGCATAATAAAAATAAATCACTCTATCATGCAGTTAATTCGTAAGTACCAAAAAATAAGTTTCAGGTAAGTTTCATTGTAATATTAATAAAAAGCAAGTGATAGTCTTACAAAGTTTCATATAAATAGGTAACATGACGATATAAAATCAACCACTTTTCCTACTCTCCCCTGCTCCCTTAGGAACCCCCCAAATATGTGTAACACTCACTGTAATTTTTTTTTTATACAGTAAGTGGTATATACACAAAATTCTATTTAAATCGATACTATTGTAGTTTTAAAAAATATTTTTTATTTTCATCTGCAATCACCTCCCCCCCCAGGTATATATAACACTCATTGTGATCTTGATAATAAGTAAGTAATAATTATAGAATATATCATTATAATAGGTACAATGATAATGTAAAAAAATCATGTTATTTTTCTCTGCCCCTTCCCCCCATCCACCCTCAATTATGGCTGGCACTTACTGTAATTTTTTCACAAATTGTACATGATTATACAAAGCTTTCATGGTTCATTAAAATCTGTAAGGAGGTGGTATAAAAACAATTATTTTCTTTCGATCTTCTCTTACAACCCCCCCCCCCCTTACGGCCTTACCCCAGGTGTACACTAAATGAATTTTTGTACCAAATCAATTGAAATTTCGAAAATTGTAATTTGAAAGCCATTCTTTAAATTTATTATTTGTTATTTATTATCTTGCGAGTTGCGTATTGCGAAAGTGCCCTTTTTTCCGGGATCCGAAAAAAATTCGTCAGGGAGACCTTTTTCACTCTTGAGCACCAATGTACGATTTCATTTACTAGTGGCTATAATAGCAAATCACTAGTGGGGTGGGCCTCCTATCGTACATGAAAATTACTGAAGTGAAATTTAAAGTGGAATAAGCTACAGAGAATCTATTTATCTATCTATCTATCTATCGATGTGTGTGTGTGTGTATGTATGTTTGTATATATTAATAAATACATCTAAATGGAAAAATTTGCGAAATTCCTTTTTTCCAGTACCAAAAAATTGTTTAAAAATTTTTTTAAATGTTTCCCATTTTTAAATAATCACAGTGATGCGATTTATTATGAAACTGATCAAAATCGATTCTTAAAAAAAAAAAAAAAAAAAAAGAAAGAATGTGAAATTTCGGTGCATATTCGGTATTTTCAGAATAAACAAAATTCAGGTGAAATGCAGAGTGGGCGTTTAACTGAGGGAGACATAATATACAAATTTGAAAATGCACTCTCTTCTATGAAGATTCAAGTTAAACCATGAAAGAACAGGTTGACGGTCATCTGGGCTGGGGAAGAGTAGGGATAATTGGAAAAGATCGTGTCAAAGAGAAAGAAAATCTATAGGAGTGTTTCTAAGAAAGAGAAGACGGGGATGGAAGGGTATAGATCTACTATCAAGCCTGAAGTTGAAGTACTCACTTCGGACAGCGTGTGACGTCACAACCCGGGGTTCCTTATCTGTAAGAAAATGATGTCCATCGGGTCTTTACTATCTTATCTTCTGCTTGGAATTCGTGTAGCAAACAATGTTTGTCCTCATCTCACATTCATTTAAATTACATTTTTCATGAATGAATTTTTATATTCCACCATTTAATATACATCAATTGAGTTAATTTTCATTTACATTGTATTACTGCAGAATATGAGTAACATTTTTTGAAATTTGAAAATCAACGTTTTCTATTATGTGAATTGTCTAGAGAAATACTAATGGATGGCGGATTAAAATTTGAAGGAATTTGTATATAATTGTGGTATATCACTAACTCAGTTAATTAATTAATGTATAGAAACAACGTGTAACATTCTTTTGAATAATTCTGTACTGATAAGTATAAAGGATTTAAGTCCATATTCTTGATTTTTCAGGAGACGAAAAATAAAGTTAAACTAACTAAAAACTAATGAGCAGAATCGATTAGGAAAAAGGGATTATGTTAGTTTTATACGTTTTATACCATTCACTGATAGTCAATCTTCATTTAATAAAGGGGAAAATTGAATTAAATATTTTATACCAAAGATTAATGCTAAATTTCTGACTTGAATCTTTTTTTACCAATGGATTTTCTCAAAGACTAAATGACATGGATTTAAATCCTTTATACCAATCGATAGAGAATTTTTTTCTGAGTCTGACTATGTACTTCACTCAAAATCGACATTTTTGGACTTAAATCTTTTATACATATCAGTATAGAATTATACGAAGACAAGAAATGATGAATTACATGGTATATCCTCCAGAAAATTAGCAACTGTAAATAATAGATTAAAAAAAAGGTGTCAAACAGGGGTTTTAAAAAGCGTCAATTCATTTCTTTTAAATTTTGTAATATTTCTAAAAAAAATTAAAAATTTCTTTAGAAATGATAGAAATTACGCAAAAATTCTTTAAAAATTCAAAAAGTCTCCCACCAGTGGTCGAAAGGTTCTGCTCTTAAAGACATTAAGTGCCGGGTTCGATCCTAGGTGACACAGGTCAACCGATCTTTTCGGAGTTCTCCTTGTATTTCACCGAAACTTGTTTCAATATAGGGCCTAGCACCCCATAAAATGACTCCCACGAAAGACACTTTCTTCAAATGAAAAAAAAAAAAAAAAAAAAAAAAAAAACTTTGTTTTAATTATCCCAGATCGTTACTCAACCATTAATTTTAAAGGTAGTGACGAGTTCTTTTAAAAGATATCCATATTGAAAATTTACACACACACCCACTCAAGGTTGACTGCTACTGTTATTAATAATTCTTTCTTAATTTTACAATAGTTTATTAAAAGTTATTCTCATTTATACGAAACATTGTTCTTTTCGGACACATTAAAAATTATGAAAAGAGGAATGGCAACGCCACTTGTTAAAAGATTTTAATTTTCAAATTTTTGTTCATTTTTATTTATTTTTCACTTTCTTTTGAACTCAACAGAAAAACGTCTTAGATTCGTAAAGATTTTCTATTTCTGGTTTTGGATGGATTTACACGTTTTGAAAGGTACAAACACGATTTCATCATTTTTACGAAATGTCAATATATATATACACTAAGCAACAAAAAAAAAAAGCCGCACTGCAGAAAAAATGACTTATTCCTTTTTTATTTGTAATAACTTTAAAATTAATGTTTGAAACAAATAAAACTGTCTTGTTTGCATAATACTAAAGGTATGAAATGATACCTATGTATATTTTCGATTTAATAATTCGCTTTATTGCACTTTACGAAGTACTTTTTAAAAATCTGCATAAAACTTTCTTTGAATATAATGCAATAACTATACAATTTGCATTCTATTATGATTTATTATATAAAATAAACAAGTTATATTTTAATATATGAAATAAAACTATTCATTTGTTAGATCTAAGCAATTTTTTGTTAAAAATATGTATTCTGCATTGGGTTAATTCCACCTTTATATGGAATTACTGCATTAATGCGCAATGGCATAGTTTTATACAGTGTTTTAATATAAATCTAAGAAATTTCAATGTGCCAAATATCACAAATAATTTTTTCTAGTTCTGGCAGAGTTACAGGCTGCAAATTTCGAATCCTCTCCCCTCTCCCCCGCCTTTTTATAGACGAAACATTTTCGAGCGGATCGCGATTTTGACCATTTCCATGTCTGGTAAAGAAGAAATTCTACTATATCCTTTGTGGTGTTTAACTTAAAGTGAAAAAAAGTATGATTACTTACAGAATTATAGGTTCTCATGGGAATGTATAAGAAATTTTGACAATTTGAAGTGAATAAACTTACCACAGACGCCGTGTAGTAAGGTGCCTTATTATCTTCAAATGCTGTTTACGGAAATGTCTAAGATACCTCCAAAATAGTCGGTCAGGCACCACTTTTATGCAGATTGTGTTTTATTTCGAGTTAATTGATCTCTTGAGCATAAAAATTTCCCCGAGTGTTTGAAAAGTTATGCACCTCCGTACCACAATGTACGGAGAATGTGTCACTGTTTTAAAAGTGCGATTTTCATTAAGTCGGTCACATTTTCGTCTTCATTCTAGCTTTTTTCAACTGCACGAAATAAAGAAAACTTGATTCATCAGAGAAAACCAGTTCAGCCTAATAATTGACTGATAATGTTTTTAAATTTTGGTCAACTAAAGTATTGTTTTTTCTAATTCTTTTCCTTAATAATGGCTTTTTTCGCAGATCTTCCGTTCTTTAACCCGCTTTGTTTAATTGTTCCCGCATTGTTTTTGAAGAAAGTAATTTACTATACACTTTTTTTAAATCTTTTTTAAGTTCTGAACATGATACAAATCGATTTTTTAAACATTCGCATTTTAACTTCCGGTTATCTTGCTTGGATGAGCAACATGACCGCCTAAAGCCAAATTCCCAGTTTGAACGGCCAAAAAAATTTATATTTTGCAAAAATTCATTTACCAATATTTCGTTAGCATTTAATTATTTTGCCATCTCACGTATTAAAATATTTTTCGATTTTCATTTAAAAATTAATACTTTTTGTGGTATCGTTAACTGCCTTATTCTTACCATTTTTGAAATAAATTCTAAAATTAAAATTTTCCTGACAATTGCATTTTGTTTTGAATACTAGACTCAAAGCTAAAGTGTATGTGGAGGACAACATAGTTAAATCTGTTCGAAAATTTGCTTTTTAAACGATAAAATTGGCGGTTGTAGAAGGCGAAAAGGAAAACATCCAAGTGCGGCTTTTTTTTTGTCGCTTAGTGTATATATATGTGTGTGACAAAGTTTTGTGGTATCTGTATCTCAGGAACTAATGAACAGAATAATTTCATAAAAGTTTAAGTTGCTCCTTGATTTAAATGTCCTTCAACTTTTGGTGAAAATCGCCAACAGGTGGAGATACCATAACGCTGTATGATGATTATTAATATGGAAATATAGGAGAAAACTTTGCATAAATGAGCACAATTATAATCACTTTTAACGAATCATCGTAAAGTAAAAAGAAATACTTATATGTTGGGTTGGGTTCTGGGGATTGCACTAGGGTCCTAGGTCTGAGGCGAATGCTCTCCGTGAGGGGCCTTTCTGAGGGTTCCTGACATGTATTTACGCAATTTCAGAGAAAACCACGGAATTTTCCGAACAGCTAGGCTGACGAGTGCGACCTAGGATTAAACCTGGCACCTCACGTCTACCAGCTTTGAGCGTAGAACCGCTCGGCCGCTGGTGGGTCGAAATACTTATAAGAAAAATTGAAACATATACGAGCATCTTGGTGGAAAATCCTTCCGAATGTTGTAAACTTTCAATATAAATATTTTTTAAAAGAACTTATTAATACCTTTAAAACTAATAGTTGAACCATGTATCTTCCATAATTTCAAACAAAGTTATGGAGATTATTTTTCCTTTTAAATTAAAAAAGAATGAAAGAAAGAAAAAAGAAAGAAAGAAAGAAAGAAAGAAACACTTCCTAGAATCGCGAATGTAGAAAATAAAAGAATTTGTTTTCGAAATTCTATTATGAAAGGTGTCTCCATTCATTGTGGAAATTAACTTTTATAAGTAGTTTGTACTGCGTGAATTTGTTTAAGAATTATAAATTTATCTGAAACAGATTTTTTAAAATATTGTTTTAATTTTTTTTTTCGGCCTATGTAATTTTAAATTGAATGAAAATTCAATGAAAATTTCCTTATATATTAATCTGAAATATTTTTTAAATATCTTATATTTATGACTTCAAATTCCTTACTTTAAATGTTTACAAAACAATTATAATAACTCAAATGATGTATTTAAGCTTTATAAAGTAATCTTCGAAAGCCATCAATAAAAATTTCATAAAATATGTATTGTTGTGCTATGCAAATAGGGGATAATTTTAAATATAAATTTTTATTGTTCTTAAAATATGAATTTAACATTCAAATTTCGATCTTCATATGTTAAAAATTGGAAATTTAAATGTACTGAATGTATGCATGTCAAAAATTCATTATTCTTTTGGCAAATATTATTTCAAATTTATTTGATATTACCTATAAATTGAACGATTTTAATTTTTCCCAATACAGACTAATTTGAAATATTAATTCAAACATCTTGTATTTATAACTCGAAATTGTTTTCAAAATTTACAAATCAGCATTTACTAAAGAGTTGTTGTATCTACATTTCAGAAAATAACCTGTCAAATTCATGTATAAAAATGTTGAAAAATATGCATGCTGAACATTTTCAAATATGGTTGATAGAAAAAAAATAGAGAATTTTAAGAACATTTTTTGTTAATTTTAAAGATTGAATTTAGATTCATATTTAAATTTTTATAAGTCACAGTTTGGAAATTTAGAAAGAGTGAATGAATGTATATCTAAAAATTATCAATAATTATTTTTTAAATATTAATTTAATACTCTTTGCACAAAATTTTTAAGTTGAATGATCTTAATGGAATTTAGAATATATCATAATACTTTTTGAAAAAATGTAAAAATATACAAAGCTTGATTTATTCCATTATATATTTGATTTCAAAATACACTTATGTTTGTGAATATAATTAAAAATAAAATAAATATTTGGTAAAATATGTATAATAAAGATTTTCATTTATATTAATTTTCAAATGAGCAATATTAAATATCATTTTTGTTGTTTTAATTGAAATTTAAATATTTATATGCTAAAATTTGGAAATTTAAAATTAAAGAACGTATGTCAAAATTTATTATTATTATTATTTTAATATTTTAATTTCCTTGGTGTAATAGTTATAAAATAAATTATTCCAATGGAATTCGGTGTATTTCCCTCGTTTAATAAAGTAACATGTACAAACTTAGTTTTATAACACCAAAAATTTGATTTTAAAAATTGCTTAATTATGTAAACACATATAAACATAAATGAAATGGAAAATATATCTATTTAAGGACATTACCTATTAATATCCCTCGATAATGGGAAGGCTAAATCTCAACTTCTATGGCATAGAACTGTACGAAACCTCATATGTGAGATAACCATTATAAAAACGTACTTTTTAAAACGCTATTTATAGGCAATAAAACTGTCTTACTTTGGATATTTAGTGTTAGTTGTCTCTAAATTGAAAATCGTTTGCATTCTTCCTGTTAGATAATTTTAAAAAATAATACTTTTAATAAATTATTTGCACTTAGTAAAATATAGGAAAGTTTAGAAGAAAGTTTTGTGGTGGCCACAACCTACCAGTTAACTCTTGAAGTTCACAACTCACATTAATGGTTAAAAATAATTATTGATCTATTTTTTCTGATTTTTTAATTTTTAAATTAAACAATTAAATTCTTTTTAAAATAATTTACCAACTGTATGACAATAAAAATTTACCTTATTTTATAATTAAAAAATGTTTTGTATGATTTTTAGATGAATAAGTAATTTTCATGTAGTTTTCGGGTTTCGATTCAGGTTCGGGTCTAAAGACAGCGGGTTCGGGTCTAATGACAGCGGGTTCGGGTCGGTTTTCGGGTTGATGAAAAAACATTTGTCGGTTTCGGGTCAGTTTTCGGGTTGATGAAAAAGTTTTTGTCGGGTTTCGGGTTGATATAAAATTCATCCGTCGATTTCAGGTCGGATAAAACCCGACCCGTGCAGGGCTCTACTCCAGTGTGTAAAATCTTTATTCAGAGAAGATAAGATTAAACTTTTGTGCATGCAGGGCCGGTGACAGGGGGGAGGGGGGGCACAGGGGACAACTGCCCAGGGGCCCGGGAGATGGGGGGGGGGGAGCCCGGAACAAACGGAACAGAAGTGACAAAAATCTAAATTTTGAAATATGAAGTTTCACTTTTTTCTTAAAAAGTGTGTACTTTCCACAATTCTAAAAACATGACAAAAGGAGCAAAATATTTAGATAAGAAACGCTTAGCAGTCCTAAATACTAGCTGCGATAATGGGCCCGCGATGCGACGAGACTTCGGACAGGGGATAGGGGAGCGAAATTATTTTTATCTGATGCATTATCTCTCTTTTTTTTTTTTTTTTTTTTTTTTTTGCGGGGGGGGGGAGGGGGGTTAGTGCTGCCTCTGGAGGTTCATAGACAAATAGATGTGAGATAATGAGAAAGCCTCATTTCCTTTTATTTCGCATTTGGAAAAACATTAGTATCAACTATTCAGAATTGAGTGAGTAAACTGTTGATAGTAAAATTTCGCAATCAACCAAAAAAAAAAAAAAAAAAATTAAAGAAATCGATATGGGAAGGAACAATGCCAAAGAATTTAGAGTAGAATAGGAAAAATATTTCGTATGTGCCTGACCTCCTTCGACAGTTTCAAGTCAACTCGTTACACTGCACATGTCCAACCCGATATATTCAAAGAAATTTCTAATTGGAATGGCGTTTTTGGTGTTTGGGAATAAGGCCGATTGACTGCACTAGGGTCCAAGGCCTGAAGGGAAATGCCTTCTGTGGAGGTCTTTCTAAGGTGCCCTACCCCGTATTTACACAAGTTTCGTAGAAAACCACGAAAGACTCCAAACGGATAGGTCGACGACTGCCACCTAGGATCGAACCCGGCACCTCATGTCTACCAGCTGTGAACGCAGAACCACTCGGCCGCTGGCGGGCTTCTAATTGGGATGAGAGAGACCAAATGAGTGCATAAAAACTACAACTAGCCGGATATTGATAAAAAGTTACATAGTAGAAGCAATGCAAGATAAAGATATACTGAAAATGCAAAAATGTTGAGAAAGTACGAAGTAAAAATCACAAGTAAAAAATAAAAATAAAACACTGAATTTCATTCACAAAATTTTAGAGGAAAATGTAAAGGATTGTGAAATATACAGTGACTATTTTTTTTCTTTTTACACCCACTCAAGATGACAAGACATTAATAATAATAATAGAAATTCACTAGAGTTTAATTAACAACATGACTAAAATTTATAGAAAATAGGATTTTATGTTTAGACAAAATTTAACTTGACTTTTTTTTATTTAATTGAGAAATAAAATTATCAGATAAATATATAATCTGGAGCAATAGGAAAACATATTGCACAGGATGGGAGGATTTTTCATTTAATCTAATGCAAAACAAGTTTTCTGAAAAAAAAAAAAAAAAAAAAAGATATTATATATCAGTAACATGTATTTGAAAAAAAAAAAAGAAAAGAAATTCAATTATAAAATATACTTTGAATATCCCTCCTCTCAGTTTTTTTTTTTTTTTTTTTTTTTCCTCCGCTATATTCGAATGTCGATATATGAATGTATAAAATATATTTTTCTAACAAATGAAAATTCTTATAAAACCAAAACGAAAGTAATTTTTTTTTTTTTTTTTTTATATTCCTCAATCGTAATAAAAGTAGCTAAGTACACAAATATTAACATATATTGTTGTGTTTGATAAATGAATATACCTTCATTTAATTCTTTTAATCAGATTTAAAAAAAAAAAAAAAAAAAAAAAAAAAAAAAAAGTCAAAAGGTACATGTTTATAATTATTCATACTTCTAAATAGTGTTTCATTATCTAGTTCTAGTATTATTTTTTTGCAAGCACAAGTAATTAAATATATGTTTAGTTTAACAATCATGATTCTCTGAGTTGCGTAGAAAATAATAATCAAAAATCTTTTTAGTTTTCATAAATTTTTATGTATTATACTTCGAAATCAAAAGTAAATCATATGTAAAACTTGCACAATAAATTAATAAAAAAATATATGGCTCCTGCCAGTAGCTCTGATGTTCTTCTTTATAAGAAGCTGGTAGAGAGGATATGTCGGGTTCAAACCTAGATCAGGTTCGTCGGCCTAGACGTTCAGGTTTTCCCGTGGTTTTTTCCAAAATTCGCATGAATGTCATTTCTTTAACCTCTTAAATTTCAGAAAATGATCTAATTAAAATATTGGTGATATAGTACAGGGTTGCTACACAAATCATGAGAAAAAATTCCCTAAGTTTTCCCTGTCTCTATTAGAAATAAAATAGATGACACGCAATCATGCAGCATTAGAATCTAACATATTTACAAGTCAGTTGAACATATTTAGGGCAAATTAATTTTATAAACTTGAAAAAAAAAAAAAAAAAATGTAATTGATTCATTATAAAGAACTATATAAAAAAAAATATATTTGATCATGAAAAAAATTTCAATGTTCTTCCATAAAATTTTGAAATTCCCTGAATTTTCCCTGTTTTTTGCAATAAATTTTGAAATCCTCTGAGTTTTCCCTGTTTTTTAATAGATTTCAAATTCCCTGAGTTTTCCAGGTTTTCCTGGTACCGTAGCAACCCTGAGTACATTTTAAGTTATTCTTTAATGCTTTCCCTTTTTTTCTTTTTTCATGAAGCAAAAGTTTTAATTAAAGAAAGTTTTTATTTACTGTGTTGTATCTATTTAAAATTTCAACCAATTCATTCCTAAAATCAAGTACAATGACTGAAGGTTCATGTCAGTCATTCATTATGCCAACTCCGAAGCAGAAACGGGAGTACATTCAATAAACTCTTTTTATCTTTTACGCAGATCAAAAGGTGTTGTGAGTTGTGTTCCTGCTAAAAATGTTTGGTCAAGTGAATAAGTGAAAGGATGAATCTGTCTTGTTACTTGTTTAAGTGACATGGGAAACATTTTCACACATCGAAACTTGAAAGAGTAATCACTGCTCATCGTTAGCCACCATAGACAGTATTCATCTATAAAAGAAATAGATATGGGGGGTCTGCATCTCATTTGGTGCTTTGCTTATCTCGCAAAGCAGTGCCCCCAATCTAATCTGCGCAATGTCTATTGGCCGCTGTCCAAGGGGATGGGGGTAAAAACTATGTAATTACCAAAATTCTCATTTTGGAACATGGTTAACAAACGCAAACGCCAAACATTATTTTTTACATTCAGATTCAGTTTGTAGTTTGTAGATTTTGATAAGTGAAAAGAAGAAAATTATCAATGATGAAATTATCAATGCTTTTGCAATAAAAAAAGCAAGAAAAATCCATTTATATATATATATATATATATATATAAACTATATATTTTTTTCTTATATATATGTGTGTGTGCATACAATATTTTTTAAACTTTCGGTATGCATGTGTATTCTGAAGATACATGAATAGTTTCCAAACCATGGCCCTCAGGATTTAAAATTAGCATCATTTCAACGACGAAAAAATCTTTGGAACTAGGTTATTATACATAATCTCCTCAAGCACAATACAAATAAAAAAGTTATTTTTCAGTTTTCTAGAATCGTATTCAAAAAGGCTGGAATCCATACTCGACAAAAACATTCTGATAATATATAATTTTTCTTAGGCTGATAAATCATCTTTTTGGGGCAAAATTTACTCACTTAAAAGAACTACTCACTGCTTAAAAAATACAAAAAACATAATTTTTTATATACCTATATATATATATATATATATATATATATTTTGCTTCTTTTTTTATATATAATTTTTAATGTGTATATTTAATAACAATAATAAAAACTTATAATAAAAGCCTAAGTGATTATGCCTTTACTTTTGCTTGTTTAAAAAATTACTATTTTAAATCTTGTTAATCACAGAAAATAAAGCTTAAAAAAAAAAAAAAAAAAAAAAAAAAAAGAATTTATCAGAAAACTTTCAGCGTTACGGTAGGCAGCAAAATTATTCGAGCGCAAGCAATAAGTCCTTTATGAAAACGTATACTTAGTAGTGTTTTATTAAATAAATCCTTGTCGAGTCATGTTTTTAGGCAGTCTAAGAACATAATCTGACAAGGATTTATTTAATAAAACAGTATTAAGTGTACTTTTTCCATATAGGAATTAATGCTAGCGCTCGAATAATTTTAATGCCAATAGTATATACTTTTATGAATCTACTCAGCCCACTCGGTAATTATTAATGTTCACTTAATTCAAAAGTTAATTTTTAAAATATTGAATTACAGACCAAACAAATTTTCAGGGGATAGCTTATTAAATAAATAAAATTCAAGGTTGTCAAAAAGAAATGCAGAATTTTTAAAAGAAATTTTTAGATAAAATTGCCATTTTTTCAAATATATTACATTTATATTTCAAACATGATATCTTTATTTTAAAATTTTATATTTAACTTTAAAGTACAATAGGTAAGGCATATATCAATCACTGATTGATCACAAGTCTTCTTTTGTAAATTAAATATATTGAGAATGAAATGCAAAGCAATTGTACGTTTTTATCAGCCTTCATATTTAATCAAATTTCATTATATAAATGTATAGTTCGATAATGTACTACCTATTGTATCACTGTATTTTATTGGAGATATTTGAAATACCGTAGTACCCAAAAATTTAAACCATTTTTCGATTAAAATTTAAGAAGTGGTTATGTGTATGGGGGGGGGGGGAGCTTACTTTCGTTTGCCCAGGGGCCCGTACTTCCTGTCACCGGCCCTGTGTGCATGTTAAACAGCAACTGGTGCTAATAATATAGAATGTTCCAGGAAAAAAGCTTTGTAATTGTTACAACATACTAGCTTACATTGTTTTAAGAATAATTTACTCACAGAAGAGTTGTCAAAAAAAAAAAAAAAAAAAAAGTTTTTTTTTTTTTTTTTTTTTTTTTTTTTATTATTAACACAATTTTTTAATGATTATTTCGTACATTGTTTAATATTTACAAATTAATTTGAGTTAATGCTTTTGTAGCAGTCAGAATGAGTATAATTCACCTTTTATTCTTTCAATATGACTCAAAACATTTTATTTTTGTCAGTGTGACTTAAAATCTCAGACAAATTGGATACTGCGACCTAAGTTTTTTAATTACTCTCCGACGGAAGTGAAACCTAAGAGAGAGAGTGGAAATTCGCAACAACTCCCTTTAAAAATAATTTAATTGCTGTATTACCCATATAAATATATCATATTTATGTAATTTTAACATTTTACTTGATTAATCATATAAATGATAATTATGAATGGTAGTTTTATAAATGAAATAGTATCTCAAATACACAATTTGATAAATCAGACGTAAAAGTTACTTTTATGAAATTTTAAGATTAAAATATATATTTGATTTTAAATAAATATGTATTTTAATAAATATTTTAATTTGATTTTAATAAATAGTAATAATAATAATAATAATAATAATAATAATAATAATAATATATATTCTTTTTAATTATTATTTTAATAAATATTTTAATTTGAAACAAATTAAAATGAAAAATTAACAGATATTTGAATTTTAAATTTTAATAGGTATTAAAATTTGAAACAAATTTAAATTTAATTTTAATATTATAGCAGATATTTAAATTAAATTAATTGTAAATGTTTAATTAAATTATGAGTTAACATTAAAATGTTAATATTTACTAAGCGATTGAATAATGACGCACCTGTTCATGCAGATGAAGTCAAAGTTTATTTCAGTCTAGCGACGCAACAAGGCTATAGGGTGATCTGGGGAGGGGGGTATACGGATGCAAGCAGGTTGTTTTCCCCCAACCTCCGTTGGGTCCACCAGCGGCCGAGCGGTTCTACGCTCAAAGCTAGTAGACGTGAGGTCCTCGGTTCGATTCTAGGTCGAGCTACAGATGTAAAAAAACCGGGAATATTGCTTCTGGGGAATAAACATGGGAATTTTCGGGTTTAAACCGGGAATTTTGGGAACTTTGGAAACTTTGATGGGAAGAAACTAATGTTCAATTTTTAGATTTAATTTGACTTCTTTTAAGAGTACCAGACATTTTTATTCTATAATATTTGCTTAAATAAAGGTGATATCAACAATTATGTGATTATTTTACAGAAAATTGTAAAAAAATAAACATTTACGTTATTGACAATAATAAATGATGAAGTTTTGTCTGCCTATTTAAATAACTTTAGATTTTTTTTCTTTTTTTTTTTTTTTTTTTTTTTTTTTATGAATACCATAATAAAATATGTTATAAAAAATAATACAATGAAATTAAGTTGTGGTAAGAATACTTTAAAATTATTAAATTTTATAATAATTCATCGAACAAAATCGAACATGAGTTCTTCGGTTATTAAGAATTCATGCAATAATTTTTTAATGCATTAAATCAATACATAAAATATTCAATAGCTAATAATTATTAATTTGGTTGTTATTTCTTTCTTCATTTATCTTTTGCATATTAGTATTGTTGAAATTGTAATTGAAATAATATTTTCCAGTGTAATATTATTGTTTTAGTAAATGCTGAATATTTTGAAGCATTTTTGCTTTATCTTTGGAATAAAATGGTAAAGATATACAACTGAAACATGCAATTGCGATTTAAAAGAAAAAAGTGTTATATTGAACGCAGTGTGTATACAGTCTCAGATCTAAGATATGAATGTATGGCAATAACAGAGAATAACTCTGTTAATTAATGAAATTTGAAACTTGTACTTTTTAAGTTTATAGACGTTAGAAGCACTATTTAAAAATTGAAAGATCATAAAAAAACATCTGAATGTGAGATAACATTTTGAAATGCCTTAGAACATCTCTAATCTCAGGAAAAAAAAAAAAAAAAAGGCTAAATTCGCAACTTTTGAAAACTTTCAAAATTCCCTTGTTTTGGAAAGTTTCAAAATTCCCTTCTCAAAAAAACGGGTTTATTCCCTGGTTTAAACCTGGGTTTTTTCCACTCTCACATCTCTAGGTCGAGCTCGTCGACCTAGCTATTCGGAGTTTTCCGTGGTTTTCTGTGTAACTTGAGTAAAGAGGGGCTAGGACCCCTTAAAAAGACCCCTCTCCTCCTCAGGCCTAGGACCTAACACCAACACCATAGTCAATCGGCCTTAATCCCCATAACCACAAATACTCTACTTACGGAGCATCTCGGAAAATCCCCTGAAAAGAGCTAAATTTCATAGAATCCCGGAAAACTGGGAAACAAAAAAATCGTTAAAGGAAAAATGGGTAATTTGCGAATATCTACTTGCGAATTATACACTAAAATTGTCGAAAATTATGCTGTAGAATAAAACAATCATTCGAAGTTATTTCAACTTTGATATTGATGATATATTTCACCGTCAGATAAAAATTTATTCTTCTAAGTGGCTCAATATTAGAATCATTCACATATTTTAGAATCCTTTTCGGTCTTAAAGAAGAATATTAAGTTCTTATTTATTTCTTTATTTACATATCCAATATTTGAGAGATTTTAATCATTTTTTAAAAGAAACCATAATAATTTAAAAAAAAAAGAATTAGAAACGGGGTGTGGCAGAATGGAGACTAATTTTACTTTCTGGGTAGAGATTTCTAAAAGCATTAACGGCTCACTCTTTTTTTTTTTCCCCAAAAATAATTTCTTCAGTTTTTGTATTTACAGTATTTTTCTAGAGTCAATAGTTAAGCCAGTAAATTTATTTTAATTTCAAAATTTCCTTTTTTGTTTTAAACAATTTTGCTGTTTTTTTTTTTTTTTTTTTTTTTTTTTAATCTTAGCGTTAAATAGTAGGAAACATACTTTAAAAATTCATAAAAATGTTGAAAATTTTATTAGCTTCAACGTGACATAAGAATCGGTATGTTTACATCGATTAGGAAGAGGCAAATAGCCTCTTTATAAGTCGCGCATGGTAATGTAACGGAGAATTTTTCCGCCTTCCGCACCAATTTCTGTGAGACAAGTAGAAGTTGAATTTATTTTGATTTTGTACTTGTGTTGATATATTTTAATTATAATTAGTAAACGTGTTTTTGATAATTTGAACATGTTTGTTTTGTAAATAATATCCTTTAATCAAATTTAAAAAAAAAAAGAATGTTTTTATTATTATTATTATTTATTTTATTTTATTTTATTTATTTATTTATTTATTTTTTTAGCATTAATAAATTTTATCTTTTGTGAAATTAAGATTTTCACATATAAATCTAAGAACTTTGTAAAACTGAGATTTAAACATATTTGCATTGGAAAATAGTGTCATTTATTCAATTTTTAAATATAAGATTTTTTTTTTTTTTTTTTTTTTTTTTTTTTAGTGTTGATACATTTTATCTTTTGTAAAATTAAGCTTTTTTATGCTTTTGTGAAAGTAAGATTTATTATTATTATTATTATTATTATTACACACAAAATTATTTTATGTGCATATATTATCTGATAAAATTTGCTTTATAATCATGCAACTTTTTCCTTTAAACATATGATTTTATCTTAGAAAATATTACAGTATGTACATTCTATGATATTTTATACAATATATGTATGCGCCGGAATTCTGAAAACAGTATTCATTAATTTTTACATACATGCAGTACTTTATTTGCATAATTACTGTAATTACGATCATATAGAGCTTTGCTATCTGTCTGTGTACAAAACTTCTACAGACAATTGATCTATTAAGTACGGAGTCTTTTCTTATTTATTTATTTTCATAATTTTCCTCAACATTTCCATGCAATGCAGGTGAATAGCCCAATAAGACTTTGCAATTTTAATACAATGCTGTGCAAAGCATCACCCATTTATGATAATCGCAGTATTTCATACAGACAGATTTGCAGCTGAGGAATATAATCTAGACTATTGGAGAGATCACTTTAACACTAGTAATTGTTTTCAATACTTTTTTCACACCTCTATTTACCTTTTCATATTTAATTTTCATAACCCAATCAGTACCTTTATTTCCAAGCCATGTTAAATGTATTCGAAGGTTCTTGCATAAAACATGCCTGGTTTTAAGCAGTTATACTTAATAGTGGCTTTTAATATAATCTTTTAAAAAAAAGAAAAATCGCAATACAACAACGCCCCCTGTTGAATGATTTGCACCAAAAGTTGATAAGCACTAATTTATGTCAAGATACATTTAAATCTAAAAAATTCTGTGTATAAGTTTCTGAGTTGGAGCTGGCACATTTTTTTTTTTTTTTTTTTTTTTTTTTTAATCACAGACAGATGAGCATTTTTCTAATTTTCTAAAAATGATCAATCGTTTGGTCAAATTCTTTTCTCTTAACATGAATATAATATGTTCTACATTTATTAATATCACACAATCAACAGATTGGGAAGAAAATCATATTTATTGAAAATTTATTTTTCCAACTGAGTGAAAATAATGCCTGAACCGGGAGTCGAACCCCGGATCTTTGACTTACAAGGTAAAGGCTCTACCAATTGAGCTATCCAGGCCGACACAACCGGTGGGCATTACTCACTCAGACAACCTTTAGGCAGAGCAACTGGTCTATCATGTAGATAGCTCGACAGAATAAGCCGCAGGTAATGGAAAACACCATTAAACAATGGGAGGAATAAATGCAGTTATTAATATCACACAATCAACAGATTGGAAAGAAAATCATATTTATTGAAAATTAATTTTTCCAACTGAATGAAAATACAGTTGGAAAATACAATTGTTGTCGGCCTGGATAGCTCAATTGGTAGAGCCTTGACCTTGTAAATCAAAGATCCGGGGTTCGACTCCCGGTCCAGGCATTATTTTCACTCAGTTGGATTTTTTTTTTTTTTTCAATAAATATGGTTTGTCATGTATTTCGGTTTTTTGGTTTATATTTCCATACATTGGGCTGGATTTTAGTTCAAGCAGCACTGAAGCTGAAATTCAGGTCCATATAAATGCATCGGAAGATGTACAGAATATTTTCGAAATGAAGGACATAGATGTTTAATTTATTATATATTATTTATAGAAGGGTTTGCTATTAAAATGTAATATTTAAAGAATTTGACGAATTTGATTAAAATATCGTTCGGTAACTTTTAAAACTGCGAAATGGTGTTTCTTTATAATTTCTTTTATAACACACTCTTCATTTCTGTTTTATGCACATAATAATTTATTTCGCTAAATGTTAATTGCAAAATTATCTCTGTTTGTCTAAACAATTAAAATACTGTCAAAAATATATTTCTTTCTTTAATTAATTTAACACAGGCAAAAAAAAAAAAAAAAATAATAATAATAATAATAATAATAATTTTATGTTCTTCTCATTCGGAAACTAAATGCTTCCAAGATATGTTTCTAAATTACAGTGTATAATGTTACAAAAGGTTCTGAGGAATTTCGTATGTGCTGTTCTATGGATAATAGCTTTCTGTTTGTAAAGTGCACATGAGAACCAGATGTATGTCCAGGGGATCAGGTTCATTTAATAATCATTAAAAGCTACACGCTCAAACAGATTCATGGGTGGTCAAAGACACACAGCGGCCAGGCATAGGGCGATACTTTCCAAAAGGAATGGGGGGATTTGACAGGAAGCTGTCCTCCTTGAAAAATTATCTACTCCTTTGTGTGCTGCCGCGGTCACTGATAACTTTGTTTATCTGTTGCAGGATGGTATACAGAGAAATGCAATTGACTATTTCTTTTTGTGTTGGAGTCTACTATCAATAAAACAAAGCATTTGCGTTCTCCTTTCTTAAAAATAAAGCAATTATTACAAAATTTAGATATGTTTCAGGGTAAATAAAACACTTTTTATATAATAAAAAATAACTTTTATTTTATTATTATTATTATTATTATTTTAATAGAGGTGAGAAGTATTTCTTCCAGACAAAATAAACTAAATGTAAGCTGTTTTCGTTTTCTTTCTAACACAACTGCAACAATTTATTGAGAAAAAGGAAATTACATTTTATCTATGGTATAAAACGGATAAAAAAATTGTAGTACAATTAAAAAGGTAAAATAATAATAATAAGTAAATAAATAAATAAAAATTGAATTCATTTTACAAAATTAAATTCTTTAAATAAAATTTAATTTTGAAAAAAGAATTCTTGAAATTTTTTGTGACAGAATTTAATTTTGTTCTTTTTTTCTTAACTTTAATATGATATAATATAATATTAATAGTTATCTTTTCACTTAAATGTACAAAAGGCCTGAACAGAAACTGTTTTTTTGCCTTAAAATATAAAGTTGCGTCTTTTAATTTAAATAAAAGCTCATTCACTGTTACTGTAAATTTTTAGTTCACATCATACTATAGGTATGGGGAACTTAGGTATTCGAAAAAAATTTCTGTCGCAGTTTTTGACGGTTTTACAGGCTTTGAAGTTTTAGAAATTCGAAAATCACAAAATCGGTAGGAAGTCCGTCATTAGGGGTGTCAGTTTGTGTGTTACTTTGTTAGTCTGTGTAAAATTATCTCATGAAGTAAACACTTAGGATCAGTTATTACTTATTATAGTAGCAAGAACTCTATTTAATTTTAACACTCTAATTTGAAAATATCTTAATTTATTAAAAATTTACGACTTAACATGAAAGAACAGGGCAAAATTTCGCATAATCTTGTGTTAATATTATTTACTAATATCGCCCAGTGTTCAAAACTCAACCACTTTTTTTGCAAATCAAGACAAAGCAAAGTTATTGCCTTGAAATCGGAATTAAACTGCAACATAGCTGCGGCAATTGTTTGTCGATATCCACTCAAATTGAATCAGTAGAGTTTTACTTAATATATTTCTCTAAGTTTGGTACACTGTAGATGTTGAGCTTTTCCTGAAAAGAGAGGAAATCGCAGCATGGAAACACACTTTGTTGGGGGATATAGCCCAAATTTAATCGGCACCATGTCAAACCAGGGCCCAACCAATATCAAATTCTGTTAAATTATTTTCATTGATTCGTAAAGCACCAGCGTGTTTAAATTAAAAAAGACAGATGTTCTCTAAAACAGTCAAACTGAGTTCGGGAAATCTCAAAACGTGTAACTTTATCGAAAACAGAAAATCTAAAATTTTACTTATTCTTATACTTTCTTCTAATATCTGCAGAGGATCGAATAAAAAGTCCAGTTTTTAAAAATAAATAGTCAATTTAAGTTAATTGAAATGCAAGGAAATCTCAAAACGTGTAAATTCATCGAAAACCGCAAATCGAAACTTTTTCTGTGTCTTCTACTTTCTTGTAATACATGAAAAAGCTAAAATTCCCTTTTTTGAAAATAAGTAGTAAATTTCAGTTAATTGAAATGCAAGGAAGTCTCAAAAAGTGTAAATTCATCGAAAA
Organism: Salticus scenicus; assembly: GCA_963930645.1. Classification (NCBI taxonomy): domain Eukaryota; kingdom Metazoa; phylum Arthropoda; class Arachnida; order Araneae; family Salticidae; genus Salticus; species Salticus scenicus. The sequence goes on along the minus strand of CAWVNO010002920.1, from coordinate 103,469 downwards.
CCGGAAATAATTTTTTTTTTCAAATTTTATACTTTCTTCTTATACATGCAGAAAATAAAAACATGCATAGTAATAATGCATAATAATAAAAACTTAAAATTGAATAAATAAATAAATAAATAAATAAATAAATAAATAAGAATTCAACTTTAGTTAATTGGAATGTATTACATTTTCGTTTAAAAATATGTCTTTAAATTAGAGCTGACATAAATCACACACACACACACACAAGAAAAGAAAGAAAAAAAAAAAAAAAAAGATGAAAGAAAAAGAAGAAGAAGAAGAGGGAAAAAAAAAGGAATATTTCAAAATTTAAGAGTGATGAATAATTTTACTTTTACTTCTTTCCATTATAAAATGGAATAGTCTTATAGCTATAGTCAATAGTTTCAAGTATACGTAATTTAGTGTCAAGTTATTAAGATAAATATAAATATTGCATAATATAATTATTAATACAATATAAATATATAAATAGTAATATAATTTCTTAATAAAGTATTAAACGGAGTGTACAAGAATGAAATACACATGTAAACACATAAAATTAAATTAAATTGTTCAAATAATAAGCTTAATTTTTACCGCGACTATTATAAATAATAGAAAGATTTTCATAATTTATGAGTAATACTGATTTTACTTTCTTGCTTTTACTGTAATAAGGTCGACGAATGGGATCTGGTAATCGAACCCGACCCTTCTCGTATACCAGCTTCGACAGCAGAAATTTTCAGTCACTTGTAAGACCACCTAAGTATTTTTGAAACAAGTTCAACAGTTAAATCTGTAAAAACATTTAAGAACAATCCATTACCATATGTCCTGAAAGACATATCTTAGCAAATGGAATTTCATCTCATTTAAAATACATTTATACCAAGTTCGTCAGAAATCAGTTCAGTAGTTAATTGGTAAAATTGAGTGAAATACCTCTTTTATTTCATTTGTCTTCTAGACATTCCAAATACTCGCAAAGTATTTACTATAAAACAATACATACATAATCACATACGTATATATAAACCAAATATAAATTATTTCTTACTTTAATTAATTGTAAAAGATACTTATAGAGAGATTAGCTTATCTATATGACAGTTCTTTATTTGCCTTTAAAGAAAATATATTTCAAAGATTTACAATTATGTCTCAAATGCGTCAATTACATTATACACTTTACTTAGCAATGTATTGAATAATCGAGTAACCGCACAGAATATCTGAGTTCGAGATTAAATTACTCGGAAGGACTGTGTAAAATTCAAAACGAGTAACCTCAATTTACTCGGAAAGATAGAACTGTGCACACGCAATTTTAAATTAATAAAAAACACAGTTTTTTGTCAAAGGACACTTTTTTGGTGTTTATATGCATAAAATACGTATTCGAACATAAAATAATAAAATTTAGATGATATGTGTAAAATTTCGGTAAGAACTCGAAACGCGGTAAAATGTAAAGTTACTCGGAAGGGCTGGTAGGACTGTATGTGTGTGTGTATACATAGATTTAAGTAGAAAGCAGATAATAGAAAGCTTTCTATTTAAAACTATATAATTTTTGTATAATTTTTAATGCTGCGTATGGCGCCTTTTTTATACAAATATACAGTCGGTAACAAAAGTGTCCGAACACTAACAAAAATCCCTATATAAAAAAAATGTAGAGTTAATACTGTTTTGTTAAATAAATTCCTGTCGAATCCTGTTCTTATTAAGTCTAAGAACAGGATTCGGCAAGGATTTATTTAGCAAAACTGTATTAAGCGTACTTCTTTTATATAGGAATTTTTGCTAGTGTTCGGACACTTTTGTTACCGACTGCTAAGAGCTACACAAAAGCAATTTCGTAACTGTTTTTCTTTTATATGAATTTTGCGTTTTTTTATTATTATTATTAAAACTACATGTTTTTAAAGTGGCATCACGGAGGCAAAATACAATGAAAGCTTACCCCCTAACAGTACACTTATCCAAATTACATCCCAAAGGTATCCCTTTCTTCCTCAGTATATCTTATAGATGTCCTTTTCATCCTCAGGATATCCAATAGATGTACTGGAAAGAAGATGTGCTGTTAGGGACTATACAATTAGTATATACATTTCAGAAATGTTTATAAGTTATGTGAACCGCATGTCCTTTCGCTCTTATTTGTTCTTCAAATAATTTCAATAGGAGTGTTTTAGTATTCAATATAAGTCTAATATTTTAATTGCTTTGATTTTTTTAGAGTGGTAAATGCATAAGCATTTGTAATCTATATAATTATCTTAATATAATTAAATAAGATGATTGCACACTGTAAAAAAAAATCTCGTAAGATTACGGGGAAAGCCCGGCAGCAGGGATTCCAGACAAAGCCCGTAAAAAAAAAAAAAAAAAAAAAAAAAAAAAAAATTGATGTTACGGGCAAAATGTTTTTTACAGGCATTTAACGTAATTTAAGGTTATTATATACTTAATTTACGGTCTAAGCGTTTCTTTTCATGGACTTTGTCTGGAATCTATGATGCCGGGCTTTCTTCGTAATCTTACGGTATTTTTTTTTACATGTACACATTATAATTGTTTTATGTATTTGTTTTATAAACAATCATTAAATAAATGCTTAAATATATATAGTATTTACACTTAATTGTATATTAACGATAGTTTTCTAACCATTTTGAGTTAGTTATGCAACATTTAATATATTTATATATATATATATATATATATATATATATGTGCATATTATCTTATTATACATTGCAGGCGCAGCATGAAAATTTACAAAGAAAAATGATACAGTCCGGCGAGTGTAATTTTTCCAAAGAAATACTTAATGATGAATTCATTAATGAAGAGTAAAGCAACAGTTGATACATCTACGCTTTCTGAAGTTTTTCTTTGCGACTTCCAAAGAAAATGTATCACACTGATGTAACTGAAATAAAACTTTAATTCTTATTATCATATCAAGTTTCCTTCTTTTTGTATGTTCATATATTTTAAGTTTTAGGTTATCAGTGTAAATTCTTAAATAACTCAGTAAAAGAACTAAGCTGTATTACAAATATGAATATGGTTACAACTTAATTCATTTAATATAAATTCAAATACACGTAAATTTCTTATTTTTAACATTTGAAAAAAAAAAAAACAATGTTTTTTAGCATTAGAGGCTATTGCACATATGATAGGACATTTATCATCATATACTTTCTGTAATTCCTTTATGGTCAGAGAAAAATAAATACAACTTTTCGAAGTACTTATAAGTAGGGTCTATCCTGAAGAACACTTGAGAAAGCTAAGAATTTAATCCTGGTTAAACTACAGAAAAAATTTACATTTCACCCATGCGATAGAACGACAATAATGTAGTCTTAAACGTATTTATAATTAATCATGCTCGTACACTTAACTATATATTATAGTTATTTAATATTTTTTAACTCTTTCCAACAAGGTTGAAAAGCATTTATGACTTCGCTTTATCTGTCTGTCTGTCCGCGCTCTAACTCCCGTAAATATAATTTCTTGAATCTATATGTTATTCAAGTTCACTATCGGATGATCCCTCTTGAAACTGGAGTAAATACCTCTACTGCATTATGTACAGGGACACTTGAAAGCATTCCAAAGTATTGCGTATTAAGAGATGTATTTCTGTACACCAAATTTTAATAAATTTATGTTTACAAATTTAAATCAAATTAAAATATGTTATACATATGCACAAATAAATGTTTTCTAAATAATATAGATTGATTATCATTAACATTTACAGGGTCACAATTAACGGCTATTATTGGAAATTTGCTGGAATTGAATTGTCGCTTAAATTAACTGCTTAACATATCGTGACAATGTTTAAGAGTGAATATGATTTAAGTTAGTGTATCTGTCTGATTGTCCATCTGTCTATATGTTCTTATGCCCAACTCCAGTGACAGTAAATATTTTCAGAATTTCTTGAAAGTTTTATATGTCATTCCTGTTCTCTATGGAATTTTTCCTATTTAAAATAACATTAATAGTTCCCGTACAACTGGTTTGTATACAGAGACACCTCAAAAAATTCCATTGCATTGCGTTTTAGGACAGATATTTTTGCAAATTACATTTAAAGAAATTTCTACTGCAAAAATCATAAAAAGGGTTAAATTGATTGTTAATATGTTTAGACAATGTTTTGTATAGAATATGATATGTCTAAACCTCAGATTTTGAGGGCTACACTAAAATATACAGATGCATTGAAGGCTGCAATCTTAATTAAACGGCTGCAATTTCTTTTGCGTTAAGCATTTTTAACACTTCCCAGTGATATTTAAAAATGATTATGAATCCAGTTAGTCTATGTATATACCTTAAAGTCCTTCTGTATGTCCGCTGTGTGATAACGTAGGCAAAGAACATTGAAAGTTGTATTATACAACAAGTACGTACAGTTGGAAAGTGCTAATAATCAATGGGTACTGCACAATGTTTCGTTCTTTATATATATATATATATATATATAATTGGCAAGAAAGAAAGAAGTGTAATATTACTTTTATTCATATAAACGCATACTATGTAGAATTAATTCATAGAACAAAAACTTCAAAACATCGTAACTGAAAAATACTGACATACAAGAGAAATATAAAAATTCCCAACTTTTATAACCTGCTCCAAGTACTTTTCACATTTCCGCCACAACCACTGCCAGTTACACGAAATTAGAACGGACATCTGAATCTCAAGTAATCAAACTCTCAATGGACAATTTGCACATGGAACAGGATTAATGTTAATTTCTTATAAAATTCAATAAGAAAGAATAGGGTGTTTTCGTTTCGAATTACAAAACAATCAATTAAATAACGTATATATATACTTTATAACAAAAAAAGTGATGCACCAAGAAGGAGTAATGCAAGCTGGGGACAAATTGACATACATTCAGGTTTTGATGGAATCAAGCACCAATTCATCATTATCGTTGATCCTACGTGCAATTGGTATTTCAGTGACTTCCAATACCCTTAATAGGCAGCTCAGTGGGGTTGAGCTCAGTCCCCGGATCTCTCCTCTACTGAAGACGTTTGGAGCATCATAAGAAGGGTCCTACAACCAGCTCGGGAATTTACCAATCTAACGCAACAATTGGACAGAATTTGGCACGATACTTCACAGGAAAACTTCTGCCAACTCTATCAATTAATATCAAGCCGAATAACTGCGTGCATAAGGGCCAGAAGTGGACCAACGCGTTACTGACTTGTTTACTTTGTGAGGCCCTTTCTCTTGATTAAATCATTCAAATTTTCTGAAACTGTAATCAATTGTTTTTCTCCACATGTACATCACATCTACCAATTTTTGTCCCATTCGGACCACCCATTCCACCCCATCTACCAATTTTTGTCCACACTTCTTCTTGGTGGGTCTTTTTTTTTTTTTTTTTTTTGTTATAGCGTGTATATATACATATTATATATATATATATATATATATATATATATATATATATACATATATACATGTGTGTGTGTGTATGTATGTATGTATATAACACAATAATATTTTTGAAGAACTGCACAAATATCTTTGAGTTACATGGATTTGTTTGCACAGTTGACTTGCAAACAATGGGAAAGGCACACTGATATAATTTGAACTGTATGTAGTGTTTATATGACGTGAACAAGGGTATAATAAATGATTTTGAAATATTACAGTCTATGGGCAAATTGTCTTTTGGATTTTTTAACAATATTACACTGCAGTAAATATTATAAAAAATAATTAGTATATTATTATTTAAAAATATTTGCTATCATTTAACCATTGCGATCAATCTCATATAAAATCTAAGTATGTGTCTTAAATATTATAATTAAAACACATTTATTATTCTAACAATGAAAAAAGTAGAAAATTGCTTTTATATAATATTTCCATAAAATATTTAAAATAATGTATTATCGTTTAATATATATATCATCCAATATCCGCTTCTTGGGTTTGAGGCTAAATTACAGCGTCTAGAATAAACAGTGTGGAAAGCGGCGAATAAAATTGTACTAAAAAAATTACGCCTGTTACCAGATGTCATTGTAATCGAAGCTAGTGTCACGACAACAAAACCGAGACTCCCTATTGGTTAATTATATGCTTAGATCACGTGATTAAACTGACGAAACTGGGAAAAGCCAATCAGGTCTTCGATTTGAGCAATAGCTTCGATCACAGCGACATCTGGGTAAGTTTAACTTTGGAGCATCATTTTAACATCACGGTTATAGGCAATTGCCACACTGTTTATTCTAGACGCTGTAGCTAAATTACTCACCTCCTGTGTTTTCTGATTTTCCATTTCGGTGCGAATTTCCCACAGGATAAAAATATCTCCTTATATTATTCAAACATTTCGTCATACAATTATGAACATTAACAGCCTTAGGGGTGAGTTAAAAAATAAAGCAAATCAAACCGTCACGAATTACTTATAGTGCAGTACTAGTGCGACGTTAAACTCAACCAAACAACAAAACTTGAAGGGATCACGCGTGAAGGGTTTTATGACGTAACATGGATAAAGAACCCTTCAGAAGTATTTAAACTCAATGCATTGTTTTACAAATCTCTTCAGAAATTAATTTCTCAATCAGCATTTAAAAATCGAGCAGTCAAAAGATTTCATATCCAATTTCCATTTTCATATGATAAGAGATATCAGAATTGACATTTTAGATCTGATGTCACATCGGACAGAATTCAGTTAGCATATTTTAAGTTCTGAATTCAGTCGAGAGAGTTAACTTAATTTGAATAAGGATTTACGTCTTCGTAAAATGTATTTGAATTTGAAATAGCCTAAAAGGAAAATTCATTATTTAAAAAAGTGCAAATTTATTAAAATATTCCCCGCGTGTTTTGAAGATTGCAAAGGGATAAGAAAAAGTTATAATTCATCGTATAAGTCTTTATTCTGTATCAAATACCAATTTTAAAAGAAAAGAAGAAGGAAAATAAAAATACATTTATCAGTGTTAAAAAACATACATTATTTTACCTACACTATTTATTTATTTATTTTTCATTGGATAAGATTTCATATATATATATTAATAAATATCTGTTCGTTGTAAAACAATCTTTAAATACTTTAAAAACGACAAAAAATGAAAATAATAATACGTATTTATTTGGTTATTATACATTAAAAGGTTCTAACTATAATTATTTAAAAATGTTTATAGAGAGAATTCTTATTAATCCATTCGATATGATAACTTTCAAAATTTAAAAAAACAAGTTCCAAATTTTAGAATGGAAAAAAAGAATTTTCTTAAGAATAAGAGGAGAAATATATTTAAAAATATAACAACATGTAATTTGAAATGGAATTTCAAATAAAATGTTCTATTGAAATTATTTTACACTGTTAAAGTTTCTGTAAAATTAATGTAAATATTTATCCTGAGCGTCTGTAAATTTACAGTAATTCTTAGTTAAAAGTGAATAATCGAGAGTCTCAATATTTATTCTGTATTTTTACCTAATTTTATTATTTAATTTTTTATTTAAAATTAAAAATGACTGTTTTTACTTTAGAAAATGCATTTCAAGTCCGAAATATATTCTCACTAATAATTAATTAAATTAATATTAGTTACTAAAATGAACGTAAAAAATAAGTTTTTTAACAAGACTTAAGATAATAGCTTACACATAGTTTTCTGTTGAAAATTTTAACAGTGTAAAGTCCATGTTGTGATATACATAGAAATATAATTATACTATTGTTTGTAAAAAAATGGAGAAGAAATTTTATATTTCGTAAGCCTATTTCACAGACATTTTTAATTAAAAAAAAAAAAACATTTCACACAAAAGAAAGATTGCAATAAAAATAATCTGGTGTGTCTCTCACACGACTTTCTCTTACCCTGAAATTTAATACTATAAATACAGGTTGCAGATTAATGGGTAAGATAACGAGTACTGTTATGTAAACCTATGTTAAACAATTTATATTAGGCTTCTAAAAAGTTTTATATGATAATTAGTTCTGTGTGAGGGGGGCTACTGCCCCCCTCAACCCCCCCGTTTCATTAATGCACCTACATTTATATAGAATTTAATTCGGTTATTAAAAAAATAATTCTCTATTTAAAAAATAATTTATTAAAATTATTATTTAAAAAAATTGTCTTTTATGATAAGGCAGACGATTTCCATATTAGAGAAGTAGGATAACACCAAATATCTAAAAAAAGTCCATTTTTTTTTTTCAATATTTAAAAAAAAAAAAAAAAAAAAAAAGTACGATTTTTTTTCTAATTTTTTTTTTTTTTTTCGTTAAAAGTAAAAAAAAAATCGATAACTTTGTTTTAATTATCGCAGATCGATGGTTCAACCATTCGTTTTAAAGGTATTGGCGAGCTCTTTTGAAAGATACCCATCATGAAAATTTACTCCCCTCGAGGGGGGACTTCCCCCTCAGGGGGGGGGGAGGCGAGGCTCCTACATACACAAATTTTTTTTCACAGTTAACTGTCTCTATTACAAAATATATATATTTGTTTCATTTGGTTTAGTGCAGTCTATAGACGTTAAACCCTACTTTCCTGCAATTTCCTCCATACACGTAATGTATTAGAATTATCTTGATTGTCCCTGTACACGAACCATTTGCTTGATCTTAACGAAAAGTATACTGTAGCATCCCTATATGATACACATTTAGAATACCAAGTTTGAACTTTCTGCCATAATTTGTTTTTGAGATATGCTGATAACGGACAGACACACAGACACACAGACAAACATACACACCCACAGACCATTTGCTAAAAACGTGATTTTCGTATTCAGGGGACCTCAAAACGTGTAAATATAACAAAATCTCGCGTTCGAAAATTTGACCCAAAAACAATACTTTCTCTACCTTATGGGTACGAGAAAGTAAAAAGCATATTCTAAAGGAATCTTTAATAATAAAGGAAAGTATTTGTCTCTCTGTTTGGTGTGCGACGTACAGAAAAAAAAAAAAAAAAAAGAAAGAAATCTGTATCGCAATCAGTTCTAAACATATTTTATTAGATCAAGAAATGTCTCTTATTTTGTAATACACCTTTATATTTTTATATTATATTATATTAAAAAATTGTGTTTTATGTATTTTCCCCCCGACATTTTTCCTTGGGACGTTATTTAGATAGATTTTAACAAGAGATATCCCAGAAAGCAATGTGTAAACACTGAAAACTCATTCAGAGTCATTAGTAAACTTTTCTTTGTCATTGTACTCAAGAACAATTTTGCAAAAGACATTTCTTTGATAATAGATAGATTTTAATGTTACAATTTAGTTTGAATATTAAATTCTCTCTTATCCGCGAATTAACATATACTTAGACCTTTAATAAAGTGAAAGTGCTTCAAAAAACATTGTTCTTAATTTGTTAATGAAATAAAAATACATTTTGAAATGTAGTGTAGAATCCTGTTATTTTACCATTCAGCAGTCCGTTTGTTATATACCAATTTTAAACAATTTTTTTTTTTTCTTTTAATTAAATAAATTTTGTCGATTTATATTTTTGTGCAGTTTAACCAACTAGATTACGTACAAAAGGGTGTTTAATTCGACGGATTTAATTATTTATTTATATATATATATATATATTTTAACGCAGTACGCTTTCATATTTTATGAGAAATAAAGGAAATATTCCTAAAAAAATAAATATAAAAATTCGTTGGATTCGACGGAATCTATGTAGTGCTCCTTTTTAAGTTGTGCACCCTTTTTAATAAGATGTCAATGAGTCCTAACATAACTAAATGCATAATAATACATTAAAATTATATATAGAGAAATTTACCCAAAAAATACTTTCTTGAAAATATATACAATTTTGTAAATGATATACGCTTTATTTTGCATCGTAACAAAAAAATCAAAATACCAAAAACCAAATGAAATATTTAATACTATATTCTCCACATCGCTTATAAAATATAGGAAACGTACTTTTATATAAACATTTAATTCTAATGTCGATATTGCTTTTTATTTTCTGTAACATTTAAGAGATTCGGATGTAGTCACGCTGAAAGCGGCTTTGTAGATTAGGATGTGTATACTGTTTGTTTAACCCTTTAACGTTCACTACTTAATTTATTTTAAATATTACTAAACTAATTTTAAAAATAGCTTTTAGACACATAGCTGATCATAAATATTTAAAAAATAAAAATATATCTTTGTCCCTTTTCGAGAAATTTTTGGTTTGAGACATCTATAAGTTCAATATAAGTTCATCTATAAGTTCTTTTTCAATTCAAATAATATTTAATTTAATAAATAAAACACTTTGTAAATAAACATTATCGACTGCAAACACGCGTAAAAGTTGTTTCAGGTGAAAATGATCGTCCAGCTCTTCATTAAATGGAAGAAAAAAAAAAAAAAAAAAACTAGACATGACTGCATCATCAAACTAGCAAATCCTAGTCGTGTCCACTAAGATACTTCAAGTGATTTATATATTTAGCTTCCTTTGAAGCATATTTGGTAAATTTTGGAATAGTGCTGCTATTTATCGACCAGACAGGGAACGAAAGTTTAAAAATTGATTAAAAGAAAAGGGGAAATGTTAAGAAACTGCTTCATAAAAATTGTTAAATGATATCAAATATTTGGTTTCGCTGCGAAACCAATGATCGTTACAGGGTTAAGCAAATAAAAATCTAATACACTATATAGTTTTGTTCTATTGAAATAATTAGAAAAGTTTCGATTTTCTTTCTTATGATTTCTTCTTCCTACAAAATAATGGAAAAGATTTATAACCAGGAATTTTTCCATAATACTTAAGAATAGGAGACACGTGTGTTTTAATTCCGCTTTGAAAATAAAATATAGCTAAATAAAGATTGAAATGAACATTTTGACATCTTTAAAAATGAGAAATATTGTAATGTTATTTAACATGTACCATTTCTACAATCATAAAGCGCATTCGTTTTCAAATGGAATATAAATTTTAAGTATGTATTAAAAGATAAAATCTATAACATTTATATATCATAAGCAAAATTAAAAATCAATTTAAAATTTCATCGTTGTGTAGTATTGAATTTTATTTCCTATGGTGGAAATAAATAAATAAAATAAACGAATATAACCAAACCACAGCTGTAAAACTGTTAAAGTAAATAAATAAATAAATAAATAAATACACTTATGTAAATTTAAACCGAAACATTATTATCGATGCTGAAAAAATATTTCAAACATAAATATTTCAATGGCTGATATTTCAGTTAATTCAATATATTTATAATACTTTTTATCAGGTTGAAATATTCTCTTTTTATATCTCTCAATAAATAAAAAACTTTAAATAAAAAGTAGAATTTTCGAGAATCTCTTAGAGAAAATGTTAAGAATATCTATTATTTCTTTTTATATAGAAATCATTGCAAATTTAAAGAAACGCAGAATGAATAGTTCAACAAATTTACCGAAATCTTTAACAATAAATAAGGATTTCAATAATGTTAATAAATACTTTTTATCAATAGCTATTTATTGTGTTTCTGTATTCCTAGGTATTTCTTTACTAATTATTCAAATAATTTATTTTATTTATTTTTAGTACTGGTTACAAAGTTTCTTTAAAAAAGTTTCTTCTTTCTTTTTTTTTTTTTTCCAAGTGCTTACAAAATATTTACATTCCCTTATTTGTGAATATTTATTTAGGAACACGTATATACGTATATATGAATCAGGTAATACCAAAGGAACTATTAACTACAGCGTGATTAAAATACATGCATACAGTGGGGAAAATTACTTCTTCTACATATTTTTATTCGTTTGATGATGCATATAATGTGTAGATTTTGGGGGAAATTATCTATACAATTTCTTCGTGATATCAAATATTGCACGCCATGTAAAACTATCAAAATAAAATATATATATATTATTATAATTTTTATGGCTTTTTAAATTTTTATTCATCAAATATTGCATCAAGTTTCATTCAGTGCGATGGAAGCGTTACAAATTATAACACCATAAAAATCGTCTCTCCTCCAGTTAAATATTAGGGTGTGTAACTTCCACGACTTTCTCTTAACTTGAATTTCAACACTATAAAAATAGATTATCAATGTTAACCCTTTAACGATCATTGGTTTGGCAGCGAAACCAAACATTTGACATAATTTAACAATTTTTTGTAAAACAGACTTTTTATTATTTCTCCCTTGTTTTAATCAGGTTTTAAATCTTTGTTCCTTTTCTGTTTTGTAGATAACAACACTATTCCAAAATTTTTTCAAAGGAAGCTAAATACATAAATCACTTCACGTTTCTTAGTGTGCGCGGGCAGGAATTGCTGGTTTGATGATGCACTCATGTCTAGTTTTTAACATTTAATGAAGAGCTGGATTATTATTTTCCCCTGAAACAGTTATTACGAGTGTTTGTAGTCGATAATGTTCACTTGCAAAGTGTTTTATTTATTAAATTAAATATCATTTGAATTTAATAAGGTTAACTTGTAAATGTTTCAAACCAAAAATTCTCGAAAAGGAACACTGTTACTATATATATTTTTATTTTTTAAATATTTATGATGAGTTACGTGTCTAAAAGCCATTTTTAAAGTTAGTTTAGTAATTTTTAAAATCAATTAAGTAGTGAAGGTTAAAAGGTTCAGTCATATGTTCATTAATGTAAGATAATAAAGTTTAATGTACAAAAAAAAAAAAAAAAAAAAAAAAATGCAAAATAAATTCAGGAAAAGTTTTATTTCACAAATAATTTTGCGTGAGGGAGGTTCATTACTATATCAGATTATGTCTATAGATAATTTATCATTATCTACAGTTATTTATCAGACACTGACAAATGAAAATAATAATATTAATAATACAGAAACGTAACGCTTATGTATTACACTTTATAAAGCTATTTTGTAAAATACATAAAATAATTAATATATTATATTAATATTCAACAATAAAATTACAGTTACTTCCTCTATATATACATAATATTTAAACTTTCTTACGAAATGCCATAGTATTTGACATGCGTGAGAGATATTATTTTAACTATAAATTCTTATTAACTGTAAAAATGTGTTTTAAAATTTTAAGTAGCAAAAATGAAAAATAGCAGAGTAATATATAACTTCCGTCTAGAATTTATCACCTATTAAAAATAAAGTCATATTTTCTCATGAACGCATTTCTAAACTATTTACTTTTATCGCAATACTTTAGTCGTTTACAAAAATGATATTTCAAGGGAAAAGGTTTCTTTTTTACTTCATAAACATTTTGCACTAAATGAAAAATAACTAACTTTTCGAAAACATTTAAGAGATTTCCTACTTAAGATTAAATTCTTGTTTAAATGCAAATGACAATATTTTTTCTCCCACTTAACAATACAAAGCAGTAGCGGGTACTTTATAAAATATTGTGTATGAATTGTTGTAATTACTTTAAACTTCTCAAATATATTTCGCACGAAGTGAAAACATTTTTTAAGTTTAGAGTGTTGCTGATTCCCACTTATCATAAATATTTAGCAATTATATGGTTAGTTTATATTTCTTCCTCAAAATTATGGTTTAGGAAATATTTATGCATTGTTTGAAAGTAGAATTTCATTCTGCTTTTAATTCTTGTAATATATCCAGAATATTCTTGTTTCTAATCATAATTTGAAATATATATATATATATATATATATATATATATATATATATATATATTTAATTTAAAACACACTATACATTAAAAAATAAATGTACATTATTTAATAAGGTAGTTTTGGTAGGTTAGAAAAATATAATAATACTTCACGAATAATTAAATAGGAATGTATTAGACATATTTCAAATTATAAAATATCAATTACTATTACTTAATTTTAATTCGTTATTTTACCCCGATCCTAATAATTTACTTTTCCATGATAAGAACAAAAATTTATATACAATTAGTCTATGTTTTAAATATATGTATATATAATTTGAAATTTTTTAGTACCATTGTAACACTCAGTAGATAAAAGATAGATGAAAATACCAACGTAAAATAAATTTTAATTGAGATTGATATCGATTAAAATTATTCACAGTATTAAATTAATTTGAGTACCAATGATTAGTAAAACAAGTTAAAGTATTTATACGCAGAAGAGAAATGACACTAACATAACACATACGTAAAGATGAGAGAATTTGCAAATACATTGAATTATTAGCAACAGTCAACATTTGAGACAAAAAAGAAAAAGGATAAAATCCCCAAAGAGTTCCGTTAAATAAAAAAAAAAAATGGAATTCATGAATTGAAAATTCGAATTTTAAATGCTGAAATATACAAAAATAATCTTCAGGAAACTTGCATTTCTATCAGCATTTGCAAGATTTCGTAAAACTGTATAGCTAATTCCAGCAATATACAGCTCAAGTCTCTATCTTGCAACAAAACAAAAATTATAAAAGAAAATTGAATTAAATTAAAAAGGAAGTTAAATTAATCATTAACGCTAACCAAAATTTAAACAAGGAATAAGTAGTTTAAGCACTCCACTTGTTAAACGTTACTTACGGAGATAGTAGAAATAGACAGGTTGCCAAACGAACATTAGTAAAAAGAAAAGATTAAAAGTTTAGAAACGATTAATCGATTTATGTGCGACTGAAATACTTTAATTGATTGCATTATTTGTTAGTTAATAATCTCTAAAAGCTTATTTCAATTTTAAAAAAGGTGATTTTTAATATTAACGTTAACCTTTTTAAAGTGCAGTTTATTTTTAACTTTCAACGTAGCGTGAGCGAGCGCCATCTCACGGGAAAAAAAGAGATTTACTTTTAGGTGAATACTTAAATTGTACGGTTTAACTTAGAATTCTTACTTAGTTGAGTTAATTTTTAGTCTTAAGCATATATATATATATATATTAAACCGTCGACAAAAAAGGACCACTATCACTAAAACAAATTTAACAAACAATATTAAGAAATGAACGTATATTATTAAGATAAATGGAATACCTTTCACTATACACTACCAAATGTTTCATATTTCTTGCAATACTATGAAATAATTACACGTTAATTGCAATATTAATATATTCCAGAACATACAGTCGGTAAAAAAAGTATCCAAACACTAGCAAAAATTCCTACATAAAAAAAGTAGAGTTACCACTGTTTTGTTAAATAAATCCTTGTCAAATCATGTTCTTAGTCAGTCTAAGAACATGATTCTACCAGTATTTATTTATCAAAAAAAATAAATAAAGAAATAAATAACTCTACTTTTTTTATAGAGGAATTTTTGCTAATGTTCAGATACTTTTGTTACCGACTGTAAGTTATTATTAAATAAAAATATATGAACGGCTTTTAAATGAAAAATTTTTATGAAGTATCGATTTTTTTTGTTTTAAAAATCCATAGATCCATAGGTATCCAGATACTTTTCATTTCACGCCTTTTCTCAAATATCTGAAAACGAACTTGATCTATATATAAACTACAGGAGAGTAAATATTTTTTCTTCTCTTATATATTTCAGCGAAAGTTTTACTCCGAAAGCTAAAGGCTAACTAGAAAAAAATAAATAAGAACGAAAATATTTGGAGTCATCCTATATAAAATAGTGCTTGAGGCTTCTTTAAAATCTGTTTATATATACAGTCGGTAACAAAAGTCTTCGAACATTAGCAAAATTTCCTATATAAAAAATGTACACTTAATACAGGTTTGTTAAATAAATCCTTGTTGAATCCTGTTTTTAGACTGACTAAGAACAGGACTACGGAAAAAAAAATTCTATTGAAATTGCTTAAAAACTTGCTTTGGATCCACGCTGACTTTATTAGCATCTTCCCTACACGCAAATTTTTGAGTCCGTGTCACCATTGCCTGAGACAGCCAAAGACTTTTCACTGATCTTCAGTGTATGTATTTCTTGAAATATTCTTCCGGAATGGACATTATAAAAAAAAATATATATCGCAGTGTATTTTTCATATTTAAATCGCGAGGATATTGAACAATACTATAGCGATTATATATTGTACATAGTATTTACTACTATCAAGTAATTTGTTGCATTTTATTTGACTTATCTGGTTGACCGTAAAATGATAGCAATTCCACTCCAAATATGGTACTAAAATATGTAGTGAAAGTTAATTTGTTGTCAAAATGAAAAGAAAGAATTTAGTGGTAAAAACATGATTGGAATTTAAAAAGGGACATTTTATAATGCCTTATAGCGCACTGAATGAAGAAACAGTAGGAGCTTTGGTTTTTTCCAACAGCCTTCCAGACTGTATGACTACCAAATATCACATCTATAAGTGCGAAAGATTTTTCTGGACACAGCTGATAGTGGGAAAAACAGACGCTATTTTGGATTTATTAACGAGCTATTAAAATAAACTAAAAATGCATTCACTTTAGGGAACAGCTATTCTATAGGACCCTGATGCAGAACTTTGAAATTTGAAACAAGAAAATGAGTTACAAGAACAAGAGTTTGAACAAGAAAATGAGTTAAATTTAAACACTATTTAAGCCAGAATAATTTAATTTCTGGCTTAAATAGTGTTTAAATTTAACTCATTTCCTTGTTTATTAACATTGTTTGATAAGTTTCTTGTTGTTTGTTACTTTTCACTTTCATGTCATCATTTATCTTTATTCAATTATATATATATATATATATATATAAGAAGTTTTGTTTAAAAATACACTTTGAGAATAATTTTCAACGTGATATGTTGAATCTGTCTTAAAATATTATCTATAACACTGGCATAGACATCAACAACCTTGAGAACTATGTAATTTCTGCAATATGTATGGTTTTCTTAACCTAAATGAATAGAGCAAAATTCCACATAAAGGTACATTACGAAGTTTATCTTTTTCACAAAAATTTTGGAAAAATTTTGGAATAACATTTACGGTGCTGTCATAATTTTCAATTACTATAAACATTTTATTCTGAAAATATCCTAAATTATTCAAATTTTGTGATTTTCTTAACACGGGAGTTTAGGTCTCAATTTTATATGTACATGCTGTGACATTTAGTGACACTGATTAAATAAAATCATAAACTTCATAAATGAAAACGATGAAGAACATCTTTCAAGACGCACGCATTTTTGGTTCGACAATAATAATATAAATTATTTACAATTGTTTTAGCTTAAAATTAATTTTAAAAGATTTATCATAGCGTTCCATGCTCCTCCTGTTCCATTTGTTTAATTTTCTCCTTGTTGCCAACTTCAATAATACAATAAATATAGTTCTTTCGTTTTTAATTCTTTCTAGGCAACTATAAATTCGTTTCTCACACATGTATTTGAAGATTTTTTTTTTACATAATAAGTGAATAGAAGCACTATAAATCAAAAGTTTCTTAAGTTATATTAGCAATAAAAGGTGGCAAAATGGGGCAATATTTCATATAAACTTGCTCCATTGGGATCATTGTTTCAGTAATAATATGTTGTTGAACGAAAACTAGAATACAAAACTTAATCTAATAAAATGGACTAATTATGTTATAAAATGTACAGTCGGGGTAAAAAAAAAAAAAAAAAAAAAAAAACACGCTGTAATTTCGTTATCAATTGACGCAAAAAAATCTAATAGACATCATGGAACATGAAATTAAGTGTACCTTTTGAAAATAATATTAAATTGTGAATTATGGGTCATCTACATATTGAAATGAGAGCCAACTTTAATATTTTCAATAAAAACATCCAATTTTCACTTCATAATTGAATTCCTGAGAGTCTGGCAGGGCAAAACATTATGCAGTTTGTATACTTTACTTTAGTATTAATAGAGTTATGTCCAAAAATGTGTTAGTGGTTTATCTGCAAATCTAGAAAAATAAAATTTAGATCCTACACGAATTAGACAAAATTTTACAGTTTCACATCACAAATTTTTTAAGATAAAATGCAATATAAAGCACTATAGTAATAAACTCTATTATTCTATTATATTCACTGTTTGTTGGTTATACCTGATTTCGTTTTTTTTTTAAATACGCTTATATTTATTTAAATACTTCATTAGAGAATACATTTTAGATTGGTCGGACAGCGTTCATTAAAAAATGTGCAATTTTTTCAGTTCAAAAGTGTCATCATGGCTATACTGATCACCAATAAAACTTTAATTTTTCTTCACTTTATTTTGTAGGTGTGACAATACATACTCACTAAAATAATTTATATACATATATATATATGCACATAATAATGCATGAACTAAATCTGATATCATGAAATAAACATTAAATAGTTTTAATCGTACTTACCAGTTTTGGTCAGTTAACTCTTTGAAACTGTGCGATATGCTTTATAATTTCTATGAAAATATAGTTTCTCAATTAAACTATATTTAATAGTTTTTAAAGACTAAAGTATCCTTAGAATAATAATCCCCTCCCCCCCCCAAAAAAAAAAAAAATATATATATATATATATATATATATATAATAAAGCAACATATAAACTAAACGATTAACGTTTTGACTATGACGGTATACCGTCATAGTCAAAACGTTTAACAAGTCTGCATACCTTTCCAATACCATTCCTTTCATTTAATTGACAATTTTTACGTTTCATGTATTTCTCTATTTTAAACAGTAAACCCCGCGTACTTAGTTGATTTCTTCTTTCTTGTGTTCGTTTAAAGGATTCAAAATTTATCGCTAGTAGTCAACTAGGCAAAGGCCACTTGTGTATGTTTTTTTTTTCCAACGTAAAATAAGAGGTTTAATACGAATGCCCATACTTATTTTTCCTTTTTCTTTTCTATATCATTTTGTTTTAGAAAAACGACGAAAGGCGGGGCTTGTTTTTTTTAGAAAATAAGAATTCCTTTGCTAACAGTAATGTCTAGAAATCCTCATTTTGTTTCATTTCTTGGCGATCGACATTGTTGTTATACAGTCTGTCTATAAATAAAAAATTCAAATATTTTGTTTAATTTTCTCTCTTACTTTTTAATATTTTCATCGTTATCTCATACAAAACTTCATAAAAGCTGGTCCCCTAAGCTTCTCCAAAAGAAATATTTATTTATCTTGAAAACTAATGACTACAATATGCTGCGAATTTGCACACCCATAATTTTTAGCATTAGGATTCATTTTATGTAAAAATTAATGAAGGTCATAATTCATAATTTTTTTTAATATGAATTTATTCATATTTTTCAGAATCAAAAATGATAATGGATTTTGCTTGGGTTTCTTCACTGTATCTCGTAAATATATATTAATAAAATCAGACTTTTGTCTGTAAATTTGTCAGAATCAAAAAATTTTGCGATACCTTCACGTTTCACTGACCATGAAAGCCGAAAATGACTTCAGAAATTTAATCTGTGTGTGTGTGTGTGTGTCATCGTGTCTGTATGTCGCTATTTTTGTCCGGGTATCACTCGAGAACGGCTTGACGGAATTCAACTGCGCTTGGCTGGAATTTATATCTTTACCCAACTTAAAATTATAGCTATCAACTTTTCGGAAATTCCCCACCCCCGTTCCCCCCTGGGAGGTAAAAGACAAAAACACGCTTGTCCGGGTATTAGTTGAGAACGGGCAGACGGAATTCAACGGCGCTTGGCAGGAACTTAGGTCTTTACCGAACTTAAAATGATATCTATCAACTTTTCAGAAATTCCCTCCCCGTTCCCCCCTGGGAGGCAAAAGACAAAAGCACGTTTGTTCGAGTATCACTTGAGAACACACAGACGGAATTCAACTGCTCTTGGCAGAAATTTAGGTCTTTACCTAACTTAAAATGATATCTATCAACTTTTCGGAAATCCCCCCCACGTTCCCCCCTGGGGGTCAAAAGACAAAAACACGTTTGTCCAGGGATCACTGGAGAGCGGACAGACGGAATTCAATGCGCTTGGCAGGAATTTAGGTCTTTACGCAACTTAAAATTATATCTATCAATTTTTCCGAAATTCCCCTCCGTTCCCCCATGCGGTGGGCAAAAGACAAAAACACGTTTGTAAGCATAAACTCGGCTCTTAATTCTTCATAATAAAGAAATTCCACATGGGGACACTAGACACGAGTATAAATAAATCATTATCTGCGATTTAGGAATTTTCGATTTTTAAGGTGAGGAAGAGGGAAAATCGACTTTTAGCGGGAAATTTCGAAAATTTCGGGTTTGAAAAGAACTCTACCAAAAAGGGAACAAAGATGTTGAAAAAAGGCTATGTGACTTTCTTAGGAGAGTTCCTAAAACATATTTTTTTTTTTTTTTTGGGGGGGGGGGGGTGTTATTAGGGGGTAAAATCGGGACACCCCTTTTAACTCTAAATTTGTCAACGGGATTTATGAAAATTACCCCCGTTTAAAATTATATATATGAACTTAATATATCCAACTTAAAATTATATTTATCAACTTTTTCGAAATTCCCCTCCGTTCCCCCAAGACAAAAACACACCTTTGTAAGCATGACTCGGTTTCAAATTACTTCACAGTGAAGAAATGGCACGTGGGGGAATAGATATGAGTACAAATAATACAATATCTGCATTTTAGGAATTTGGGATTTTTATGGAGAGGAAGGGGGAAAATTGGGAAATTTCGCAAATTCCGGATTTTTGAGTAGAACTCTACCAAAAATGGAACAAAGATGTTGAGAAAAGATATGCAACTACCTTAGGGTATTTCCAAAAGATGCTTTTAAGGTTTTAAGTTTTTTTTTATGATCTGCTTTTTTTTTTGGGGGGGGGGGGGAGTATGTGTTATAAAGGGCAAATCTGAGACACCCTATTTACCGCTAAATTTCTCCTGGGAAATTTATGAGAGCTGCGGTCACGAAGTTTGGTGCTTGGATTGTGTTTATATACATCCGGTACCTAAAGGAACGGGATTTATCGAAATACGAGGGCGACAGGAAGCAAAAAAAAAGGTTGTAAGAATAACTCGGCCCCAAATTACTACTTCACGGTGAAGAAATTGCACATGATGAGACCAGACTTGAGCATAAATAAAACATTATGTACGATTTTGCTATTCTTGATTCTTAAAGAGAAAGGGGGAAAATCGTTTTTCGGGAGAAATTTCAGAAATTCTGGATTTTTTAGCAGAGCTCTACTAAAGATGTTACAAAGGTTTTGAAAATAGCCATGTGTCATCTTTAGAATATTTCCAAAAAACATTTTCGTTTTTTTGTGATTTTCGATTTTTTTTTTTTTGGAGGGGGGGGGGGCGGAGGCTGTTACGAAGTAGCAAATTGAAGCCCCCCCCCCCCTTCCTTTTAGCGCTAAATTTCTCTTGGCAAATCTGAGATCTTCATTCACGATATTTGGTGCGCAAATTGTTTATATGTATCCGACACTTATTGCAACGGGATTTTACGAAATTCGCCCCCTTACCCCTTTGGGTCGGGGGGGGGACAATAAAAATGCGAAAAAACACGTTATCCTGTTTTATTTCGCCTTACATTATCTTAGAATGATGAATTTTGGTGTGTGGATGTTGATTAAGTGTACGCATTATGTACTTTGGTAAGATTTCGCAAAACATCTAAATTAGCCGCTGGGCTAGGGGAAGTAAGAAGCGAGTAAGTTGTTGCCGAATGCTTTGTGGTCCCGGACTCCTTACATTGCGAGCGGGAAAAACCTCTACGGAATACAGAAGAAGCTTCAACTTAGGTTATTAATAATGATATGGAATTTTAACCACTCATTTAAGTACAGGGCTCAGCGAAGCGGGCTCTATAAATAAATACGAGGTGTGGCTATTAAATAACGAGACTATTGCTGTAAAACATTTTATTTTAAATTTATACATATTTAGTGATTATCACCTTCAATAAACACCCCTCCTCTATTCCTACAACGCTCCATGAGACTTTTCCATTGTTCGAAACAATGCTGGAAGTCTTGTTCTTTGAGCTCCTGCATGAGGCGTGCCGCTTTTTCTTTCACAGCTTCAACTGACTGAAATCTTGTTCTTTTTAATGCAGATTTGACTTTGGGGAACAGATAAAATCACATGAAGCCAGGTCAGGCGAATAAAGCGGATTGTCTAAAACTGTAATCTTGCCAAGTGGCTAGAAACGTCTTGACAGACAATGCAGTGTGAGCTGGCGCGTTGCCTTGATGGAGAACCCATGACTTATTCTTGCACAATTCGGGTCGTTTTCCCTTACTCTTTCACGGAGTTGAGCAAGCACCTCAAGATAGTAATGATAGTCAGATGGAACCAAAATAGCGCTTTTTTCGATATTTTCATCCGTTTTAGAAGTGGAAGGGCGATCTGGGCGGTCATCAACTCCAACGTCTTCTCGGCCATCTTGGAAACGCTTGAACCACTCAAAAATTTGCGCAAGTGATAAACATTCATCGCCATAAACTTCTTTTAATAAAATATAAGTTTCACTAGTGGTTGTACCAAGTTTCACGTGAAATTTTAAGACAATTCGTTGCTCTAATTTTACACTTATCATGTTTTCGGCAAACCGAAACAAACACCTCTTACACAAACGAAGGTTACGCCCAGACTGATTTCTCAACAAACACGGGAGGCGCTGCAATCGAAAGAGAAGGCTTTACACTGCACAGCTGTCGGTCGTTCGGATTTGGTGCTTGTGTAGTTCATCTGTAGCAGCAATAGTCTCGTTATTTAATAGCCACACCTCGTATCTATAAATATCTATATCTAAAGCCTGCTAATATATATATATGTATATATATATATATCGATAAAATTAATTTGAGTGAAGATATCAATAAAAGTTTGAAATATGAATTTAACATTAGCACCTTCAAACTTTAAAAGCTTGTAACTCTATAAAAAATAAGTAAAATATACAACCAAAATACTTTTTTTCATTGTCACAACCCCAGAAATTCAAATATAGTATACAAATGGGGTATTCATATTGAGAATAATCAAAATTTGTGCACGTTTTAATAGGTAGATGACACCCAATTAAAAATTTTGCTCCATTTTCTGAAAGTACTAACAATTCCCAGCCGAATGATACCTATTGCATTTTTGTGCATCGATTATCAACAAAATTAATTACATGGAGTGTTTTTTTTTTTTTTTTTTTTTTTTTTTTTCCGACTTTATCTAAGCGTACAGATGATAATCTATTAAGATGGTAATTTCAGTCCTGGAAATGCTTTTACTGCGCTTGAAGATTTTTAGACTTACTTTCTTTGCATGTGAATATTATATGCTGTATAATAGACATTTATATGAACAAATATACAATACTGAAGTAAACAGGTTCGTTTATGATATCTAATATGTTATTTTTAGGGGATTTAACTTTATAAAATTATTTATTCATAAAAAAATATACATTAATATTAATTTATTGTTAACTTGTTAGTTTCCTACAGCAAATGGAATTTTGAAGTCATCATACAGAAAAACGTTATGGCATTAAAAATTCATGCAGAAAGTTCCGAAATATGATATTATTTTCCTATAAAAATAATTTCTATATTGAAAATAGGGTGTATAAAGTAAGATAACTAATGATAAGAACTAGCTAAATAAAGTGGCAGAATATTATATAATTTTGCGCTATTACGCAAATATTAACTACAATAATTTGCAAAAAGAATTTGTTAAGAAAACAATCAATAAAGAACTTTGTGAGAAAACTCAATAAGTTGTAATAAATTCTGTACTTTTTTTTTTTTTTTTTTTTTTTTTTTTTGTTCAATTGCTAACATGCTAGTTAACGTGGAAAATGTAGTTTCGAGGTCGACATAAAAGCGACTATTTATAAAACCAACGTGTGTGATAAGATGAAATAAACTTAAAAGTATGTTAATGTTATTAATTTCAATATTTTGGGGGAAAAAAAGATACTAATAAATAATTAAAAGCAAGAATGACTAGAAAATGAAAAAATCCAACTGAAAAAATAAAAAACAGAGATCAAAACATTTTTTTTTAATCTCTTTTAATTACAAGTTTTGTACGTTTGCCAACAATGCTTTCTTTATCAGCTGATCTTAATATTTCAAACATTTTTTCTTAAAATATTAATACAATTTACATTGTATTAATAAATAGCTTTATTCAATAACATACAGAATTGTTTACATCCATTTAAATATATCCGCTCATGAACCTTCTGTAGTACCAACGACTTTACATACCTATGGTTTACCTATGCTTTATATCTCAGCTACATTTTATTACAAAATGACAGAAAATATTACATTTGTTCATATAAACAATTATTAGGTTAGAAATTAAGATTATATATATATATATATATTATTATATTTGATATATATTTAAAACTAGCAAACCTATGCGAAATTTTTACAGTTTATTTCTTTTTTTATTTACCTTTAAAATTTCAAATTCATAAGTCTTATATCAAATACACCACACAATTTAAATTTTAATTCATCAGAAGCCAAATTATTATTAATTCTTGTAAGATGAAATGTTAATGATAGTTAAACCAAATCATTGAAAGAAAAGTTTCGTAATAAAATTTATGTTTCGGGACTCAGTTTTCATACATTTTCCGGCAGGACAGCTGTAGTATAAGACCCCTATTGCGAGTTTTTAAAATTTTTCCGCTATGTTGGCGATGCCTTTCTATTTATTTTTTTATTTGTTCATTTCGGCTTATTTTTTTGTAAAAAAAAAATATATATATATAGTATTTATTTTGAATAATCTTTTTATTATTACGTTTTTTGTCTATTCATGACGAATGTTAACTTTTTGTTTACATCTTTAAAGTGTTGCTAGTTTTAAAATGTCGCTTGCAAAGATTGCAAAGATGCAACTTTTAAAAACAGATTTTTCTATTAAAGGATCTCATCAAATAAATGTCGTTTTTTTTTTTTTTTTTTTTTTTTTCATTAGATCATTGAACTGAGCCCACGTGCTAAAATATTGCTCATGTATTATTTTTTATCCTCACGTTTTTTATTAAGTTACTTCTGTATTAGTTCTACAAAATATAATCGTAATAGGTCCACGTTAGAGAAATATTATATAGATTTACTATATGTATAAGTTGCCTGCTTAGCACTTTTTGGCTACAAGAAAATTTTAATAGAATTTTTTATTTTATTCAATCAATGAAAAACATTATAGTTCGCCTATTAAATAAAATAAATATTTCAATAAAATTTTTCCGGTAGAGAACAGTTGCTAAGTTGGCAACTATGATTATATGGTAATATTACTAAAATTTTTAACACGATAATTATTTTATTACTATATACATTTAAATAAATAAATAAATATGTATATATATATATATATATATATATATATATATATATATATACTAGAGGTATTTAAAATAAATGGTTTTAATTTCATATATACTTAATCTATTATAATACATATTTGAGCGACTTAATTAAACTTAATGCCTAGTAATGTGTATTTGTATTTAAAATTTAACATTTATTGACTGGGAAAATATAAAGATAAATAATTCTCTCACTTTTCAGTCAGATAAAATAATTAATTGGTTTGAATTTTTCTAATGCCACATAAGAAATGTGTTTTAATGAAAATTAGGAAACAGTAATCTTCTTTTCCATACATGTATACATCTATTTAATATGTAAATTTAGAGTAATGCCTTTCATTTATTAAAACCATAATAAGTACTTTTTTTTATATTGAATACGGATTTAAAAGTATTAAAATAGTTTCTTAAAGAATGGCTTAAAATTTCTTAACAACATAAATCTATTGATATTATATTTATTTTCAAAATTAATATTCAAAAACATTGCTATTAAACTATTTATAATATTGCCTCACATAAGCGCATTAAAATAAAAAATCTCTATGTTTTATAAAATACATAGGATTAGTTTTAGAAAGTATTTTAAGGGATTTCAATTATTTAATTTATGCACAGAATAAATTAATAAAAGAAGGATTAGGGATTAATTTCTTTTTATTTTTTCAGTGGGAAATGTTGAAATGTTACCTTTAAGTGCAATTTTCTTAATCAGAGAACCATTTTTTTTTTTTTTTCTTTAAATAAGAACACAGAATTTAAATACCTTGTTCAATATAGTAAAACAATTATGTTAAAAAGAAAATTTAAGTTCATCCTAAAAAAAAAAAAAAAAAAAAAAAAAAAGTTTTGTAAAATTAAAAAAAAAAAAAAAAAAAAAGAATTTAAAATAAGGAATACATCTAGCGTAAAAATTACGTGTGCTTATATTTTAAAAATAATATTTCTTAAAAAAAAAAAAAAAGTATATATACACATATATATAAGAAAAATGATTTATTTTGAATACATATTTTAGTTTAGTATAGTTGCCAGCATTTTAATTTATTCAGCAGCATTTTTCGCTCCGTCTTCGTTTTGCACCACTTTATTTATAGAGTAATTTTCTCTAACTACAATAAAACATTAAATAAAAATACTCGTAAATTAAAAGTGGTATGAAAAAAAAGGTGGGGATATAAATGCTCCGGAATAAATTATAATGCTGATAACTATGAATGTGGATAAACTGGGGTAAGTTTAACAAAATTTTCGCATAGTTCAGCTTTGACTTTGTTTTTCTCAGTTGTTATTATACTTATACGATTAAAATTTTTTAGATGTAAATCATAAATGTTTAGATATAAAAAAAAAGATATAAGCCTTATATATATATATATATATATATATAATTTTATGATTAGCAACTTACTGAAACACATCTGAAAATTTTTGTTTGCCTCCTTTTCTACTTGCCTTATAGTTTGCGGCAAGTTGAACCTCGATTTTTTAAACTTATGTATATAGAATGCCGTTTAATTATTTGCTTTTGAGGCTTATGAGTAAGTGTTTTTTTTTAAGTAGTCAGGGAATCAACCTTGCACGCAACCCCCTAACCAGGGTGTTTCTTTTCGTCTGTAATCTACCCTTTGACCTGTCCGGCTTGGGAGACCAGCAAGCTACCGCCGGCATACGTCTCGGGGTCACTAGTGCACACAAGTCCACCACACACCGTCAAGGGAGTAACACCACCGGGGGATTGGAGGGGGGGGGGTATATACTAATAATACATACTATAACGAACTAGAAAAATATGTGGAGAGAACATTTGGAGCGAATGAGTACTGACCGTTTATTAAAGGCAACTCTGAAATATAGGCTAAGGGGAAGAAGAGACAGAGGAAGGCCACGTAAAAGATGGATTGTGATCGGAATAGGATTATGGCCTTTAACCGTGTTAAAGATGATGGTGATGATGATAATATAGAATGTCAAGAAATATGTAAGAGATGCTTCCAGATTGTAAAAACTTTCACAGTTTCGGTTTTTTTATTAATTTTAAAATAACTCATTTCGTTAATGAATTACTAACTTATCCATACGCTTCTAACTGTTACTTAAAAAATAAACAAACAAACAAATAAATAAATAAAATAAAATAAAATAAAAAATAAAAAAAAACATTAGGATATTAAGTTTTATTAAAAATTAAAACATAAAATTGACAAAAACAAAGTAAAATTAATAAATAAAATTAATGCAGTTGAGGTTTTTGGACCGTAAACTGGTTACACTTGCACGACATAAAAATTTCTGAAGCTGAAGGCGGGGCACTCTTCAGAACATAACATTAAGTATTTTACATTCCGCATTTTTTCCCTGATTCTTCCACCAATATTTTTCTTTTGGAATTTTTAATAGTGTGTTGGTACCATTAATTCAGTAAAAATTAACGTATATATATTCTAGTGTAAGAATCGGATAAAAAAAAGGCGGGCCTTTAAGCACCCTGATTTTATTGTTACTTTATTATTATTATTATTATTATTATTATTATTATTATTATTATTATTGAAATTCAAAAAACATAAAAAAAAATAATTTTTGTCGTTTCTTTTATATATCTTACAAAATTAAAAAAACATTTCTATACAAGATTATTCTTATTTTAATGCTCAAATTATTTGATTTCAACAAATTTAGAAATTAAACATATAAACATCAATATATCGATCAATTCATATGTATTACATGCCTTGTGAATTGAAAGAGCTTTCTATAATAAAAACATATACTAAAAAGTTTAATAAAATTCTAATAATTTAATGTAAAAAAGATATTTTCAAAATTTAAAAATATAAAATTTTTTTTGAAATATTTGAGAATTTTATAAAACTATAATTTTAAACTATAATTCAGCTGATAATTTTTTTTTTTAATCTAAACGAAAACTATGTATTCCAAATATTTTTAATAACCTTGAATTTAATATTTGCTTAATGTGGGTAATGCTATTTAAACAAATCATATTACAATTTTAATTAGATTTTACAGAGGAATAAATGTACATTAATTTATATATATTAATTAATTAACAGAATTTACATAAATTTATATGCTTTCAGGCGTAAAGAAAGATCTAAAGTATAAATTTTTCAAAGACATAACTTTTAGTAAAAGATTTTTTAAATAAAATATACATCAAAATTTCTAATTTTAACTCTATGAAGTGTTTACATGAAAGCTAATAATAATGTGCTTAAATGAAAGTTGAAAATCTTTAGAAAACATTAATTGGAGTGCAGGAATTTTGTAGAATTCTAACCTTGCTAAGTTATTAAAATTTCTATTTTGATAAAGACTAGAAATTTAGAAAACTTATTTTTATAATAGTGTATTTCATTGTAATTTTTTTTTTTTTTTTTCATAATTTTTTTATGCAAATGTTTGCTTCTATGACTTTAAAATATACCTTCGAATATAATCTTAAAATAACTTTCCTTTCTTAAACGTGGTTTAAAATTGCCAAATCCAAAAGAAAATAACAAAATATTATTAATTCTTTGTTTAAAATTAATGGATTTTTGGAAAATTTTCAGAAGAAAAAGACTCATATAGTATATATGTTTTTACTTTCTCGTGGTTTAAAATTGCCAAATCCAAAAGAAAATAACAAAATATTATTAATTCTTTGTTAAAAATTAATAGATTTTTTGAAAATTTTCAGAAGAGAAAGACTCATATAGTATATATGTTTTTACTTTCTCTTACCCACAAGGTAGCGAAAGTATTGTTTTTGGCTCAAATTTTCGAACGCGAGATTTTGTTATATTTACACGTTTTGAGGTCCCCTGAATACGAAAATCATGTTTTTAGCAAATGGTCTGTGTGTATGTCTGTGTGTCTGTCTGTCTGTATGTCTGTGTGTCTGTCTGCGTGTCTGTCTGTTATCAGCATATCTCAAAAACAAATAATGGCAGAAAGTTCAAACTTGGTATTCTAAATGTGTATCATATAGGGATGCTACAGTAAGCTTTTCGTTACGATCAAACAAATGGTTCGTGTACAGGGACAATCAAGAGAATTCTAATACATTACGTCTATGGGGGAAATTGCAGGTAAGTAGAGTTTAGCATCTATAGACTGCACTAAACCAAATGAAACGAATACATATTTTTTGTAATAGAGATAGTTAACTGGGAAAAAATTTTTGTGTATGTAGGAGCCTCGCCTCCCCCCTGGGGTGGAAGTTCCCCCTCGAGGGGAGTAAATTTTCATGATGGGTATCTTTCAAAAGAGCTCGCCAATACCTTTAAAACGAATGGTTGAACCATCGATATGCGATAATTTAAAACAAAGTTATCGATTTTTTTTACTTTTAACAAAAAAAAAACTTAGAAAAAAATCGTATTTTTTTTTTTTTTTTTTTTTTTTTTAATATTGAGAATAAAATGGGCTTTTTTTGGATATTTGGTGTTATACTACTTCTCTAATATGGAAATCGTCTGCCTTATCATAAAAGATAATTTTTTAAAATAATAATATTAATAAATTATTTTTTAAAAAGAGAATTATATTTTAATAACCGAATTAAATTCCATATAAATGTAGGTGCATTATCGAAACGGGGGGTTAAGGGGGGCGGTAGCCCCCCTCACACAGAACTAATTATCATATAAAATTCTTCAGAAGCCTAATATGAATTGTTTAACGCAGGTTTACATTACAGTACTCGTTATCTTACCTTTTAATCTGCAACCTGTATTTATAGTATTAAATTTCAGGGTAAGAGAAAGTCGTGTGGGTGACACACCAGATTATTTAAGATATTTTGTGACATCGAGGAAACAATAAACATTTTAGTGTGTTATTCTTAATGGACTTAATCGGGGTAAGTAGAACACTGGATATTTAAATCAATATTTCTATACAAATTGAAATTTGAAGAAAATATTCTAGACAAGGGAATTGTTATTATCAGGCGAATACTATAGGGGGGTTTACCTTAACTTTATACGATTCTAGGCTAAATTACATTTTTAAAAAATCAAATTTTTTGAAAAATAACAATTGGGTGTAGTCTGTTCAATTTTAAAAGATTATTAGAAATCATAATTAAATAAATAAAGTAATAAAATTAATGTCTGGAGTTTTTGTGTTTGGCTAGACAAGTTACTAATAAATTAATTTTTATTTCACAAACAAAGCAATTATTGTGGTGACCAAAATTTCCCATAGATTGTTTTCAAAATTTGAGTAAGTTGGTCAGCACAGATGAAAGAAGTATATGCCTTACTCCTCGAAATATTTTTTCATCGTTTTTATTTCTGATTATGGACTCTGCTATAAGCGATTATTTTGGATTTAGAAATAGCTTATTTAAAAGGTTGAGGTTAGGTTTTACAGGTGACCATGTGTTTGTTTCGGCAAAACTATGGGTAATCAATTTAAAAGAGTACCCGTTGGTTTTTCTTATTACCTTTAAATATGACGGATGTGGCAACTATTATATCACTGAACTATAATTATTTGAACCTTGTTTAAGTGTGGAAGGCAATTTCCAACACCATTGGACTGTTACAACTTTACTTGTGAGGTAAAACAGAAATGGAGACGCACAATTTTTTTTAAACATGTAATAATTTTATTTATTAAAAACATGATTTAATTCAAATTTTTTACATTATCATTCCTACATTACATTTACATTTACATTATTATTTTTACATTATCATTTAGTAGGCTTTTCCACAGAAGTCCTGCAAACATCGATGAATTAAAACAGATCATAACTGAAGAAATATCGTCGATAACACAAACAATGCTGCGAAGTGTGTCATAAACCTGGTTTGACGTGTTCATGTTTGCATTCAAAATGGTGGCGAACATTTTCAACATTTTCTGTAAGGAATAATAATGTAAAAAAAAAAAAAAATTACGTTTTTCAAAAATAAAATTATCACAGAATTAAAAAAAAATGTGCGTCTCCATTTCTGTTTTACCTCACAAATAAAGTTGTAACAATCCAACAGTGTTAGAAATTGTCTCACAAAGTTAAACAAGGTTCAAACAATCATACTTCAATGTTAGGCCACATCCGTCAGATTTAAGGGTTACAAGAAAAACCCACGGGTTCTCTTTTAAACTGATCACCCTGTGCATAGTAATGTACACTGCAGATTATTTTCCTGCTTTTATATTTCGGCATGCTGCTGTCGTTGCGTTTCAATTTTTTAATCTATTTGTTAGGAATGAAACAGTATGATCACTTTGTTGTTTTCCGTGTCCTTTTTTCGAAATTTAAATAAAAGTGTTATAAATAGAGCTTATCCTACTGAGACTTTAAAAAAAAAATGTTGTTCTTATCGTAGTAATCTAGGAATGAATATGACAATCGATTGACAATGAATCGATTGACAATCGATATGACAAGGAATTAGACAATCGATTACCTAAAAAAAAATAAATATAAATAAAATAAAATAAAAAGTAAAAGATAATGACATAAGAATAAATAAATAAAAAGTAAAATGTATTTAAAATAAAAATAAATAAACATTTTTAAAAATCCCCCCCCCCCACATCCCATCTTTGTGTTTTAGTTCCCCATCATACTATAGGTATGGGGAACTTAGGTAATCGTGAAAAATTTCGACCTCGGTTTTTTGAGTTTTTTTATACGTTTTCAGGTGTGAGGAATCCGAAAATGACAAAATTTGTATGGTGTCTGTCTGTGGGGTGTCTGTTAGTGTGTCAGTCCGTTAGTGTGTCAGTCCGTTAGTGGGTCAGTCCGTTAGTGTGTCAGTCCGTTAGTGGGTCAGTCCGTTAGTGTGTTAGTCTGTTAGTCCGTTAGTTTGTTAATCTGTTTACACGATATATAACGAACAAATGATCGCAGAGAGGTCAGACCAGTTTTAAATTATTACTTTAGACACTGGCAAGAACCTTATTTTTTGGAACATTCGAATTAAAAAACTTCGCAAGTTGTGACAAATGCCTATCCATTCCGAAATATAAAAGTTAGCACAACACTTACTTTTTCCAAATTTACAGACCTTGAGATTTAATATTCTGCTTATATAAAACGCATATTCATGACTGTAAAGATGAAAGAACTATTACCTTCTGAAATGTTGAAATTAAAAAAAAAGTTCTTAATTGTTCTAACTAGCAAGCTACGTCCGCGCTTCGTTGTTCACTATATTTAAATGAATTTTCAAAAGATTTGCGTGACTTTTTTTTTTTTTATGAATTTATAAATAGAAACAATTTATAAAAATATATATTCAAGTCACTTTAAGCCTCGTTTTGGGCATCAATTATATATGGAAGATCTTTTCCCGACCGCATTGCATCGGTTCGTCCTACTTCCTGTAGAAAGATCTTTACAGGGCACTTCAATTTTGAAATTTACCGATGGCAGGTGGAGCTGCTGTTATGCAAGAATTACGATTTTAAGATGACTGTATCTCAGCATCTATTAAATGTTTTAATTTTTGAATCATGTATTTTAAATTTCTTGCTTTTTTAACTTCATTAATATG
Organism: Salticus scenicus; assembly: GCA_963930645.1. Lineage (NCBI taxonomy): Eukaryota > Metazoa > Arthropoda > Arachnida > Araneae > Salticidae > Salticus > Salticus scenicus. The sequence continues at coordinate 70,583 of CAWVNO010002920.1, read as the reverse complement.
TAAATACGATTTATATAATAAATAAAATAAGAATTAAATATTGCTTTAAAATGAATGAAATGAACAAAAAATAAATGCATTTTATTTAAACTTACTATATTACCATTTTTCCTAATAAATGCAACAATAAAAAAAAAAAAAATCTTTTTTAAAGAATTATTAAAAATAAATTAAAAATAAATAATTATTTATTGTAAAAATTATACATAAGTACAAATGTAATAAATAGTTTCTTTTTTTTTATTTAATATATTTAATTTTTATTTACTGTTTTATCATTTGATTTCGATGAATACATCAAATTTAAAAAAAAAAAAAAAAAATGTATTTCGCCTAAATGAATAAATTAAATAAAAAAAGAAAGAATTTAAAAGCCGTTAAGATAAACAGGGGGTTGAACTGAAGGAGTAAATATTAGAAAATGAAACAGAAAAATCAATGGATGAATAAAGTTTTGTCTAATATCCGAACGGATTGAACTTTTTCCTTTGAAATAGGAAAAATGTTTTATGGTAGTATTGTGCACCTCCTGTAAAAGTTTGAACGAAATCCCACAAATATATATATATATATATATATTGAGTTATCCTGAACGTAAGAGTTTCATCGCAGTGATAGAGGATCAGGCAGCATAGACCTAGGTAAAAAACGTTTTGCGTTAGTCTTCACTGTCGCTCAGAAAACTGTTAACCTTAATTAGTTTGATTTATAAGAGCAGTAGATTGAAATAATCTCCATTGTCACGTTCAACAATTCCGTAGCGTAAGAATCAAATCTAAGAAATTACTGAGAGGTCAAAATGATGTACATAACCACATAAAAGTATTTAAATGCATTTTAATCTTTAAGTCATAAATGATCGAATACATCTTCAGTTGTGTTTTGCATTTTTAATCCAAAGTTCAGATGCGAAATCTAAACGATGAATCTCTTAGGTTCAATGTGTTCCAGAATCTGAACAACATGCATAATTTTGTTTTCTGTTTATTTATCTACATCAATGATTTCAATATAAATACAAATTTAGGTGTAAGTATTAAAATCTACAATAAAATTTTTAAATATTAAAACATATTAATTAGATTCATAGAAACAGTATTTTGAAGTAATATTCATTCACACCGTCAACAATGTCATGGCTTAAGACTCAAAACTAAAAAATTACCAAGAGATCAAAATGATATACGAAGCCCCCAAAAAGTATTCAAATACATTATAGTCCTCAAGTCGAAATGCATCTTGAGCAGTTTTAATTCAAAGTTCAAATATAAAATATAAAAGATGAAACTGACAGCTACACTGAGAAAGCGTATCAGAATCCATACTTGCCAACATCCTAATTAATATTCCGTAGTATCGTTAACCCCAACTTCTTTTATACACCAGTAATTTTTTAGAGTATTTTTCATCTCATTTAATTGTAATTTCATTTAAAGTATATTATTCTACAAATTTACTGGTGTGAGAGAAAGGGCGGGACTAACAACACTACGGAATATTAATTAGGATGTTGGCAAGTATGCAGAATCTAAGAGACATGCATTATTTTTGCAGTCTATTTATCTGTTAACATTTATGACCTAGATTTTTCACAAATAAGTATTAAATCTAGATCAAAATAGATGTGGGCAATACAATCATAAATTTGAAATCTATCATATCACTAAAATATGTATTCTTTTTTAGCAACGAATTCTTGTTAGTTAATATTATTATTTAAAATATATTTCTTCAGATGTTATAACAAGTTATGTTTATTGTAGCAACTATTATTCGATGTAAAAATTTCTAATTGTTACAAATTTATGTTTTAATACTTAAAGTATCTTTTAAAAATTTGAAGATACAAAATAACGCATTAGTAGTTTCATAAGTAATTAAATTGTGTAAAAGGACAGTATTTCAGCTTTCAAAGCTTTTCCTTTGGTACTGATGACAACATGCTTTAATGTCTTTGACTTACGACCTTTACGATAAAAGCCATTAAAATATTGAAAGGGGAGCTTTTACAATCGATTGACGAAGCATTTCTTACACTGGTATGAATCAATTTTCGTAAGATTAGTAATTATTGTTGGATAAAAGGCAAAAGTCCTAAATATGTTAAAATAGTTCGATACTAATGATTCAAAAAGAAGTTTAATACATCATTAAAAAATGAAAGAATTAATAAAACTATAAATACGAATAATTCAATTTAATTAATTAATTATTTATTTTTTTCTTTTCTTAAGGGCCCTCTTCCCACACTGCCACCGGAAGCCGAAGCTAATGTTATTCTATGGGAAATTTTTCTTTACAAATAACTTATTAACTAATACATATTTTTAAATTCTGTTTTCACATTCTGAAAATTCCCAGCTGTTAAATGGACGCACATTTTCTAAAAAATTATTTTTTAAATTTTTTTTATATTGTTTTTTGAAGCTGCAAAATACGAATTTTCAATAAGTGAATTTTTTTCTTTTTGCAATTTCGAAAAAAAAAAAAAAAAAAAAAAAAATACATTTTTAAAACGGTCCGTCCATTTAACAGTTGGGAATTTTCTGAATGTGAAAACAGAATTTAAAAATATGTATTAGTTAATAAGTTATTTGTAAAGAAAATTTTGTAAGAAAATTTGTAAGTCCAGATATTGCATTTTTAAAGTTATCTGAATTTTTTTCTTTTTGCAATTTCGAAAAAAAAAAAAAAAAAAAAAAAATACATTTTTAAAACGGTCCGTCCATTTAACAGTTGGGAATTTTCTGAATGTGAAAACAGAATTTAAAAATATGTATTAGTTAATAAGTTATTTGTAAAGAAAATTTTGTAAGAAAATTTGTAAGTCCAGATATTGCATTTTTAAAGTTATCTGATTCTTTCTTTTCCCGCGGGCCGCGGCAGCCCAGTTGGTGGAGCGCCGGCCTCGTAATTGGAAGATTGCGGGTTCGGTACTCGAGTCGGCCAAAGACCGTCGCGTACACTAATGGTGGTTGGTGCATGTAAAATCTGTCGTGGCCGCAATGTCCTCCATGTTCCCATCAAAAAGTATACCTCTGGGGGTCACTGAAGCGGGAGAGCCATCCCTTCCGGGGAGGATCAAAGTTGTGATGGAATGTCTGCGGACCACCTCTAGGGGTGTTTCCCAGACCGTCACCAATTGCCCATCTGCGTAGCACTAGTGCTACGTAAAACCCATCCATCTATCCTTTCTTTTCCGGCTTAATTAAGATGAAGGCTATTTAAATAAAGAAACAGGCAATATTTTTAAAGCTTACCAGATGAATAAAGATGGATTATCGATTTAGATGAATCTAAGATATTCCTAATAATGTGCAAAAATATAAGAAATCTGTCGTTACTGGTGCATCTATCCTATGAGTGGCCAGTCTCTCCTCTCCACCCCCCCCCCCCCCCACTCCCCTGTATATAACAGAACCATGTGGCACAACATCTTGTCTAGCGCGCGGTTTTCTCCAATTAATCCTACGCAATAATTAGATACTTTTACTTCGAAATATGACAAATAAAATGTTGTCAATAATTTTCAACAAATGCACATGATGTCTTCTCGGTTAATTAGCTCTTACTCTCGCAATATACTTTTTTAATTACAAATTAACGACGTTAGAAATTCTAGCACGCGCAAAAGTTCATTATAAAATTCAATAGATATCCTAATTAAAAGTGTGTAACTTGTTCTGCTATTAAAAAACAGACATAAGTTATAACTGGCTGCTTTTGTTTCATTTAATTTATCAAAGTATATTTTACAAGAGCAAAACTTTAAAATTTTACCGGGCATTTTTTTAGGTAGATTCCTTATAGGAGATCTACCTATTGCAATGGTTCTCATGACACGACTTCTGGAAAATTTCTTCATATCTTCACCGATCATGACCTCTAGAACCCAAAACCACCCTCCGTTCAAAAGTTTAGATATATATATATATATATATATATATATAGGTATAACGCTTTTTCCCATGTTGTGAACACGATAACTAGAGTAATTTTTATTTAAATTTAACCAGCTCAGGATAGGTTGTCAGGACAGTAAAAATCTCGGTCGAGTTCGTAGATGGGTTATCCAGCTCAAAGGGGGTGGAAATGGTGGGGGGTGGAAATTTTTATTTGCCCATAATTTCTTTAATATTGAAAATAGGAAAAAATTTCAAATCAGGCGAATTACCGCCTTACCCTAAAGAACAATTTTTATATTTAAACTTTTTCGATAGCTTCAATTGCTTAGAAGTTACAAGCTAAAAAGTGATTTTTCGTCAATTGTTCTATATAGCCGACATTTTCTATGTAGTTATTTCATTGCAAACATTTATAATCTGATGCGTATGTCACGTGCAAACGATAATAAAAAAGATCACTGAAAATATAATAAAATTTTAATCATGTTTTTAAACAATATAATAATCTGATTAAAAAAAAAAAAAAATGTTAAATGTGTTTAACAGAAAATATGACGTCACAATTACGACAATGTACTGAACTACTGAGAAAAATGAAATAAAATTTTATCTGTGATTTTAAATAAATAAAATAAAAGTTAATAAATAAATATGTAAATAAAATCAACATATCTTAGGGCTAAGAAGATTTAGACTTAGCTTTATGACATAGATGCTATAATGTAAAAGATAAATGTCATCGTAAAAAAAAAAAAAAAAAAAAAAATAATAATAATAATAATAATAATAATAATAATCGTGTAAATCGATGCTAAACGAATTAAACTGGCATGATAGAAAAAGTAATAAGTTTGGGGACATTTAGATATTATCCCTTTGACAAATAAACTAGGGACGATTTGAATGAATTTTCCGTTGAAGTTTACTTTCATAAAAACTTAAATTTAAACTAAAGTATTTCATTACTCGAATTCCCTTATTTTGATAAATAAAATTATACCATTTAAAAAAAAAATAAAGAACACTCTTTTATTGAAAAGTGAACTAATAAAGGCTTTAGAAAACTATTACATACTTTTAAATCTTTATTAAAAAAAATTAATTGTTGCCACTCGACATTATATAAATACATCCAAATCCTGTGTCACATACGATAGTTTTGTATAAGTATAGATTTTTTTGTCTGCCCCTGGAACCTGCCCCTGACGAGAAAAGTGCCTGGAAATACTTGTATCTAGTATTGTCATTGATTATGAAGTCGTGTGCAAAATTTCAGGTTCTTCGGACGACAAGAAGTTACCGAAAATTGAATTGCAAAATTCCGTTACATACATTAATAGTTGCATCATATCAAGTTAATAAAAGTGTGTTAATTAAAAACCATGTTAAATGCTTTAATTAATCATTTAAAAATATAAAATTAAAATAATACGTCAATTTTAATACCAATATCGTTTGTAGTGAATAGTTTAGAATGTCGGTTTAGGCAAGAATTTAAAACTTACGATTGAGAGTAATACGTTACAGCTTCTACTTTGACTTTTTATCTCGTCGAAATAAGATATTGGTCGATGAAGAAATATGAGGTTTTTGCGCGGAAAGAAAATATAATGATGCCAAAGCTGCCTTTCTCCATCGCCAAGCTCGCCAAATTTTGTCGTCAGACAACGAATTTTGTCGCCAAGTCAAAACTTTCGTCGTTAACTATCAAATTTTGCCGCCAAATCACAAATTTCATTCTAAGTCGCAAGTTTTGTCTCCAAAATCTCGCCAAATCACACAAATTATTAAATTCATAACAATTAACATTGAAATTCAGCGGTGCCAAATCCAGTTTATGTGAACCAAAACAGTTTCACTTTACATTTTTTATTCATCTGACAATAAGAATCATAAAAACACAATACAAAAACTTTCAATAATTCAATAAAAATTACAATGAAATAACTATCTAAAAACCGCTACCACTTAACTGTATTTGACTTGACCATAGTAACGCCAGGCTTACCAGTGCTTGTCCATATTAAGGTCACAAGTGCATTTTCACGTTTCTATTATATTTTCTTTAAAAGAAAAATATTGAACTTCAGTTATATGGATTTTTTTGATTAAGCTTGGGAGGGGGGTGTAGCCCAATAGCCCCCTCCGGGATTCACCATTGCTGGGATTGTATATAATTAAGACTTCCATTTGTTGAGTGATGCCATCACGATAACTTTTAAAATACTAAACTGATTCAAATAAAAGCTGGTTAGTGAACTTTTGGTTCAAATATCTAGGATAAGTTCACTTGATGACTTGATCCGCAATTTTATTTTCAAGTGGCGGCCACTTGAAAATTTGTCATTATGGTAACTTTAGTAAGACAGAATCAATTCGCTTCAAATTTGGGTAGTGGATTTATCATTCAAATATCTCAGATAAGTTCGCTAGGCATCTCACTCCACTTTTTTTTACACGTGGCGCCACCTGAAAATTTCTTATGATTATAATTTTTGAAATTCTGATTTAATTTAAACTAGAACTGGACAATGAACTTATCGTACAAATATACTGGATGATTTCGATGGGCAAGTTGTTTTGCTATTTTGTTTTACAAGTCGCAGCCACTTAGACTGCCACTTGAAAATTTGCCATAATAATAACTTTTGAAACACGGCACTGATTTAAACCACAGTTGGACAGTAACCTATGCTTCAAATATCTTCGATGTGTTTGCTGGAACTTTAGAAATACTTAATCAATTCAAATCAAAGTTGAAAAATGGATTTATCATTCAAACAACAAAAATTTAGAAAATTCACGTAACTCATGAACCAATCACGTTATTGCGTCCATCTTTGGTATATCGATAATAAGTATTTTCTCGCCAAGAGTCGCCAAAAAAGTCGCCATAGGGGAAAAGTCGCCAAATTTGGCGCCAAATCCATTACATGCGTTACTGGATCTTTTTAATGCGTTTTTAAGGTAAAATTAGACTATTTTAATGCTAAAACAAACTAGAAATGCAGGAAACTAACATTTTATCAACTTACTAAGCCTCTTTGAAAGAATTTCTACAAAAAAAAAATTATTTTCAAATTTGCAACGATATCTTAGATGAGCAACTTTCTCTGCCATTTTTATCGAAGTGGCAGCCACTTAATTTTTCAACACGATGACTTTTGAGATTTGGAATTAATTCGAACTATGTGTGTACAGTAGACTTATCTCACAAATGCATTTCATATATTTGTCAACTTAACCCACCATTTTTTTTTTCCTAGCGCCGGCCACTTGAAAATTTTAAATTCACATAAAAGTGTATTTATGAACCGATTTGCTTAAAACTCCATATGTGCATAGCCTACATCAATATTTCTACCAAGTGCATTAATAATTTGTAGCCGCCATTTTGAAACAAAATGACGGCTACTTGATAAGGAAAAAGAAATCAACCTACCCTTCCGAAAAAGCCGGAAGGTCTTGTTTTTGATTAAGCTTGGGTGGGGAGGGGGGTGTAGCCCAATAGCCCCCTCCGGGATTCACCATTGCTGGGATTGTATATAATTAAGACTTCCATTTGTTGAGTGATTATGAGCTTGAATTAAAAAAAAAAAAATTGAAGCATTTACAGACCAATAAATCTAGCCTAAAATTTTAAGTAGATTGAATAAAATCCTTTTTTAGCTGAAAATTAAGTTTCTTGAAAACAGAATAGCGGCGTAAAAAATTCAATGTGTGAGAACAAAGCCATTGGCTAAGTATTAATGCATATGTAAAATTTCTTTACATTTGTAACATTAATGTAAAGGAATCTACCTTTGCCTTTAAGATTGCCGAAAAAGGTTTTTTTTTTTTTTTTTTTTTTTTTTTTGAAAGAAAAAAATAAATAAATAAATAATAATAATGAAGATTTTTATGAATTATTACATATATATTAAATAAAACAGATTAAAAAAATATTATTTTATTACAGCATTAAGATATTTAATGTTTTGGGAGTTTTATTATATACCCAATAAAAACTAAAATAATAATAATAATAATAATAATAATAATAATAAAAACACCTTTAATTTGCATTTTAGAAAAGATAAATCTAGGCAACCCTGTCATTGTGACCAAAAATAATAAATTGTATGCTATTACATATGAAGCATTGTACGTCGGTAAATAGTTATGTTAAATCATCCGAGTTGCTGATACGGATTTTATCATTCGCTGAACACTTGTTTTCTTCCTGAAACAGCTATTCATAATTATAGATTTCTATCTTCTTTTTCAAGCAGAGGTGATATATAATTGCCATGAGGTTTACATTTTAATGAATAATCTTATTTTTAATTTCAAGTATAGAAAGCTATTGTTTTAATAACTTTGTAAGGAAAATTCAATAAAAACAACATTACATTTTTGCGCCTTATCAAGACGCTAATGACAGAGACGTCACAACCGTGGTAATGTGCAACGATATCTCGATTTTAAGAGCGAAAAAAAAAATTCAATAAATAACTGCTCATTATAAATAAATTTTATTTATTTATGTATTGTATCAAGAAAGATAAATGACATACGTGGTACATCAGGTACGAAAATAACATTTTACGATATCCGCATACAGTATATTCAACAGATGCCGAAAAAATCAGCCTCAAATTATTCAGCGAAATTATACCATAATCTGAAGGAAAAGCTGTATGCTCATATTTTATTTAAATAAAAATATTTCATGAAAATATTTTTATAAAAGTTTCTATTAAAAATTTCTCAAAATGTGTCACAGAAATCGGTTTAAAAATTACAGTGGTCGACGAAGAAATTTTTTTTCAAGGCGATGCTTTTTTCTGATGTATTCTTGGGATATGGTTAAGGAAAAACTATTCAAAAATTTCCATCCCGTGCAGTTTTAGCAAAAAATGGGATTGTTTGTGCTTAAAGCTCCACTTGTTCAACTCCCATCTAAATTATTTCCCGGAAAATCTGGATGGTGTGAATGAAGAACACACACACGTCTATTTCATCAAGACATGAATGAAATGGAAAGCATGTGTCAGGGACGAAGGAGTGTTAACATATGTTAGCAAATTACACAGCGCTACAAAAAAAAAAAAAAAAAAAAAAAAAATGAGCCCAGATACCATTCTTGCTGATTTTTATGTAAGATGACCTCCTGAATCTGAATATGACTCCCATTTTGCGCTGCAACCACCGTTTTCTAGGGACACCAACCCTCTCTCAATTTTTATCACTGTACAGTAATTTTATGACCATGAATTTTATTTAGAAAACGAAAAAAAAAAAAAAATTAACACCCCAAAAAAAAAAAAAAATTAATGTTTAATAAATAACATTAATAATAGATTAAAAATATATAAGAAATGTAATGCAAATTTTCAGTAGCAAATCATCCCCTAAATTTTCCCATTGCCACAAATGTTCATGTTTTAGAATTTTCCAACTATGTAGCCCCTCAGAAGATATTTAACAGTTAAAATAATCCTCTCCCTCCCTAAAAATCAAGCTTATAGCCATAAAATCACCGAAAAGCGATAAAATAAGAGGGCCGTCTCTTAACACGGTGGGTGATAGGACCATAGACTTTATATAGATAGACCACGCATCCCCCTTCATTATCTGTCTGCGACATGAAGTAGCTTCCCCAGCAAAATTATCACCTGACGCGGACCTGGAGAGAGAGACGAGAGTGAATATTATGTGATTTTTCCATAGGAAAGAAAGTCGTTTTGAGTTTTTTTAATTTCTGTAATGTACACATACTTTTCCTTTAAGCCTTTAGATTTACGCATCGTTGGAAAGCTAAAATGTCATAGATTAATTATTAAAAAAAATTCCATTGTGAGAAACTATTCTGAAGGGGAGAATTTGTTTTTTGAATTTTTACAAAAATAAGTGCTTTCTTATGGAAGAATCTCCCTCGACTCTCTGTCGCGTGACATACGGCGCTGGATGAAGGTATCAGGAGGATGAAGGTATCAGAAAGGTATCCGCAGATGAAGGTATCCGCAAATTATGAAGGTATCAGATTACACCCTCATGTTGAAGACATTCACTATAATGGGAAGTCCTATTGGTGGCGTAGCCTATATAATATAAGGTCTATGGATAGGGCAAAATGGGGGTTCTATTCGGAATCAGTAGGTTATTTAACATAAGAATTTGCAAAAATGGTGTTGGGGGGGGGCAATTTCCATGCCAAGCAGCGTTATTGTTGGATGCTGCATACAGAATCCCTCCTCCCCACAACTGCATTACGCCATGCACAAGATAAAATGCTCTAAAGGTAGTTTTGAGAAAAAAAAAAAAGACTTTTAAAAGATAATATGTAAATAATAACCTATTTTTATATGTTTTATACATAAATTGTTTCAAATATGTTGTAGCCTCTGGATGAATTCTTCCGATTTCCATCCTTCCTTTGAAAAAATTCTTTACGTGATAGTAAGAAAAGGACACCATTTCTGAATTCAGGGTACCAAATGACGTTAGAGACACCTACACTGTCAAAAAGAAAGTCCTGCTTTCTGCAGTTTGCTGCCAGAATTTTTCTGTAAATCAGAAAATTACGTTCTATAAACGTAATTTTTCCGTTGATAGAAAGTGTTTTTCTGAATTACAGAAAATTTCTGGCAGCAAACAGGACTTTTTTTTGACAGTGTAACGTAGGAGGGGGGGGGGGGGATCGAAAAGTACGATTTTGCAGATCTGTGTGTTCGCTAGAAGTCTCAAAATTTAAAATTTTATTAAAGACTGAAAGGCGAAAGTCTTCAATTTAAGTATTCGAATCATTGCATCTTATAAATAATACGTTACGCACAGGAAAATTAAATGGAATTATATTGCCTTGATTTTATATGTAATATATAAAAGAATCATTTTCAAAAATAATTTTTAAAAACGTGAAAATCAATATTAAGAAATATAAAAATTAATACTTGCACGGATAAAAAGATTTAAATTGAAACTAAATTATGTATGTATTTGTTTTAACAATATGTAAATTAAAAAAACTCTCGAAAACAAAAAAAGTTTAATTTAAAAATTCATGTGATTAGCTAAAATATAATTATTTGATTAATTTAACGTACATAAAGTAATTTTATTATTTTCTTTTAAGAAAAATATAATAAATAAAGTAAGATTTTTCACAGTCAAATGTATTTTTTCTTTTAAGTCAGAATGAAATATATAGATTTTTCTAGATACAACACCAGATGCTTTTTCAATGGAGGTTCAATGGAACAAATAAAACATGAAATATAGTTTCAGCGTTTCTTTACAAAAAGTTTGAATATTTATATTTTCATTTTTGATTTAGAGCTCTTTGAATTCTTCCAGATTCATCTTCTATTTAATATGTCTCCTCTTTATTTATAAAGTATTGATATCGTAGAATTTTAAAAGAATTTTCCAGGATAAAATATTTTTTCCCTTTTAAATGAGTAACAAATATGAGTAGTACACTTCATACGGTTTTGTTAAATAAATCCTTGTCGAATCCTGTTATTAGTCAGTGTAAGAAAATGATTCGATAAAGATTTATTTAACAAAACCATATGAAGTGTACTTTTTTTTATCTAGTAATTTTTCTAGTGTTTGGACACTTTTGTTACCGACTGTACATTGTTAAAAAATACGCTTACAGAAGACTAATTATGTGCTGAAATCTTTTGTTTAATTTAGTTTAGTTTTGTTTTCTTTACGATTCAGATCTGTGTTATTCTTCGTAGGCATTCTAAATGACTAAGACGCTTCTATGAAAATATCTATAGACATATGAAACCCTATTATAACAGGAGACTTGGCGTTGGAATATTAAAACCCGAATTAACTACTACGTCAGAAACGCCAAAGAAAAATATTGGAAATGCATACAGCTGTTTCGGTAGCCTAAAGCGTACCGTCTTCAGTGCAAAAAGGATTCTGAATCAGGAGAAGTGCTCGTATATATAGGAGAGGGGCCGGATTTAGTTCAACCAATAGGGTTACGGGAAAGGTGGGGAGAGTGGCCAATAGGAATTTAGGAAAGTTAGCTGTGTAAACAGTAGAAAAATTAAGAAAATGTGGACTGAATGTAAAATTTCCAACAGTCAGACAAATAGGGAACAGCGAAATCACAATTTACAAGGTTTTTAAAATTTTTATAAATAGGAAAAGCTTCAAAGAAATCGAGTTCATGAATGGATTTAGGTCTGCAAATTATTTCAGCTGAATTAAATTAAAAATTATGATTTTCCTCCCAGCAATGTTTAGAAATATCCGTCTTTAGAATCCTTTTTGCACTGAAGACGGTACGCTTTAGGCTACCGAAACAGCTGTATGCATTTCCAATATTTTTCTTTGGCGTTTCTGACGTAGTAGTTTATTCGGGTTTTAATATGAGATCCTACTCGGCCGCTATTTCTGTTTTTTTTTTTTTTTTTTTTTTTTTTTTTTTATGCACATACGGTTACATTTATTTATGCTTCTAGAGAGATATTTATTATATAAAAGTATCGCCTGAGTGATAATATTGTTAATCTGATCCAAATAAACCACATTCGAGACTAACCTCGAAAAGTTGTCGCAATATACAATACTTTCCTATAGATCATGTATGAGTTACAACAGTACAGCTTATATTAAACATTACTATAGAATAGTGTGTATGTATGGAGTCGATTCGCTTGGAATGACCTGTATTATTGTATAGTTCTTCTCAAAATGATTTTACTAAAGTTTATTCGTTATGTCAATTCCGAGTTGAAAAAATTATATTGTATCACTGGATATAAGAAGTTTATTTATTGAAATAGATAATCAATTCATTTTCTCATATGAACAGTTCGAACAAAAGCAGAACAAGTATCGTTTTCTGTAGCAATTCATGAGCTAGATAAATTAATTTTATTATTAGAAAACAGTTGCCGATCACGATTAGATTTACGGTAAAAAATATTTCCTGTTAAAAACCTAAATCTCTATAAAAATGCTAACATAACGTAATTTTTCTTTTTACTGAATTACATATATATATTTTTAATCATCATTTAAATTTCAAGTCTTTTTGTTTTAACCAATTTAATCTCATACTCTCAAAATAAATATATGAATATTGAATGGCTTAAGTATCGACCTTTTATTTTCTTTGTTTGACAAGTTAACCACATTAATGTTATATAACTTCAATATATGTAACATTTCATTTTCGTGTTTAATAAGTTAAAATCGTTAATTATAATTAACTATTTTTTGCTTTACTAAAAAATATATATTAACACTTTAACGTTCACTACTTAATTTATTTTAAAAATTACTAAACTAATTTTAAAAAGGGCTTTTAGACACATAGCTGATCATAAATATTTAAAAAATAAAAAATTAGCATTGTTCCTTTTCGAGAAATTTTCGGTTTGAAACATCTGTAAGTAAACCTTATTAAATTCAAATAATATTTAATTTAATAAATAAATCACTTTATAAGTAAACATTATCGACAACAAAAACTCGTAGATCCCAACATTTCAATTTATTCCGGAGTATTTAAACATTTTGCGGCGCAAGGTAATTCGGATCATTTAAATTACACTGCCACCGGAATTTACGAACATAATTAAAATAGAAGAAATTTTAAATTTTCACGTTATAAATAATATAAATAATCAATATTTAATACATTAGATTGCGCATAGCGCGCTCAAATTTTAATCCCGATGACTAAATAATATTTAAATATTTAATTTCATTCAATTTTACGAGAGAGCTGAAGAGCTTATATATAATGTTCAAAAGTTATCAAACATCAACAGTTTATAAGAAGGTAAGATTTGTACTAACCTTCTCTCCCAGTCCAGGATTAAGTGTCCAGCGTCAGTTTGAACCATCTTTCATCGGCATCTGAAAATATACTGTATGTGTGGAGAAAAAATATTAATATCTGTTAATTATGTTATTTTTAGAGACATCATTAAACCAGCTCTTTTTCGATGCTATCATTTATTCCTGGTTAATATATATAATTTTAGTATATGATTATAGTTGAATAATAGAAATATTACGGAGCATTTAACAGAGCTCCGATTATGCCGGTTACATTATTAGGAGTAAGATACATCTACACTCTAGCAGCGCGCGAGAGAAAGATTTTAGAAATGCTGATTAAAACAGTTTAAAGGTGAAAGCTAGGAGTGGTACATTCTTCTTTGCAACCCGTACATTAACGAAGATTGTCTCTTGAATAAAAAGCTTATTAGAATAAGAGTTCTTGAATAGCGAAATATTAAAACACAAATTATTTCAGTTTTTCTTTCATTTTTACATCAATAAAAAGGGCCGTTTCTGCTATGATATAAATGTAAATTTTTGCTAAAAAATTTCCGGGATGAGTTTTTGCACTTGAGAATTAAAATTAGGTGTTCCATCAGTGGGAACACTGCGACTGAAAGGGTTAAGGAAAGTATTGTAATCCTGACAAAAATTCGACTTCGAAATTTTGCTGTTTCTATACGTATAGGTCCCCTGGGTTCATCTTTGATATTTTTTAAGGTGATGTAAAGTATGTATGTTTGTGCGTATTGCGTATATATGTGAGTAAACAGAGTAGCGTCTAAACGCTTTGATAGATTGAGCTGAAAGTAGGTACGTAGTCCTAATCTGCAGATCCACTACTTTAAGTTTTTTTTTGGAATAGAGTGATTTTAAATACATTTTATATTTAAAATATGTTTAGTAGAATTTGTTTGGTAATGGAATTTCTTATACTTAATATATATTTTTAAAGTATATTTAGACAAATTTAATAGCTTTAAAATAGCAATTTAGAATCAAATGATTTAGAATGCCCACCAACCCTTTAATATAAAAGTTCAGCAATGTTATTTGTGCATTAGGCAACAAAACTCCCGTTGCAGGAACAAATGTTTAAGAATTTTTTCGCTGCAAATAATTAAGATGATTATATATTATTATTATTTTTTTTTTTTACATTAAATATTGAATCAAAAAGTTTGTAATGTAATTTCTTTTTAATTAAAAAAAAAAAAAAAAAAATCAGTAGAGAAAAAAAAAAAAAAAAAAAAAAAAAAGAGCAAAAATAACTCTTTCGAGTGCAGAGTTTAAAATAATGGATAAGAAATAAAATAGATTTTTTCTTAAATTATAACAGAGATTAAAAAAGAAAAAAAAAAAAAAACTCATTTAACCCTTAAACGTCGTTTGTTGCTTTTTCGCAACATACCCAATTTTGTGTTCTAACGTATTATTAGAATAATATTGAAGCTCTAATCCCAGATGAAAAATGTCTCCAAAAACACTCTAAAAAAAGAAGAAAAACTGCCCAAAACTGCAAATAATCTGAAGGCATTTGAAATAATAATAAGTTTAAGAAGGAAAAAGAATTACCTGCAAATTATTTGGTTCCAAACTGCAGTTATTTTGCAGGTTTTAAGATTCTTGTTCCAAATACCTTCCGATTTTTGTCATTATTTTTGTAGTATTTCTGCAGATTTTTTTTTTTTTAGCTGGGATGCCTTATGTTTGTCGATTGACAACAAACTGCTTTTTAGCTGTAAACCATCGTTAAAATAAAATATAATTAAAGTATTTTTCCCATGATTTATTTAACCCTTTCAGTTGCAGTGTTCCCGCTGATGGAACACCTAATTTTAATTCTCAAGTAGAAAAGTTCATCCCGGAATTTTTTTAGCAAAAATTTACATTTATAACATAGCAGAAAAGGTCCTTTTTTTTAGCCTGAAAATTAAAAATTTCTTTTATTTTAATTTTGTTCGTAAATTCCGGTGACAGTGTAATTTAAATGATCTGAATTACCCTGCGCCGCAAAGGGTTAATAGAGGTAAGAGTACAACATTTTATTGATTAAAAAAATTATCATGAATTTAAAAGTTAAAAGGATATTGGAGTTTTTCAACATCTAGTCTTCCCCAATTTGGTGTCGAATCTCCCGTTTTGCAACCAAATCATATCTTCTAACAAAATATATAAATTTTTAAATTATTTAAACTACAGATGATTGGAAATGCATAATGAAACCCCAAAAATACGAAAGTTCAAAATTTTTCAGAGGAATTCATATAGCGGCGTTTAATGGGTTAAGTTAATTTTTAACATTTTATAAAATAATTTGTTTAAGTTACATTTGTTTCGAAGTCTATATAAAAGTTTTTTTTTTTTTTTTTTTTTTTTTTTTTCAATCTAATGAATATTTTATTTTAAATTCAAAATTCTCAACAAATAAAAGAGCAACATTTAAATAATATTATATATATATATATATATATATATATTTAATTCAGCCGGTGATTCCCGGTTTCCAGAAACCTTTCGATGTAGTGGTGGGAACGATTTCTCAAAAACGAACGCACCTATTTAACATAAATTTTGCACACTCCTTCAAACTATAATTGACTTCAAATTACAAAGTGTACAAATTTTGAATAATATCGATGCATTAGATTTTAAGAAATCGTGTCTTTTAAGAAATTGTTGAAAGGTCTCCGGAATCCAGGAACCACAATGTGAATTTTCCAAAAAGAAAAAATTAACGAAATTATATAAAATATTATTTAATCGTTACTCTTTTATTTGCTGATAATTTTAAATTAAAAAAAAAATTAATATATTACAAAAAATACAGAAAAGTTTATTTTTTTAGACATTGAAATCCATATAATCCCTTAATAAAAAAAATATTTGTTGGGTTTTATGCAGAGTTTTATAAAATAATTTACTACCTGATTCTAAAACTTTAGATGCTATTTGCTGAATTCATTTTTATTCGGGGAAGTAGGAAATTTTGAACCGATATCTTTCAACAAATATTTATATGTAAATGTGTTTTCAGTAATATGTGATTAAAAGCATTTTTTTTTTAGGTTCTTAATTGAATATAACGTGTCAAAAACATCTGTATAAAAATAAGTATTATGCATTGATTTAATCCAAAATAATATGTGAGAGTATAACTGGAAATGTGAACGAGAATTTTACATTATTTTTTAACAAGGAAACAATTTCTAACAATTTTAACAATTTCTATTGAATATATTATTGTACTGAGTCAAGAACTAAAATTAATTTCGAAAGATGTTTGATTCGGTAACAGAAAGTAACAGAAAATGATTTTTATATCTACTTCTAGAAAAGCTGACAGGAAATTTAGTGAATGAGATGAATAAAGTGATGATATCAGACATAATGTAGAAAAATTTAATTAAAAATAAATAAATAAATAAATAAGTTCGATTTTTTTTTTTTAACTTGTTTTCATTGACATTAGACATTTACAGAAAGTATGTTTGGGAAAAAACTGCAATCTGGTATTAAACAGTTCTTAAAAGCTTAGAGAGTTTCTTAACTGTAACTTCAAAGGGGAATTAGGTAGGATCATATAATAAATACCAGACAGCGGGAAAAAAAAAAAAAAAAGCGCATAGTATTTCCGGATTAATTCGATAATAAATAAATAAACAGTAAATAAAAATTAAAAATAAAAATAAAAAGGATTTTCGAAGGAATTGTGCAAAGTTTAGGCTCAAGCAAAATTGTAAGTGCAAATTTAACCATTTATGATATTTCAAATTTCACGTCATCATTAAGTGAATGTCCATTGCGCAACACTAGTGCGACGTAAAAGCCAACGAACCAACCAACCAACCAACCAACCTACCAAACTACATTACATGTTTCTTTAGAGTATAAACCACCGTGATTTGCTTTGCTTAAACAATTTCTAGCCAATTTAATGATCGAAATATTTAGCAATCGCACAGACCCTAAACAAGAGTATGATGCTAGGTTGACTGAAAATTGAAAGACAGAAATGAAAACGCAAAACACAAAATATGAGTGATGCAGTTGAGGTGCTTGGGGAAATGAAACCACGTTTATTACATTGGCCCATACAAAACGTTGCACTTGTACCACTTATAAAATGTTTAGAGTAAATAGAATTATTATTACAGCGCACTTTATTACGGGGATATACGAAAGTGTCGCAAACATGCGTCAGCTGATTGCAAGGAAAATATTACCTGTTTTGGCAATTATCACTTTATTGGAGATAATTTGTTTTGAACGTTTTCTATTTTAGATAAAAGAAAAACTAGTATGTTGTGGCCACGACAAGACTTTCTTCTATATTTTCCTATACATACTCACTCAGTAACAATATTTAAAAAAAAAAAATACGATTTTTTTCTAAGTTTTTTTCGTTAAAAGTAAAAAAAAAAAATCGATAACTTTGTTTTAAATTATCAAAGATTTATAGTTCAACCATTCGTTTTAAAGGTATTGACAAGATCTTTCGAAAGATACCCATCTTGAAAATTTACCCCCCCCCGGGGGGTACTTCCCACCCAGGGGGGGAAGCGATGCCCCCGCATGCACAGAATTTTTTTCCTAGTTAACTACTACTATTATCAATAGTTCATATTAATTTTATAGTCACACGGTTAATATAACTCTCATTATGCACATTTATACGAAATTTTGTCCTATACTGCCATGTTAAAAGTTTACAAAAAATGCGATCACTGCGCCACCTTTTGAGTTTCTGATCCCCAAATCTAATCAGCACTAGTTTATGTCAGGGTGCAACTAAATACCAAGTTTGGTGAAATTTCATTCATTGGTTCGTGAGATACTGCGTCCACAAAAAAGTGATACAGACAGACATTTCCTAAAAACTATCAATTCGTGTTCAGGATATCCCAAAACGTGTAAATCCGTCAAAAAACGGAGGTCAACATTTTTCACGAATCCAATACTTTCTCTATATTACATATAGAAGAAAGTAAAAAAAAAAAAAAAAAAAAAAAAAAATAGTGCAAGCAAAACTTGTATAGAACATTATATTTTCAGCTTTTTATTTTATGTTATTTTTTTATTTATTTATTTTTTCACTTAATCATCCAGAGATAAGTATAATTCTCACAAATTATTAAAAAAACAATATTGACTTTTTTTTTTTTTTTTCCTTTTTCAGATAATACGTGGTTTAATTATTATTATTATTATTATTTTAATTTAAAGAACTAAATATGTAAATTATAAGTATTATAAAAAAAATAATTACTTAAAAAGGACTAAATAATAAAATATAAACAAATCTTACCTGTGAAATGTATTTAATCTTCTTTTGATATAACTTTCTTTACAGCTTTTCACAAAACATCTAATCACCATTGCTTGGGGTAAAATATGTTTTATATGCGAAACAATCTAAACTTTAAAGGGAAATATAAATTTTAAAACAGAAGAATAAGGAAAGATATCGTATGCATAAAAGAATGCAGAGTTTACATCTGGGCGAGAGAAATTCTTGTTGGCCAGTTTAGCTTACTGCAGTTCATAGCATCACTTGAAATTTTTATGATTTTGGCCACACAAAGAGATTGCCATTGTCCCGTCTACTGTAATAATAGGTCTATGGTGCAACCAGAGGTAGGAAACATAAGCTTTATATATAGAACATATCTAAAGTTACACTCAATGCCTACTTATAAAACTTAGTTTGATCATTGGAAACTGTAGACTTTAATATACATATATTGCAATGGAAAATTTCCGAATTTTTACATTGACACACTATTGGAGACCTATTTTTCAGATGTCCAAATCTATGACTTTTCCATGATTTATTTAATTCCCTAAGCCTAAGTATAACAATGACATGTATATTCTGTCGAAATTCAGCTTATCGATTGAGTCATAAAGCGGAGTTGCACTCTATCCTCGTGTTTACATTTTCCTTTACTTCACACTATATTAAATTCAATTAAATGAACGAAGCAATACCTTGGAATACAATGGAGAAAAAAGTTCATACTACATTAAAAATACTTAAATTTTTCATTTACTTTATAAATTATGCTATAAGATTTAGATATTGCATAATAGGAATTTTCCTGATCTGTAACTTAATTACAGATATTTTATATAAATTATTATATACTAGTTAATACCCGTCAAAATTTGACGGATAATATGCAACTAAAAACTTTTCACGACATAAAGTTTAAAACACCCTTGCTTTAATATTTCGAATTGCTCTTAACCAGTTTGAAATGCCGTGATTTAATCAATTATATTTTGGTTGGATGGAGGAGGAATAAATTTCATAAAATTTCAATATGCAAAATATAAGCATACTGCATAGTGGTGAGCGGCTTCCTTCCGTCTTAGAATCTTAGAATACTCCACATACTAAAAATAAAATCCCAAGGTTTTCCTAATTTTACTCTAAATATAACCAAAAGAATGTTAGGAGAAATTAAAAGAAAGACAGAATTTCCATAAATTATCGAAAGAATCAATATTTCTTAATGAGATGGTATCAATATTTGTGATAATACTGACCAAATCATCAAGCATGTAAATTAATCCCATAAAAGAATTCCCCTCTTTCACACCAAATCGATTAATAATCTATAGAACTACACTCGTTTTATGTGTACTGTGCATTTTATCCGGTGCTTTTCATGCAAAATAAAATGATACAAAGATTTACTACCAGATTATTAACTTACTATCAACGATGACAGGTCACAGATTTTTATTAAAAGACATACATAAAAGACAAAGATTTCTTCCACATGTAAAATACATCATTAATTCTAATTTGCCGAGACAATAATATGTGCATTTTAATTGTAAAATAATAGTTTTGATTCTGATCTTTCATTCCCATATTTGTAAAACCACTTGGATTTTAATCCAAAATATTAATTCCTTGTATTCGAAAGGTACACTGCAAATCGGAATAAAGTTAAAATTTGTTTTTACTGAAAAAAAAAAAAAATATATATATATATATATATTAGTTTATTAACAGTTTTTAATATAATCAGTTAGCAAAAATAATTAAAAATAAGTTAAAGTTCTCAGAATCAATGACTACTAAAAATAAAATCAAAATAACTTAAAATGTTTCTTCCAAATGTAACTATCGTACTCAAATCAGAATGTTTTAAAAGTACAGATAAGATAAAAATGAATTTCAAGGATCATCTTTGAAATGCAACTACGATAGTTTGAAAATAAAGTTCAGAAAGAAACATATTAAAATATATTGAATAATAATTAAATTAAATTTTAAAAAAAGATGTATGAAATTACGCATTCCTCCTATGAATTTTTTATTTTTAATTTATGAGATTAATAAACATGCAAATTGAATCGTTTATTTCAGAAACCCGTCAAGTACACTTTTTCAAACTTTCAAAAAACACAAAACAAAGTTTCTACTTTTAAATCTACTGTAGATTTTTGCCTAGAAAAAAATTTACAGTGTTTCTCAGTGTCCCCTAAAAACAAATAATGCTTGTATTTAATTTTTAAAATTATACTCTATTCATAAATAAAAGTACAAAAATTTTGCATTTGACGGGTTTCTGCAATAAAATACCTTTTCTTGTAACAAATAATTTATTTTTCAGTAAAATTAGTAAAATTGTGACTTTTTAAAGAGCAGTGGAATATTAAATAGAAACACATCATACTTTATACCTAAATTTATTAAATACCAAAGAAAAAAAAATTCCAATAGTTTGGTCTAAAACAAATTTATCTACTCCTCCTCATGAACCTACGTTACAGTCAGCTTCTGTTGTAGGCCACTGGAGGATGTTGTTGTAAAAATCTTCGTACCCTGTAGTGTAGTTGTCCAACATCTTCAGGTCATTGATTTTCTTCATATTGATGGGAAGCTTTCCAGATGGACATGTCATCAGTGTAGAGAGCTCCGGAACAGTATTATATTTTTTCAGTGTGAAAGTTGAGAAGGTTAAACCCAGTAGCGGCTCGTGAGATTCCTTTACAGGGGGGCTGCATAGCTGCATGTCTACGTAAGATTTGAGAAAAAAGCGAAAATGATTTTCTAAATAATCTGTTTTAATCGAGGTCTTCGGGTTTTATATGCGCAGACTGAGCAAGAAGCAGAGCAATACAGGATACAGCATAGATTTAAAATTTTATATTATTGGACATTCATTACAAAGAAAAAAAAAACTGGAGATTTTTTTTTTTTTTTTTTTTTGCTAACTTTATTTATTAATGATAATCAATTTTCCCCAATCAAAATATTTTTCAACTGCATGCTATTATATTCTCTAAGATGGTACGAAGTATACACACATGATTATAAATCAAATTTTGCTCATTAAAAAGATACACACAATGATGTATATAAAAATAATAATAAATAGTTTGATTACATACATATGTAGATCTGTACAGTTCTTGCGATAATAACTGCAAATAATTCGAATCTATAGTCCATAATGATGAAGAATTTCTTTTTGTGTCTCTGTACAAAAATGTATAAGTCCTGTACTCATCAAAACTATACAAATTGCGTGACGATTACCTATAACATACCCACCAATTTTTAGCTCAATTGAATAAAACATTTAGGCGCAATCGCACTTCATAAATTTAAGTCCATTAATCAAAATGATAAGGAATTTTTCTTTGTGTCCTTGTAACAGAACTGTAAGTCTCACATCCATCAAATTCTATACAGCTCGTTTGATGGTGACCGTTCACATACCTACCAGCTTTCAGTTCAATCGAACCAAGCATTTAGATGTTATGATATTCACTCACATATATACACTTACTCACACCATACCTATAACACTGTAGCAAATATGAGCTCAGGAGACCTCACACAAATAGCAAAAATGAGCTCAGGAGACCTCAAAACATTATAGTAATGTAATGCTCGTATCTTAAATGTGCAATTATAATGATGCGTTTCATTAATTTATTTAGAACATCCTTTGAAATATTAATTAAAAGAGTTAACATTGACGTAAAATCTTGCACATCACATAGATTATGAAATGCTTGTCTAACATTACGAACATTTTATTGTTATTATTTTTTTTTAATGCGAACTTTATACACATGTACAGTAAACTAAAATTTACACATGGTACAGTAAACTAAAATTTCATTTAAATATGAAACCTTAGTATAATTAAAAATGAATTTCCAAAATTTGCTGCACATTTTCTGTATTGCCGTGCATAAAAAAAAAAATAAATAAATAAATAAAAAAAAAAATTCTACAAATGTTAAAACACTATTTTCTTTAGATATATTTAAAAAGGCTTGAATAGTATATATCAGTTTAGTTTGGTTTGAAATATTATCCAAGCCAGCAGTGCATTCTGGATGTTTTGTGTGTCCTCGTAAAAGAAGTATATAGAAAAAATAGTGTGGTCAATCTACAGAACGGATATTAAAATGCTTAAATTTCCGAGCATATTTCTGAAAGTTCTCACTCAAATAGAAAGAGAGATGAAACGAAGTTATAAATGCTTTCCAACTTCGTTGTATGAAAATGTCAGAAATTAAAAATTTAGTAATCTCGTGTTTTTAAGGAAGGTTCGACTGCTAATATTTCTCATAAAAATAGAAAAACTTTAGTGACTAAAATACAAGTGAAAATAATAATAATAATAATATTAATAATAATTATAATAATAACCTTATCAACAAAGCGATTAAACACTTGATAAATTTAAAATATTATGTTTAAGGCAAAATTTATATAAAAATTGACATTCTGTCTATTCAACATTTCTGCCATTGGCAAACCAAGAAACCGAAAAATCGTGCGAATTTTTCATGTAATATAAAATAAAAATCTGCTTGAAAAATAAATAAAAATGACTTCTATTTTCTAATATAATCGTGAATAACCTTCATGCTAAATTTTTTTACCTCTCATACATAAATAATCATCAAACACAGCGATTACCGCATTAAAAACTGTGAAGAGAAAACGTAGATTACAAAGGGAAATTGTTCTTTGCCAGCATTACCGAAATCCCTAATCAGGTCGGAGCTGCAGGGGTGCAGCTCCAACCAAATGGTCGAAACTGGTAGGGAAAACGAGTAGGGGCGGTTGTAACTGTTCTTTCCCTAAAGAAATCCCTTTTTTCGGGAGCTGCATGAATGAGCAGTCCCTTTACGAATTTTTGAGGTGCTATTACGTTTAAAAATGGTTAACTTTTCTCAGCTTTTTAATAATTTTTCATGATAACGAAGTAATCTGCTTTTCTATATGCATAATACTATACAATATAATAATATTTATTTTCAAAATATTTTGAAAGTTGATAAAATATTTTTTCGAATATTTCTGGGGGGGGCTGCAGCTCTGCAGCTCCTGCCACGAGCCGCCACTGGTTAGCATCAAAATCCTCCCTATAAAATTGAGGTTGTTTTTGAAAACTTTCAAATTTAATTCCTAATTATGACGATTTACACAACTGAATGTAAAAAGCATGGTATAAGCATAGATGTAGTAATATATATAGATCTATCATCTATATGTTATCGAGCAAAAAATTTTGATGCCGAAAAAAAGTTCTAAAATCAGCCATTAGAGAGTATTGATAAAAATAATAAAAGGAAAAATGAATTTGAAACTGTACCTGGAGTTTTTTATTCACCTTCAGAAAATAAATTATTCATAAATTTTACTTACTAAATTATCCGTGTGTTTTCCTGTGTGTGATTTACACGGAAAAAGGCAGCCATTACAATGACTTTTCCCGAAAAAAAAGTATCACTTTTCCCCTCTCGCTGATCAATCTATGTCTTATTACTATATCTATGGGTATAAACATCCCTATAAAACCCAATACTAATATTTTTCAACTTATCCGATTCTATATTGGATTACATGTGAAGCTTCAACTTCTCACGTAACAAATTAAGGTATCACTTTTCGTTCATAGTGGTTTTAGGTGGCTCAAAATACAGACTAGCAGTACCGAACACAGACATTTCATTTCACCCCTTATCATTTAGCTTGGTCAATATTTCTGACCTTTTTGCAACAGTAAGTGAAGATTTTTTACCCTTTACAATAATTACACAACAGCACTGTCTACGATAAAATCCAATAAATAACTGGCGATAAACGAGCCGGACACCTTTATATATGGCAGTAGAATGCGTCTGGTGTAAGTAGCACATGAGATGACAAACTAATCTGCGCAAATGATGCAATATGTTAACATACTTAAAAGCGGCTGCTGGTCTTGAACTTTTGAAAATGACTGCACATTAGACACAGCATACTCCAATCAAAATGCGAAAATGTTAAATATCTTACAAAATATGAGCTTTCACACTAAATAACTTTTAACTACGCATGCGCTAGCTTAAAAAAAAAATTATTTGTATAATTTAATTCTTTGGTTTTATCTTTGTCATTTCTTATAAATTGATAAATATTTTATTTGGGTTTAATTGGAATTTTAACATTTAATTTATTGGCGGTGTTTTTTATTTTGCTTGATAATCCTCTGCCACATAAATATATATATATATATATATATATATATATATAGATACCGAAATTTGCCCCCATGATTTCATATTAGTTTATGTTCCTTCATTGGATTTTAATAAATAACGCAGTTAAAATGTTATTTCAAAATTTTCAGAGGATTTACACATACATCACTTATGTTCGTCTATCTATAAATAGTTCTGAAATGCCTTGAGATTTAAATGTGGATGGTTCAAAAGCCAATTAATAGGAGTAAAATAAATGAAAATTGGCTTAAGTGTTGTAAACGACAGAGAATTAAAAGTCCTTTTCATAGGCCACAAACAAGTAAGTGAATGGTTTCTTCATTATCCACCAGATAACTATCTATGCCCGCTGAACTACTGACTTCGTATTATAATTATAATAAAACTCACATTTTTCTCATTTTAAATTTATTGACTTGAACTGATTGGATTCTAAGCCACCCATATGTTATTAAGGTTCGTGCGTGAAAAATCGTTTTTCACAAATGAAAATTACAAAAAATGATTCAAATGATCTCAGAAACTGCACGTTAATAGAGTAATTTTCCTAACACTTTTAAATGAAATCTAAATCGATCTATAAAGAGTTTTTATGTATACCCTTCTGTTAGTACACTTCAGTACTGTGCTTAAATACTGTAGCTATATTCATAAAAAATATTAAAGCTTATATTTAAGTTCAAAATTTATTATATTCATAAAAAATATTAAAGCTTAAATTTAAGTTCAAAATTTATTATATTCATAAAAAATATTAAAGCTTATATTTAAGTTGAAAATTTATTCCAAATTACTCAGAGAATTATACACCTACACATCATTTATCGGAAATAATTAGATTATTATAATTAGTCCTATATATGTCAAGAAAAAAAAAATAGGTTAAAAGTTTGTGATACACAAATTCATTTTATGGCTATAAGAATTTTAAATGTAGGTCTTAAAATCGATGATATCAGATTTTAAGCAACTGTGTGTTATTAATTAATATACACAAAATTTTTCATCATTCGTATTTTTGTTCTTGTTATAGACACAGTGTAAACATTATTTTCAACATGAAACATTATGTAACACTTACTCATTGATAATTTTACTTTCTTCTATATTCCATAGAAGAAAGTATTGAATTCGTAAAAAATTTCGACTTTCGGTTTTCGACGGATTTACACGTTTTGAAAGACTAGAACACGATTCGACAATTTTTAAAAAATATCTGTCTGTCCGTCTGTCTGTGTGACAAAAATTTTGTGGGGACTGTATCTCCGAAACTACTGCTCAGAATTGCATAGAAATTTATATGCAAATACACTTTGAACTAAATTAGTGCTTATCAACTTATGGTGTGAACCGTTCGAAATGTGGCGCTGTTATGCAGCGATTTCCACAAT
>CAWVNO010002920.1:0-43751 GCA_963930645.1 Salticus scenicus | reverse complement strand
TTATGGGAAAGCTATATCTCAGAAACCACTGCACAAAATTGCATATAAAGTCATATATAGATGCAACTTGTTATAAATTAGTGTCTATCAATGTCAACAGCTCAATAGGTGGCGATGCTCTGCAGTGATTTAAACAATTTAAGGTAAGGCTATATCTCAAGAACTACTGCACAAACATTCATGTAAATTTATATCTAGATGCATCTTAACATATGTTAGTGCTTACCAATTTTGGGAGTCAACTGCTCAACAGGTAGCGCTGCTGTGTAGCGATTTTCATCAGGATTTTCGATATATCTCAGGAATTACTGAGGGAAATTGCATAAAATCTTATATGTGGATGAACCTTCACATAAGTTACTGCGAATCAACTTTTGGTATTAATTGATCAACGGGTGGCGCTTCTATACGGCTAATTCCTAAGTTTAAGGGAAGACTATATTTCAGGTTCTAATAATCAAACAACTCTTAATACGTGAGAAAGCCATTATGAGACATTATACCTAAGGCTCCTATATATACGAGCTGGCGCATCCGACATTTTTTTGCCTTAGGGTTGCCGCATGTATCCAGCGTGATAAACAAACGGCATCCATTGTTTCTACCGTCTTGCTCGTAATTTTAGTGAAATAAACTGCAATATGGGAGATTGTTCAGCAATAAACTGCTGTAAACACTCCAGAAAAGGATACAAAATGTTTAGGTTTCCTTCGGATAATGCAAGAAGGAGAAAATGGGCTGCGAATTGTCGTCCAGATTCTTGGATCCCGGGACCTAATGCACAGCTTTGCATAGTAAGTTTTATTGTTATTCACTTATACTTTTCTTTGCATTTCTGACATTTATAAAGTAAAAAATTTTTAAAAAAGTATTATTTAAATCTAAATATGTATTTTAATAACCATAAATTATTTTAAGAAACGCTTTTTTACTGTGTGTTTGTAGAGTCTTGGAGACGTTTTTTTGGTTCGCCAAAGTTGTCTTGTTTCCGTGTCCTGATAGTATTAGGTCGTTGAAAAAACTTTCCAATTTTAATTGGTACGCTCTTTTTTTTCCCCCCTTTCAAATGTTATGAATTATTTAAGAAACAGAAACAGATTACTTGTGTTGCTTATCATTTTTGGTCGATTTTATTTTTAGATGAAAATTTCTTAAAACCACCAGTGAAGCGATAAAATCGCCAAGCGGAAATGCTGTCCTCTTACGAGGCAAAAAAATGGCGGTGATGCGCCGGCCTATTATTTATTTAAGGGGCTCTAATTATACCGATTCAATTTTGATGTATATCTACCAATAGGTTGCGCTGCTGTAGTGCAGTTTTCCCCTCAGAACGGGAGTGCTACATTTCAACTTCTACGGCGTTTAACTGTACGAAACTTGATTCATGAGATAACCATTTTGAAAACTCATTTTTTACGATGGTAGTTAAACTGTGTTTCTTTCGATATTTAGTGTTTATTTTCTCTAAGATGAAAATCTGTATTCATTGTGATACATAATTTTAATAAATAATAGTTTTTGCAAATAATTTGAATTGACTGAATTTATATAGGAAAATATAGAAGAATGTCTTGTGGTGGCCACAACACACTAGTTTTATTTGCATCTTGCATATCAAAATGTGTGTTTTAAAAGGAATGATATCAAAATTCCGGTCACGCTTTGATGTTGTATTAAAGAACTTGTTTTTAATTGCATTGCAGTTATTTTATTTTGTCTAATAGAATATATTTGCATATTTGCATATTGTTTTTAATTTTCATTTAAGAGGCCTGGCTTTGAAGCCACTAAGAATTTTCGACTAAGTATCAATTTATGAATTTCGAATTAGGATTGATTAAATTTAGAATCTCATATTAAGAAATTCTAACTCATTTATTTAAATTCAAATTCTGCAACTTTTACTCTATCACAAATAAGAATAACATGCATATTAATCAAATGAGAATAAGTTTAATTCTACTTACCCCTCTGCCAGTATTCCGAATATTAACAACACACCACTAAATTAGTTGACTATAATTCGACATTTGAAGAATCGTTTTATTTGACTTGAATACTTAATTACGAATTTTTATTCATATTTAAGAATTATTACTGGAACTATAATGAATACGAATTTGAATGTTTAATAGTTCTGATTTTATTTTAAAGTCTTGAGATACCTTGTACCTCGTCCGGATTCGAAAGGCGACTGAGATAAAACTGCTCAGCGCCGATCTTAATCAGTTCAGATGTGCGCACCTTCTCCATTCCCCTCCTCCCCGACATCCTCCGGGGGGGGGCTGAGCATGCCAGACTGGCGATTCGATTGACGGGTCTTTTGGTTATTCCCGATGGCGTCTTCAGGGTAGCCACTCTAATAATTCCATCCTCACCCGGATGGACTTCCAGAAGGCGTGCTAACTTCCACTGAGCTGGCTGAATAGAAGGCTCCAACACCAGGACTAGCTGACCAGGTTGCAGATGTGTATTACCACTCTTCCATTTTTCTCTTGACTGGAGTGAAGTCAAATAAGACTTTGCCCATGTGCTCCAAAATTGCTTCTTGATCTGCTGGAGGAGTTTCCATCTGGAAGAAAAACTGGTACAAAATGGATTAGTTTGGTTAAAAGATTGTTCAGGAAGCTGGAGAAGCGGAGCCCCAATTAAGAAGTGTCCTGGTGTAAGTACTAAGAAATTATTGGGCTTGGTGGAAAGTGGGACTAAGGGTCGTGAATTTAAGCAGGCTTCAATGTTAGTTAGAATAGTGTCACATTCCTCAAAGGTCAGGCAATTGCCTTTACACGCTTTGAGTAAATGGCGTTTGGCCAATTTAACCGAAGATTCCCATAGGCCGCCAAAGTTAGGCCCGTAAGGTGGCATAAAATGCCAATGAATTTGTCTATTTGCGACAAAGTCTTGAATAGTATTGGTTTTTGAAAGTGTCACGAGTTTCTTCAAATGGGCATTGGCACCCACAAAATTGCGCCCGTTATCAGAGTATATGTCAGAAGGATAGCCTCGACGCGCTATGAATCTTTGTAGGGCATATAAAAAATGTTCAGTTGATAAACTCGTGACTAATTCGAGATGAATTGCCTTGGTGCTCATGCAGATGAATAGGCAAATATAGGACTTAAATTTTGTTTTTGTTCGTTTATGTTCACACTTTGTTTGAATAGGGCCTGCATAATCAATTCCGACATGTTGAAAGGGTCTACAAGGATTGACTCTTGCACTGGGTAAGTCACCCATCATTTGTTGAATTGGGGTCGGTTGGACTTTGGCACAAGTGACACATTTACGAAGCTCTTTTTTCACAGTGGATCTACCATCAGGAATCCAGTAAGACTGGCGAATGAGATTTAATACTAGGTCGACACCTCCATGAAGACTATACGTGTGAAAATGTCTTATTAATGTCGATGTAAAAGGGTGATTTTTAGGTATGAGTATTGGATGTTTAGTATCATAGGGCAGAGTGATGGTTTTGTCAATTCTACCTCCTACTCTTAATAGATTTTCAGAATCAATAAACACATTGAGGGTTTTCAATTTACTGTTGTTTGCAACGGGTTTGCCACGCTGCAAAAGGGCGATTTCTGAAGCAAAGGACCTTTGTTGTACACATTTAATCACAAGGTTTTTAGCCTCTGAAATTTCTTGTACTGAGACTGGTCCTTTCAATTTTGTAGCATTTCTACTGTTATAAATAAACCTCTTCATAAATGCAATTACACGAAAAAGTTTATTACTTGATGAAAATTTTGAAACCAAATCCTCTATAACGGATTCATGCATTGGAGTTGACTCTATTAGTCCAGGAATTCCCACAATTGTACATGGGACTGAGGTAGCAATCTTGGACTCATGATCTGAGACCGGCATCTTTGACCAATCAGGTCCAGACCACCACAAGTTAAAGTGGTTTAATTTGTCGGGTAACAGCCCACGGGTTGCACAGTCTACTGGGTTATGTTTGCTTGGTAAGTGATGCCATGATGTTGTGTCTGTGAGAGCTCTAATTTTGTTTACTCGGTGTAGGACATATGTGTTGCCCTTTAAGGGCGGATTTAAGATCCAACTACGGGCGATTGTTGAGTCTGTCCATAGGAGAATTTCCTCAACCTGATAAGCCAGCGAGCTCTGGACGACTGACAAAAGTTCCGATAGTAATACAGCCGCGCATAGCTCCAACCTAGGCAAGGTAATGGGTTTTAAAGGAGCTACACGGGTTTTAGCTGCAATCAATTTTAAAGATGAGTTCTGACTTGGGCGTATATAAATTACGGCAGCATATGCCTTTGTTG
Organism: Salticus scenicus; assembly: GCA_963930645.1. NCBI lineage: Eukaryota > Metazoa > Arthropoda > Arachnida > Araneae > Salticidae > Salticus > Salticus scenicus. Next base: position 39,459 of record CAWVNO010002920.1, on the reverse strand, counting down.
ACGCATCACAAAATCCCAGAATCTGGTACATAGGTTCGGATTTCAGGTCTAAAAATCTGGGTACTGACATGGCCTTAAAGGAAGCAATTTTTTCATAAAATTCGTTCCACCTGTTTTGAATGTCTGGTGGTAAAGGATCATCCCAACCAAGTTTTAGCTTCCAAACATCTTGTAGAAGCAATTTTAAAAGAATAGTGGCAGGGGATAACAGACCCAAAGGGTCGAAGATGCGTGCAATTACGGACAATAATTGTCGTTTAGTTTTGACGTTTTCTTCTGTGTTGACGCCAACCTGCAGTGTATCCGATGTTAAATTCCAGTTTAGTCCTAAAATACGTTGGGATTGATCGGGGTTTAAGGATAATTCCTGATTTGTTGATTTTAGAGCCTCTGGGACCTGAACTAGAGCTTCCACATAATTTGAAGCCCATTTTCGCAGCTTGAAGCCCCCAGCATTAAATAATGCCTGAAGGTCTGTGATCAAAGATTGAGCGGCTTCGATTGTTTCAGCCCCTCCAAGGAAATCGTCCATATACAGGTTGTTGCGGGCAGCCTGCACAGCTACGGGAAAATTGGGTTCTTCATCGTTTAATAGCTGTAATATGGTACGCAGGGCTAAAAATGGAGCACAGGCTGTGCCATAAGTAACAGTGTTCAGTTTATACACTCTGAGTGGATCTGAAACATTGGCCCTCCAAAATATTCTTTGAAAGTCTGTATCAGGCTCTGCGACTAGAATTTGTCGAAACATCTTTTCGATATCACTCGAGAGGGCGACTTTATTTAAAGGAAATCTGATTAAGTTGCTGAAAATACTGGATTGGAGTTTGGGCCCTTTATGCAAGTTAGAGTTCAGGGATTTGCCATTTGTAGTTACGGCCGACGCATTGAGAACCACCCGTAATTTCGTAGTGCTACTATTTTCATTTATAACTCCATGATGGGGCATATAATAATTGGGTTGGCGATTAAGTTCTTCAGCCCTTAGTAAAGTCATATGACCCAGATCGGAGTACTCACACATAAACTGAGCATACTCCTTTTTAAGGTTAGGGTTCTGAATAAATCGATTTTCAAGCCGTTTAAACAATTTTAGTGCACAGTTGGCACTTTCCCCCAAATCTATCTCATCATGGAGGGGTAATTTCACCACATAGCGACCTTCGGGGTTGCGCTTGGTGGAAGATTTATATAGTTCCTCTGCCGGATCGGCTTCGGTTTCACTCTTAGAAGATATTATGGGCTGATTGTCAAAAAAATCGTTCAAGTTAAGGCAGTGTAACGAGGAGCTATATGTTGATTCTGGTTCCATTCCATCCCTTGAGAGGGGGCCACTGAGTAAATACCCAAGTGAACTGGGAATAGCAGATGGTTCTCCTGGCCTTCCGATACTGGTGTGCCACAAATTAGTGACGCAAAAATATCTGCGCCTAATAATACTTCGATTGGCTGTTGCTTGAAGAAATTCATATCAGCCAACCGAAGATTTTTTGTATGTGGCCAAGACGTCGTTTTCACCCGGAAATTTGGCAGAGGGGTAGTAACCCTATTTACTACTAGCGCTTTCAGGTCCCTATACTCGTTAGCGAAATATGGCGAGAATGAGAATTCCGTAAAATTTAAAACAGTTTCTGCGGAAAGACCGTTTATGCCTATAAGCCGATGAGAAGTGCCAAACAAAGGCAAATTTAGCTTCTCAACGCACTCCTTTGTTATAAGACTATTTTGTGAGGCACTATCAACTAACGCCCGACATTGAATAATTTTGCCGTTAGGTGACCTAACCTTTATAAGGGCAGTAGCCAATAACACCTTTAGGTTACTAAAATTTGCATTAGATTGGGAACTATTGGCCACCGACGTAGTAACAAGGCCGCCTCCCTGATCTGCAGAATTCTATGTATAAATGTGCAGAAGAGTGTGATGTGAACCTGCACATACTTTACATTTAATATTAATTCTACATTGACGCACTTGATGATTAGTTCGCAAACAATTTTCACACAGTGATTTTGATTTAACTAAGTCCCATCGCTCCTGAACAGTAATTCGATTGAATTTGGGACATTTAAACAATTGATGTACTTGAGAACAGGCGACGTATTTATTTTCTTTGACTATTATTGAATTATTGACACAAGATGTTTTTACACTACTACCTTCAACTGGCTTCTTAAACATCCCTGGTTTATTTTCAAGCTTTGTTTGACTCGACGCCTCCCTCTCAATGAATGTACGAAACGAATTTAAATCGGGAATAGTTTGCGTATTCTCTAGACTGAGCTCCCACCTATGCCTAACGGATGAGTCCAATTTTGAGATCATGAAATTTATAAGAATAAGATCGCTAAGAGGATTAGATTCCAATTCGAGGGTCGATAAATTTCGCACCGCTTCGTTACAAGTATCTATTAAATTGAAAAACGATTTAGGATCATCCGCTTTGTTTACTTTTACTGAAAAGATTTTATTTATTTGAGTTATAGCTAATTGACGTTTATTTTCGTAGCGCTGAGTAAGAATTTCCCAACAGTGTTTAAGATTTTCCGATTGTAACGAAAATCCACGAATAAGTTTTGATGCACTACCTCTTACACACGATTGGAGGTATTGTAGCTTTTCAACCTCACTAAGGCTGTCATTATCCAGAATAGATGATTTAAATAAATTTTTAAATGACAACCAAGATTCATTATCCCCGTAAAAATAAGGAATTTCAAGTTTAGGAAGACTAATATGCGAATTAACAGAGGTCCCGGGTTTGGTACGTGCATCATTATTTACATTTTGAGTATTTGATTGTGATTTACCCTCTAATACAACGGATAATTCTAACAGAATGTCCCTATTCTTTAACACCTCTTCAGAGTTTTCATCGTTTTCCTCTTCGGAAAAATTTGTAACTCTTTCCTCGAATTTAACCTCCAGTGCATTTACCTTATCTTTTAAGATTTTTAATCTGGCTTGATCGCCCTTATCACAATCATTGACTTTCGATTTTATAAATTCTATTTCTTTAATTACATTTTCAAATTTTATCACTTCATTAGATTTTGGGAACAACGCACTCTGTTCGGCGTCATTCGCCCTTGTTTTTCCCTTTCTACCCATCTTATGAGTAAACTAATTACAAACAATTAAATTTAAATATGAATTAATCGATTGAATTAAATTATTATTCTGCAGATCAGGAAGTAAAACAAAACAAAAATATAAGAACAAATGAAAAGAAACAACACATAATAGAATAGATTTTTTTTTTTTTTTTTTTTTACTGAAATAAATAAACTAATAAAATATTAAATGCACCCTTTTCATTCTCATACACTCATTTATTCAACAATTACTTAATATGAAAGTTTATTTCTGAAATTCCAAACCGAAACTTTCGGTTTGAAACCCAAACTATTTTGAATTACGTTTTCTCTAAACTAAAACTTTTACGTAAGCATGAAAGCGAAACTACTTTGAATTACGTTTTATATCAAAACAATTTAACCTTGTATTAATGACTTATTTCAACAAATTAATTTTAATTTACTTTAAAGTTCTTATACTTAATTTAATCCTACGTAAACAAAAGAATTTTTTCAATTTACATTTTTTTTTTTTAATTTAATGAGTTACGATTAATTATCTAATTAATAGGTAATTAAACCTCCGTGAATCGACGGACCACTATGGCTTTGAAGCCACTAAGAATTTTCGACTAAGTATCAATTTATGAATTTCGAATTAGGATTGATTAAATTTAGAATCTCATATTAAGAAATTCTAACTCATTTATTTAAATTCAAATTCTGCAACTTTTACTCTATCACAAATAAGAATAACATGCATATTAATCAAATGAGAATAAGTTTAATTCTACTTACCCCCTCTGCCAGTATTCCGAATATTAACAACACACCACTAAATTAGTTGACTATAATTCGACATTTGAAGAATCGTTTTATTTGACTTGAATACTTAATTACGAATTTTTATTCATATTTAAGAATTATTACTGGAACTATAATGAATACGATTAGAATGTTTAATAGTTCTGATTTTATTTTAAAGTCTTGAGATACCTTGTACCTCGTCCGGATTCGAAAGGCGACTGAGACAAAACTGCTCAGCGCCGATCTTAATCAGTTCAGATGTGCGCACCTTCTCCATTCCCCTCCTCCCCGACAAGGCCTCTCCACTTATCTTCCCCAGAAGCCACAGCCAATGTTTTTCTATGGAGAATTTTGCCCCATTATAACGTATTATAACTAATATATATTTTTAAATTCCGTTTTCACATTCAGAAACTTAGTTTTTAATATTTTATTTTGAGGCTGTAAAATGCGAATTTTCACAATGTAATTTTTTTTTTTATTTTTGAGCTTAAAAATGAAATCTAAAAAAAAAAAAAAAAAATCAATTTTTAGACAGCGATAAATTGTTTAATAATTGTGAATTTTTGGAAAGTGAAAACTGAATTTAAAAATATGTATTAGTTAACGAATAACATTACCTTCGGTTTTCGGAGACGATAGGTAGAGAGTCCCCTTAATTATTTTACCTTATGCTATCCAATCACTACGAGTAAAGTTTGCGTTAAAGTTTTCTCTGCATTTTTCTATCACATTGCATACATTTTGACTTAATTTGGATAACCTGACACAGAGCAGACATTTCCATATTTTATGGAAAAAATATTTATCCCAAATTTACAACATTCTTAGTCGTTACAAATTGCACAGATTTTGATTTTCTTTTGAGGATAGATTGGACAAATTGCAAATATCTTCTCAATATCTGAAATGAATATGTAGATATATTATTAGGGACACTGCGACTGTTAAAACGTACGCTTTAAATTCACTTTTGCAAAAAATCACCAGATGTGAAGTTGATAAAATTTTGCATACATAAATTATTGTGACACAAAAGTGCAACAAAATTTAGTATTTCCAACGTACAAAGATTAAAATATTTTTAGATGCGTCGATTCCGTGAAATCCATACAGTGGAAGCTTGCTCTTTACCATTTTACATTTTTTTATGTGTTCAGAGGGCTAGGGTTGCACCTGCAAATATATTTCTAACATCAAGATAAAATTTAGAAATAAAAGTCCGAAAATTTTTATCAGTCCCAATGTCTGAAAAATTTTATCAACCACACTTTTCTTTTTTCTTTTCTTTTTCTTTTTTCTTAAAACAGAAAATAATTCTTTTTTTTTTTTTAATTTTTTTTTTAACTACACAATGTCTTGGAATTTCTTTCAGACGGCTTCGTTACCAATTTTTATTTATGACCTTGAATGAATGTGCAAACATTTTTTTTTTTTTTGTTTTTATCTAAAAATATAAAATTAAAAGTTTCACGTTGTATGTGTCCGGATTATTAGATTTTATCAAAAATTGGTACACTTATTCACCAGGGAACTTTTAGCTAACACTATATATATTTTTTATTTTAATCGGATAATTGGTACAAAAGATATTAAATAAAAACCTAATTAATCTTTAAAATTATTTAAAATAAACAAACATACACATGCCACAAATTAATAAATAATTTCTTTTCCATGTCAAAATAATAATAATAATAATAAAATAACGTGCAAACATTTTTTTAAAAGAATTAAAACAAATTTTAGAAAAATCTTTCTAATGGAATGGAACAAATTCTGTATAAAACCTGTTAGCGAAATCTAAAATTTGGCACCAGTAAAGTTCGGACTTTTCTAAAGTTCGTACCAATTCTAATTTATCGTCAAAACGGCAACAAAAATTTAAACGCCGCCAAGAGGTTCCTATGCTACAACTATACCACAGAAATTTGAAGAGATCAATGTAGTAACCAATGCTAGGGAATAAAACACAGTTACTGCATGTCTTTATATGTGGGAATAGGTTAACATAAGTCCAGTTGTATTAAATTAATTAATTAATTAATTAATTAATTTTATTTTTATTTATTTATTTATTTTATTTGTTTGTTTGTTCATTTATTTTATTTATCTTATTTTTTAATTTTAATTTTATCTATGTATTTATTTAATTGTTTTTTTTGTTTGAAATTTGTACCTATTACTTAGAAAAAAAAAGATTAAAGTTTATTTTTTATATTTAATTAATTAATTAATTTTATGTCATAACAAGTTTTGAACTTACATTTTAATAGTTGCAGTGGTCCTAATCATACAACTATATTACACTGCTAAAAATTTGGTGTTAGCTACAACCACCCGATTGCTTAACCTCTTACTATGACTTGATAATTTTATGTGGAACCAAATATTTGTATTATGTAAAAAAAAAAAAAAAAAAAAAAATCAACATTTGATCAAGGTGGGGATCGAACTGTAGACCTTGTTGTCTCAAGTCTAACACTATGGCACTATGACACGCTTTCTTGCCCGCTTATTCTATTTCGTTTAATGTGATAAGAGTGGCTAAATATTCTAGGGTCTTATCTTGATCCATGGGGTAGTTGTTGTACAAAATTTGCACTTTACTCAATGTTTATGGCAATACTCATTAATTTAAGCTTGGCAGAATTTTACAGATTCATATTCCCTGGACTCTATAATAGATATTTCTCTCTGCTTACTCTCTTCTATATTTCAATAAACTTTCTTGTAGTAACATCTCGTTAGAGATCAATTAAATACAGTTTTTTTTTTTTTTTTTTTTTTTTTTTTAAACACGCTTTTATTAGCTTCACCTGTATGTATGTTTGTATGTTTGTAACCGCTCTGGGAGCAAACAAAAAATCTATATTGTAAATAATATTATAGTTTTAAAAAATTAAAGAACACGCTTTTATAGAAATATGAACTAAAAAACACAAAATATCTATCTTAGTATTAAAATTCAGGGTAAGAGAAAATCGTGTAAGTGACACACCATAATATTTACATACATTTAAACCTTTAATTAAAATAATTTAGAATTAAATAAAAACCTTTTTTAAAAATCTCCCCTGACTGGGATCGAACGCTAGACCTTTAGGTTCGTAGGGCGGAGCTATAGCTCAATGCCACAATGTTCAAGTGGGGAAAGTCTTTTTTTTACAATATAGATTTTTGTTTGCTCCCAGAGCGGTTACAAACATGCAAACATACAGTCGGTAACAAAAGTGTCCGAACAGTAGCAAAAATTCCTATGTAAAAAAAGTACACTTCATACGGTTTTGTTAAATAAATCCTTGTCGAATCCTGTTCTTAGTCAGTCTAAAAACGTGATTCGATAAGGATTTATTTAACAAAACCCTATGAAATGTACTTTTTTTACATAGGAATTTTTGCTAGTGTTCGGACACTTTTGTTACCGACTGTACATACAAACATACATACATACATACAGGTGAAGCTAATAAAAGCGTGTTAAAAAAGACTTTCCCTACGTGAACGCTGTGGCTGTGAGGTAAAGCTCGGCGCTACAAACCTAAAGGTCTAGCATTCGAGCCCAGTCAGGGGAGATTTTTTGAAAATGGTTAATTATAACTTATTTTAATTAAAGATTTAAATGTATGTAAATATTATGGTGTGTCACTCACACGATCTTCTCTTACTAAGATATTTTAATACTAAGATAGATATTTTGTGCTTTTTAGTTCACATTTCTATAAAAGTGTGTTCTTTAATTTTTTAAAACTATAATATTATTAGCTTCACCTGTATGTATGTTTGTTTGTATGTTTGTAACCGCTCTGGGAGCAAACAAAAAATCTATATTGTAAAAAAAAAGACTTTCTCTGCGTGAACACTCTGGCTGTGAGGTAAAGCTCCGGGTTACGAACCTAAAGGTCTAACGTTCGAGCCCAGTCAGGGGAGATTTTTAAAAAATGGTTTTTGTTTAATTCTAAATTATTAGTTCCCATTTCAATAAAAGCGTGTTCTTTAATTTTTTAAAAGTATAATTTTATTCTTGTAAAGAATGTTGGTTTTGAATGACATAATCCCTCGAAAAATCACTTTACAGATTTTATTTTCCCTCTCCGGCTGACAATAAATGATTATCAGCGAGGTAGTGACGTTATCTCCCAAATACAAAGGGAATTTCAATTCCATGTATGCCGAAGCACTTTCCTCGTGAGTGGATGTATGTTAGCTCCAAGTTTGGGTACAACTGAAATTCAATCGCGAGAAGCAGAAAACTAAAAAGTGAGGTTAAACCATATTATGTTATTGCTTATAACTTTACTCCATATAGTAGTTCACGTTTGAACTAAAATTTTTAACAGTGTATATTAAATTCGGACATCAAGATAGTATTCATGCTCGAACAAATTAAACTGCATTGAAAGTTAGTGGAATCTTTATAGAGATATAAAATCAGATTAAGCATCTGTTTTCCCACTGTACATACGCCCTGTTATCACGATATGTGAAGAATTTTTAATAGAGGTATTTGAATGTAATCGAAACCAATTCTATAACATGTATGTGTCCGTGGATAGCCTGCACCTTAAACAATTTAGTGAATATAATTAACACAATTTCAATCTTAATTTTTAATACATGGTTTTTTTTTTTTTTTTTTTTTTTCGAACAATATTTAATGCAAATATTTTACATATTGTCATTAAAATTCTATACTCCATATATGATTGCGTGTGTGTGCACATTTGCTATAGATACAACAAACTTTTGAATAATAATTATTATGAACGAAATTTTAATCCTCAAAAGAAGGAGTTCGATTTCTAATTACTCATAATTTAATTTTATGTTTCTGGAAAACAACCTTTTCTAAGCTCGTTCTTCGTGTTTTAAATGTTTCATATTCCTTTCATAGAAATGTTAGACTTAAAATTTATCCATATATTTATATATATATATATAAAGAATATAGCCGTCTTTATAATAATAATTTATCAGAACAAAAACCGTTAACGGGTTAAAAGTTTGTGACGCAGCATTTTATTTTGATATGAATTGGAAATATGGGTCTTAAAAATAATTATATCAAATTTTGAGTGACGCTTTGCTATTAATTAAAATATATTACATAGATTTTCTTATTTCATCATTTTTTTTTCTGTATACATCATAGTGTATACGTAATACTTTCAACTTCAGCACGAAACAATATATAGAATTTACTCCCTGATACTTTTTCATCTGCACCTCGTGAATTTGAGTTTTTAAAGAAATGATATAATTTCTGTGATGCCCCAGTGTTACTTTAAAAGATTTATCTTTAGATTTCATTACAATTACTTTTGTTTTGTTGAATAAAGTATATTTACACATTGAAATAATGCGTTTAATTTTCAAATATACTGTCAAATAATCACACTTTTACTGAATTCATATTATAAATTGAAATTATCTAGTTCAATAAATAGAGTTGTGTATTGCGTCACGCTATCCAAAACTGTAAGTAAAAATTTTGTAAAAGTTACTTTGTATCATAGTACTAAGTGAAAATGTGTGCAAAGAGATTGTGTGATGCAAAGAAAACATTTACATAATTTTTATTTATAGTTTTGGATAGCGTGACGCAATAGAGAAATCAATTTATTGGACTAGATAATTTCAATTTATAATATAAATTCAGTAAAAGTGTGATTATTTGACAGTATATTTGAAAATTAAAAGCATTATTTCAATGTGTAAATATACTTTATTCAACGAAACAAAAGTAACTGTAATGAAATCTAAAAATAAATCTTTTAAAGTAATACTGAGGCGTCACAGAAATTATATCATTTCTTTTAAAACTAATATTTTGAATTCACGAGGTGCAGATGAAAAAGTATCAGGGAGTAAATTCTATATATTGTTTCGTGCTGAAGTTGAAAATATTATGTATACACTGTGATGTAAATAAAAGAAAAAAAAATGATGAAATAAGAAAATCTATGTAATATATTTCAATTATAGCAAATCGTCACTCAAAATTAGATATAATTATTTTTAAGACCCATATTTCCAATTGATATCAAAATAAAATGCTGCATCACAAACTTTTAACCCGTTAACGGTTTTTGTTCTGATATAATTACTCTTTAGGGGTTAATGAACAACTGATATAAAGATTAAAACAAGTCCTTCCAGCTCATAGGAAGGGTAGTTTTTTTTTTTTTTTTTTTTTTTTCCTATCACATAGCTGTCATTGAGAATTTCACAATATAGCACTTTTTTTCTAATGCCAATATCTGGTAGCTTCAAAAATTGGTTTTAGACAATATTAAGAAATTTTTTATTTTTTATTTATTTTTTTTAATAAATAGAACATAGCAGTATTATGCAGGATTAAAATTCAGTTTTATTAATCAATTTTCAGCTTTTTGTGAAAAAAAAAGTAAACAAATTCTTCGCAGACGCATTGTTTAGAAAACTTTTGAATCTTGAGCAACTTTTTTTTTTTTTTTTTTTTTTTTTTTTTGTAAATATATATAAAAATATTTATAATAGACTTATTTGAGGTATAATACATGATAGTTTAGCATCATTAAGACGAAATATGCAATAATAAAGGAAGATGTCTGTCTCTCTGTCTGAGCATCTATACGTTCAGCCCCTATTGGACGCAGAACTACAAAATTTGACATATGAGTGCTCAGAAGCCTGCCCGAGTGCATAGTGAAAAAATAACTTAAAAATTTCAATTAGTTCCGGAGATATTAAAACGTCCACCAATGTCTAATTAAAAAGCGAGCCGATCGTTTTTTTCCGCCCTCCAAGTAAAATTCAACCCATTCCTCAAAAGAAGAAACACAGAGAGAAAATTTCATGCGTTTTTGTAAAATCATCATGGCTCAACGGCTTCAGATATTGAAAATACACCTGTGCCACGAGAAAGAGCATTTAATACCGATTCTTACGGTATAATTTTTTTTTAAATACGGATTTTTTATATTTTTAAAAAAAGTTTTAAAAGTGGTCCAAAATTTCTCTTTTTCTCGATCGTCAATTTTGAATCGCCCTGTACGAAAGACTAATTGACCCCTTTCTTAACAACTGGTATATTTTGAAAGTTCATTTAATCCTTTTTCAAATTATAAATATTTTTAGAAAATACGAATTAGCGATCCATATTTTTTGATTTTACGAAACATCGATTTTTTCACAAAACATTTTATAACTCAAAATCTTTTACAGATAAGTAGTTTCTTTTATTTATTTATTTATTTATTTATTTATTTATTTTATATATAAACCTCGATTATACGAATCAGATTTCAAAAGATTGAGAGATTTTTTCAAAAACTGAATCCATTATAAATTTTTAAATTTTCCGCATGCCTGCAGTTTTTGTAGACATTCTGAATCCACGTTTGCGTTCGAACAACAGTGGAAACGGTCTTTTAAGTTCGCAGACGATATTTCGAAAGTAGAGCGAAAGAGAAAGCTCTTTTTCTGATTGAGGTCACATGTTTTTGGACTGCGATTAAAAATTGCAAATTTCAAAATTCTTCATTTTTCTTTTGTCGCACACGAAACTTACAATACAGAGTTTTTCCTCTCAAGGCAAAGTTGTAGTTCAAATTTCACCGATTTCGGAGAATAAACCAAAAAATTACATTTTAATTGCAAATTAAATTTTATTCTGATACCCGTATTTAAAATTCTAATTATGATTGAATTATTTTTAATTAATACATCATTCAAAAGATATTTTAAAGTTCTTTTATATTATCGAAAGTGGATTCCGAAATTTTACCTTATTTACATGTTTTCAGGTGTCCTGATTAGGTTTTCTTTTGTATCTCGCTACTAATTAAAATAATTTCATAAGTAATGCATCATTTGAAAGCTTTGTTGATTTAGAATTGAACAGTAGATTACAGAAATTTCTACCGCCAGATGGCGCTGTAATATTTTAAAATTTCAATATTTTAAATTCTAATGAGCGAGGAAGGTGTTGCAAGTTCTAAAACGGGGATAAGGCGCCGCAGGCACCACTGAGCGGGACTTGTCTAAAGTCAGACATTTGAAAAACCATAACCTGGTGAGCGAACAGGCTGTTTCAGACGCGCTACCGTGCGGGAATTTACTACGATTAAATTTTTCAATAAAGCTATTTTCACTATATGTCAATGAGCTGTTGTATGACCTGAAACGGGAAAAAGGCGCCACAGCCGCCACCGAGCGGGAGTTTCGTAATGTCGGATTTTTGAAGGATTGCGAACCAGTTAGTCGCCGAAGGCGGCTAGTATGCTATAATACAGAGGTTTTCAAAGGAATTTAAAAAAAGAAACGCACTTTGTTTTCAACGCATATATATATATTTTAAGTTTCACATTTCGATGTTGCCCGAATGCTAAAACTGGTATGAGCTCATATTAAAGAAATTATACAGTTAAAAACTTTTTTTTTTTGCTTCACTTTAAAGAAAATAATAGGTAAAAGTATAAATTTAGATATAAATTGCATTTTAATTATGATTTTTTTTTGTGTGTGGGTGAAATGAATGTGAAAATTTTTCCTTTTACCGTTTCGCAAAAATTAGAAATTATTGATCACGTTTTAAAAACTTTTTAACGTTGAGCTTTTTTTTTTGTAAATATATAGTAAAAATATTTATAATATACTTATTTGAGGTATAATTCATGATAGTGTAGCTTCATTAAGATGAAATATGCAATAATAGAGGGCTTTTTGAAAAGTATTTCAAAAAATAGCACTTTGTTTTCAATGCCGATACGGGTAGCTTGCAAAAATTGATTTTTGGCATTAATGAGAAACATTTTAGTTAAAAATAGATTTTGTTACTCACTTTTGAATTATATAACATATAAATGTTTAAAAAGGATTAAAAATTAGTTTTATTCATGAAATTTCAGATTTTTGTGGAAAAAAAAAGCCCAGATTTAACGGTTCGCAGATTTAACGGTTTGAAAACTTTTGAACGTTGAGCAATTTTTTGTAAATATATAATAAAAATAATTATAATACACTTATTTGAGGTATAATTCATGATAGGGCCGCGGTAGCCTGGTCGGTAAGAGCAGCGAGTTTGTGATCGAAAGATTGCGGGTTCGATCCTCGAGCCGGCCGAAGACCGTCGTGTACGCTAATGGCGAATGGTGCACGTTAAATTCCGTCGTGGTCGCAAAGTCCTCCAAGTTCCCATCAAAAATTATACCTCTGGGGGTACCGGAACACGGGTTTAACTCAGCCTTGTTCCGGATCAAAATTCGAGTTCTTGTTGTTTGCTGGTGCTGCCATCTATTGCCAGCTTCTGGAGCTAAGACGTACTTCCTCCCTAATGGCGCTCCTCTGAAAAACGGAAGACGCACCCCTCCTGCCTTAAACCCGGTTAGTTCCACTACCGGGGCTCGGAATTTCCGAGTGTCACAAGAAACAACAACAACATAATTCATGATAGTTTAGCATTATTAAGATGAAATATGCAATAACACAGGTATTTTCAGGAATTTCAAAAATAATACATTGTTTTCATCGCCAATATTTGGTAGCTTGCAAAAATTAATTTTCAGCCATTAGTGAGAAATCTTTTAGCTAAAAATAGATTTTGTTACTCATTTTTTAAAATAAATAACACATAAAAATTTTACAAAGGATTAAAATTCAGTTTTATTCATGAAAATTCAGTTTTTTGTGAAAAAAAAAAAAAAATAAATAAATAAATAAAAATTAAAAATATTCTTCGCAGATTTAATATTTTGAAAACTTTTGGACGTTGAGCAAATTTTTTTCAAATATATTATAATAAAAATATTTATAATAGACTTCTTTGAAGTATAATTTAAGATAGTTTAGTATCATTAAGACGAAATATGTAAAATAAAAATTTAAACTAAAAAAAAAAAAAAGAAACATTGCAGTGCAAAAACTTATTAATATGGCTGTTAGTTTCTATAAACTAATATATATATATATATATTATATAATTTATCTTTTTATCTCTCTCTCTTTAGATACATATAAACAAATATTTTTTTGAAGAAAAGAAATAAAAAGGTACACGCATTAATATAAATAATAAAGTATGCATCTTGAATTAACTGCATGAGAAAAACAAATCCCTCTGTCTTGCAGTTAAGTCGTAAGTACCAAAAAATAAATATTGCATCATTGTGGTAATTTATAAAATTTGAGTAAAGGGAGAAATTCTGAAACAGTAAATCTTATATCGCGAAGACCCGTAAATTAAAAATTTTAACCTAAAAGTTAATAGCTGAAACTATTGCAAAATATATATGAATATTTTAATTTACAGTGTGATTCCGGAATGTAAGTGTAGGTAGGATTTTATAACTACTTCGAAAATGACTGAAATAATATCGTCTTAGTATGTGACAAAATATTTAATAAACACATACGTAAAGCAATAATTATTCAGTCTAGGTAATCAACAAAACAATATAATGCAAATCAAGCATTAAAATAAACCGTACATAATTAAAATTTAATCCATAATGCACATAAATAAACGAAAACGATTGCTCGATATTTGACAGAACAGAATAAAACCACAAGTCTCAGCCAATCAGTGAGCGAAGGAAGGAAACACCAATCACAGACTACGATGCTAGCGCAAGGCGAATGAATACATGAATGATGAATGATTAAAAATTAATTGAAAAAAAAACAAAAAAAAAAACGTGAAATATTTTCTCTTTAAAAAATTATAAATGTATTATGAATAATTATTAAATAAAGTACCTATAGTAACAAAATACTTCCTTATTTAAAATATTATCTAAATAGTTTTTTGACGAAATGTAAAATTTAAAAATCTGAATTATTTGCTTCATAACAATATATATATTTAAGTGAAATTTTATTTAGCATATATACAAAAAATATTTTAAACAAACAAAAAAGTTTCTTTTTTGCATTAAAAAAATATATATAAATATTTCATCGACTGCATTCAGATTGAACCGACCAACCAGAGACTAACGAAACCAAATAACACCTGTTCTGAATTCTGAGAATATGTAGAAGTAATATATGTATGTCGGAGTAAAAAATAGTTCGATTTTTAAACTAAATTATATAAAAAACAAGAGTTTTGGGGGAAAACGGTGCACTTCATGCTTCTCAGGCAAAAGAAATTAACATCATATATCAATTTCATCGAATTTGCTCGAGCCATTATCAATAAAAAAAAAAAAGTTTTACCATAACACATGTTTCCTTTGAAGTCTTAAATTGTAATTCCAGATTTCAAAATATATAGAATGTTGAAGTGTGAATCTTTCAGGATAGCATCAGGCAGAAGATAAAAGATTATTCTGAAAACATTACATCAAAATATCTCCTATTTACTGAGGTATTAAATGTCGGCGTTTCCAAATTCCGTTGATGTTAAATTAGCTGTATATATAGTGTCGCTGCTAAGCTTTGTTTGAGCTTTGCTGCGTCACTCGAAAAACTATCGTTTTTCATGATAATATTTTTGCTCTAAATGTTTTTTGTTATATGTAACATTGTTACTAAAATTATATACGCATACATTCGTCACTTCATAAATATTGAGTCCCAAATAAAAGATTATTTTTATTTTTATTTCTCTTACAAAATATATTTATAGTGAATAAAAGCGAAGTAGAAGTACTCCATACAGGTATTTTTTTATATAGAATTCTGTGACTTCGGGAAAACAAACAAATATTCCCTAAAGAACAAATGTTAAGATAACACACAAAAGTTTAGCTAATAATGTTTTCAGAGAATTTCGTGACTTAGTATTAGAAGTTCATAAGAAATATACAAAGATAATAAATATTTATAATCTTAATGGTAAAAGTTTTTATCCTAAAACATGTACTAACAGAATAAAAAAGTAGAAGTTTGCTGCCCTTATAATAAATTAAAAAAGAAAAATGAAAATTAAGCCTGTTTTTGTTTTCTAAGCAATAGACATAAAATTCTGTAAAAGCATAATTTAATTTAGAATGACAGGACATTTCTTTTGTCTGTTTATTTATTTTTTTTAATATAAAGTCAAGCTGTAAATGTATTGCGTCCTTTAGCAATGGATACTACAGTAATTTGTTAAAATTTGTTTGGTTCCGCTTTAGCATAGGTCTTCCTTAGTGACTTTTAAATTTTTGTTGTCATTATGACAGTGAATTAAATTAACCATCGTAAGTACATAAGTAAAGACCTTGGCGAGTCACGTTCGAGCTACATGGGTGTCAGATTTCAAATTTCCCCAAGAAAATTCAAGTCTAAAGCTGTTTCCTCTTCTTTAACAGGATTTTTCTCGAATTTATTCTAAGTACGCTTTTGACTCAATGGGAGAGGAAAAATGGAAAATAAATAATTGGTCTCACACTGTAAAATAATTTTAAAAAAAATCTAAAATAGGTAAAAATTTGTAAGATATTTGGGTAAAATAATGTTCCAAATTGGAAAGTTCTTGTTTATAATCCAAAATGGGTCAGAAAATCTATCTATTTTCAGTTTACAAACTTGTTATGTATGGTTCACTATCTTATTTTATATTTTTGTCTATAATAAATAAAGATGTTGTAGAAAATATTGTATCCCTCACCTCTTGCAAAAAAATAAATAAATAAATAAAATCTAACATGCGTAGATGATCTAAACAAAATGTAAACTTTACGTATGTATACGTATGTACACTGCAAAAAAGAAACCCCAAAACAATTCTTTCCAAAATTGGTCTCATATCCAATTTAGGTTGAAATTTTGGTTGAAATTCAACTTTCCAATTTGGAATATTGCTTTCACCAAATATCTTAAAAATTTTTACCTATTTTAGATATATATATATATTTTTTTTTAACATTGCAATATACAAAAAGCGTAAAATATAAATTAATAAATAAGAAATAAAACATATAACTGATTTTTCATCTTAAAATATGTGTTTGCATTTCTTAACAATGGTTGCCATGCTCCTTTCTTAAACTTTATTTTGCAGATTTTATCTCTTTTTTTTTTTTTTTACTGTATGACAAAGGAAAAATCCTTCTGACATATTTAAGGTAAATCACATCAAATAATGGCGATGTGTAATGTCTAAATGAAAGCAATAGTCTTGACCTACTAAAAGTTCCTTACAACCTTTGCTTTCTTACACATAGAGGAGAGGAGAGTATTATGAAATACCATTTACATTTCTTAAAATAACTTTACTTGTTTTTAATAAAAATCCTCAAAATAATGGTGAATTCATAGTGTAAGTATTTGTAATGAATTGTCACTGAAAAAAAATATATATATATATATATTGCTGTTATAAAAAGTTTACTTGAAAAAAGTGTTACAAATGGTGGTTAATATGATATAGTCGGGTAAAATGGAATAGTTGATTTAAACAATAGAAAAATTAATTATACTTTATAAAATATAGTTATTTTTATCCATAAAAACCATACTTTTAAGATTATGTGAAAGCCATTTCTGCTTCGAGTCTATTTACAAAATTTATAGATATAATCTTCGTCCTCTGCTGCGGTAAAATCATGATGAGTCCACAAAGAAGAGCTGAAACACATAATCCAAATTTCCCCTCGTTCATCTTCGGAGAATTTTTCGTTGCAGAAGATACATTCAGTGTTTTATTTTCTGGTTCATTAGTTGAGTATATGAAGTCAATTTATCTATTATTCCCTAATACCCAACACGCCATCTTGGAAAATGAACTTTTACATTAATGCACAATATGCTTTCAGCTAAAAAACGACCAAAGTACAACAAACTACAATTCTTTGAGTATACATTATTCTTAACATCAATGTTCAAATCGCATATGTACTAGTCACTTTAAATGTTTGAAAATTTACCTGCAAAAACTCTTGAAAATCACAAAACACACTTTGTTCTGTAGGGAATGGTACGACAAGAACAAACGTTTGCTTCATACTGGATTGCATCATGGGAATCCTTCTTGAGTAATTCATGGTATTTTCACGAGATAGCAGCGCCAATGAGAGCCGAAACCTCGGTATTCCATATTTCCCGACAATTCTATAATTCTCTCCTCTCCTCTACACATATAAAATACAGTGATCTCTGATTTATGTGCGAACACAGGAGACCGTAACAAAAACGCACATAAGTGAAAAACGCGTATAAGTATAAAAAACACAGAAGGGAGCTTAAATACGAAACATTAACACAGTATACATAGTAATTGTTAATTAAAGGTACACACAGTAGTACTGAAAAATGCAAATAAGATTAAGTAGTTTCAAAACGCAAAATGTACAGGTTGTATGTGTAACTTCCGTTAATTTTTACTTTCCGAACTCTATCGTGAGGAAAGTATTGTAATCATGTCAAAAATCCCATTTTGATGTTTCTATACATTTCGAGGTCCCCTGAGTCCGTTTTCCCTATTTTTACGATAATATATGTGTGCGCGTGTGTGTGTGTATGTATGTGTGTATATATGTGTGTGTATGTGTGTGAGTGAACACGCTAGCGTCTAAACGCTTTGCTCGAATGAGCTGCAAGTTGGTACGCATGCTGCAAGTCACCGTAGCACGATATCTATTGATTTTGATGAATCTAGCACTTATAGTTTTTTTTACAGGGACACAAAGAAAAATGCATTATCATTATGGCCTAAAGGACCAAAATCGTAAAAGTGCGATAGCATCTAAACGCCTCATTGGATTGAGCAAAAAATTTATACACATATTATAGGTCACCGATACGCAATCTGTATAGATTTTGGAGAATCTCGCACGCATAGTATTTTTTACAGGGTCACAAAGAAATATTCTTTATCATTGTGGCCTAAGGGGCCAAATTTTAAGTGTGATAACGTCTAAACGCCTAATTAAAGTGTTCAACAAATTTATACACATGTTATAGGTCACCGTTGAACCAACTGTATAGATTTTGGTGAATTTAGCATTTACAGTTTTTTTACAGGGACACAAAGAAAAATTCTTTATCATTGGTCTATGGGACCAAATTTTTAAAAGTGCCATAGCATCTAAACGCCTTATTCAATTGAGATGAAAATTTATATGAATATTATAAATCACTGTTGCACTAACTATAAGCACTTTTGTGAATCCAGCATTTATAGGTTTTTATAGGAACACAAAAATTCTTTATCATTATGATCTATGGGCTCAATGTTCAGGAGCGTTAAATAAAACATCGTGTAATATATGGAGAAAAATACTCAAACACTCTATTATGGTTTTCTCTCTTTTGTTTGTTTAACAACTCCTCTTTCTTTACTTTATCTACAAAGCTGTTACTTAATCAATGTTCGGAAAGTCAAGTGCAGTCACTTCCAGATTTTTTTTCTTATAAACACACACATGCACAAAAGCAACAAAAAAAAATAAAATAAATAAAAATAAAAATAAAAATAAAAAATAAATAAAATGCTTTTTTACTTAAATTTTTTTTATTCCTATTATATAAAAAAAAACAGCTTAAATTTGAGGATTGTTTTTTTTTTTTTTTTTTTTGAGTTTTCAGTAAGACATAAAAATGTTCCTTCACTTCCGAAAATCGAACTGAAAATAATCCTGCAGAGTTTGCAACGCTTCTAGTACTATTGTAGGAGCTGGTGGGAGCTTTTGCCATATCTACTTCTTCATCATCGCCGTATTCTGCACTTTTATCACCACTATTTAATTCTACACTGTCAAAAAAAAAAAAAGTCATGTTTGCTGTAGTTTGCTGCCAGAAATTTTCTGTAATTCAGAAAAATACGTTCTATAAACGTAATTTTTCCGTTGATAGAACGTATATTTCTGAATTACAGAAAATGTCTGGCAGCAAACTGCAGCAAACAAAACTTTTTTTTTTTTTTTTTTTTTTTTTTTTTTTGACAGTGTACTGCTATGGATCCGCTTTCCGACAATTCAGCTGTAAATAAATTTTCATCTTGAGGAATTTACAATTTGAACTGTAAAAATTTCGGCGACTTGAATAAGTGAAAATAGCTTTTTTAGTTCCACACATAAATGAATAAGAGTTGTTATTGTTTTCTTATATACCTGGCCCAAACAACGAAAAAAAAAAAAAAAAACGCACATAAATAAAAAGCGCGCATAAAAGAGAGCGCGTGTAAAAGAGACATCACTGTATATTAAAAATATTTTTTGCTTTCTTCATGTCTAAAAAGTAAGAATATTGCAACACTTTTATGTTTTGTGAGTTTTACTGACAAAAATCTTATTGCACATGCACAAATTAATTATACCCATGTATCTAAATCAACTTAAAATTTTAAAATGATCCTTACATATAATTTTAAATTGAGTGCACACATACACTGAAAGTATTTTTAAGGCATTTTTGACTTCTTTGATGTCTGAAATATAAAGATAGTGCAATATTTGCTTCCATTCTACGCTTTTTACTGAGAAAAGCAGTACTGCGCATGCGCCCAAGTTTTTAGTCCATATTTCTGAATGTAATTTAAATTTTGAAATGTTTTATAAATATAATTTTCGGTTTGAAGCTTTATCACCTATCATTATATTCCTCCAAATATCATTATATTCCACCGCACACACACATTGCACATTTTTTTCATACAAATTTTATGCTTAAAACTTTTATTCTTATATATTTTTACTTTCTCTTACACATAAGGTAGATAAAGTATTGTTTTTGGGTGAAATTTTCGAACGCGAGATTGTGTTATATTTACACGTTTTGAGGTCCCTTAAATCAGAAAACAATGTTTTTTGCGGTTGGTCTTTGTGCGTGCCTGTGTTAAGTTTGTTGCTAAAACGTTTGATTAAGACTGATAGGTTTCGAGGAAAATTGCGTGTGAAAGTTGTCTGAATATTTTTAAGTGAACTTTTAATTTTAATAATAGATTTAAATTTTACATAAATGTACGTGCAGTAATGAAAGGGGGGGTTGAGGGGGCGGTAGCCCCTCTCATACAGAACTAGTTATCATATAAAACTCTTGCGAAGCATAATTCGAATTATTTTAACATAGGTTCACATGTCACTTCTCGTTATCTTACCTTTTAATCTCCAACTTATATTTATAGTATAAAATTTCAGGGTAAGAGAAAGTCGTGTGAGTGACACACCAGATTATTTGTAAAACTATTGACAAATTTTATAAAAAATAATTTGTTATATTTTTGTTTTAGATATTTTGTTATATATAAACTTGTTATTAAAAATATATACGCATATCTTCATTAATTTACAAACATTATATCCCAAATAAAATATAAGGCCTTTTTTCTATCACAGAATATATTTATAGCGAACAAAAAGAATATGAAAATAAACCTTACAAGCACCTTTTTTTTTTACATGGTCCATGGTCTTCCGTAACATTAGGAAAACCAACAAATATTTCCTATGAACAAATGTTATGAGGACACATAATCTTTTAGCTAATGAAGTTTTCTGAAAATTCCGTGACTTGTTGTTAGAGGTTCAAAAGAAATATACAAAGGTGAAAAAATATTATTATATATACTGCGCCATGAAAAAATTCGTATCATGAAAATATGCAGAAATATATAATCATAAACAACTTCTTAATCTATAGTTCTGTAATTCACGTGTTCAATTTCAGTCATAAAGTCAGTTGGGAGAGCATAAATTCTTTATTAGAAATTAAACACACAATAAAAAACTATTTGCAGTATACTTTGAAGAATTCACAATTATAACTTAATTCAGTAATATTTCAGGATAACATTGTTTCTCCATAAAGGAGCCAAGATCATAATATTTAAATCATAACTTTCATGTTCAAGAGAAAAAATTATACTTCCTGTTTAAGACAGGCCGCGAAAACTAAACTAAACATAAAAAAAGTAACATTCTCAAAAAGAGAAAAAAGCACTTCTCATTTGGCAAAGAGCCAACTACTAGTCGGGGGGGCTGGCGAAACGAAACCAAAAGCTACGTTCAAACATGCTCCGCCCCCATGAACGAAGGTTCATAAAAATATTCTACAAGTACAATAACAACATTAGTGTTATTACAGGTTTTCATTTTCTTGGTCTTCAACTGCAAATAGATAAGAAAAAAAAAAGAGATTAATATACATATGAAACATTGTAACTAGATGATTAACATAAATGGATTAAAAACAGGAACATAAAAAAAAATAATAATAAATAAAATAAAATAAAATAAAAATAAAATAAAAAGTTCAAAATGGCAGAGGTGATAGTTTGGCGATCGGACGCTTCAACTCTCCATAAATAGTTTTCAACAGAACTACACGAATCTTGCCATCTGCTCCAGGAAATAATTTGATTATGCGACCCAGTTTCCACTTCAAAGGGGGCTGATTATCATCTTTTATTAAAACCAAATCGTCTTTCTTGAAATTTGGTTTATTTATTAACCATTTTGATCGCCTTTGCAAGTCTGATAGGTAATCTGAAGACCATCTGTTCCAGAAACGTTGAAAAAATTTTTGTAGAAGTTTCCATCTTTCTAGCGGGGTTAGGTTAACTGAAGAATAGTCAGGTTCTGGTATTGAAGTCAAGGCAGTGCCTATGATAAAATGTCCTGGAGTTAGAGCATTTAAGTCACTTGGATCATTCGAGAGCGCAACAAGAGGTCTGGAGTTCAAGCACGATTCAATTTGAGTAATTAAAGTAAGGAACTGTTCATAAGTTAATATTTGTTCGCCAATAGTTCTTTTTAAATGACCCTTCATCTGTTTTATTCCAGCCTCCCAAAGTCCTCCAAAATGGGGGGCCGATGGGGGATTGAAATTCCATTTGATTGTTTCTTCGGACAAATATCTGTGGATCTTTTCGTCAGAAGAGATCAAGGACATCATTTTTTTCATTTCGTTGTCGGCACCTACAAAGTTCGTTCCTCTGTCTGAAAACAATTCTTCAGGTTTTCCTCGTCGAGCAACAAACCTCTTCAAGGATGCGAGGAATGTTTCAGAGGTGAGATCACTGAGTATTTCCAAATGAATTGCTTTTGTGGAAAAACAGATATATAAACAAATATAACTTTTATAAGATCTAACACCTCGGCCCTTACGAGGTTTGATGAGAAAGGGGCCTGCAAGATCAACCCCGACTTTCGAAAACACTCGCGATGGCACTACACGAGCAGCTGGAAGATCACCCATCAGTTGAGAGGCTAAGTTCGATGTGGTTCTAAAACACTTCATACAGTTCCGCAGATTCCTTTTCACGGCGTCTCTTGCATTAATTATCCAATATTGTTGTCGCAGGACTGAAATTGTTAACTGAGTTCCACTGTGAAGATGTTTTTCATGAAAGTACTTTATAATTAAATCTGTAATGTGATGCGTTTTAGGAAGTATCATTTGGTGTTTTTGACTCTCAGGTAGGTTTGCGTGTCTTAATCTTCCACCAACACGAAGAATTTCATTTTTGTCTAGAAAAGGGTTTAAAGAAAGGAGTTTGTTACTAGCATTCAGGTTTCTTCCAGATTTTAAAGACTTTATTTCCTCTCCAAACTCATGTCTTTGAACCAACTTCACAATAATTTTAGTTGCCTCATCAAGTTCTTGTATAGTTAAAAAGCCAGTATTTCGCTCAGATCGACATTTAGTATTTTTTATAAATCTAAGACACCAGGCTGTAACACGTCTTAATTTAGACCAAGATGAAAACTTATATAATAATTCAAATTCATTATTGCCATGAGTTAAAGAGCAAACAGTAGTTTTCCGTTGTTCTCTCAAAATCTCTTCTTCAGGTATTTTGACTTCATTTTCCGGTAGTGGTGTCGGTAAGTGCTCTTCTTTCAACCAGATTGGTCCCTTTAACCATTCTTCATTCTTCAACAATTCAGTTGCTGTGCAACCACGAGATAGCACATCAGCGGGATTTTTAACCCCTGGACAAAATCTCCACTGAGATGGGGCTACTAATCGTTGAATTTCACGCACTCTGTTCTCTACAAAGGGCTTCCAGTTACTAGCACTTCCTTTGACCCAATAAAGGGTAATTTGGGAATCACAGAAGCATAGTATGTTTTTGACGGGAACTGAAAATAGCTGCCCAAGATAATGAGCTAATCGAGCAGCTGTTAAGGCTCCGATCAATTCAAGTCGAGGCAAAGTAAGTTTTTTGAGAGGAGCTACTCTTGTCTTTGACATAATAAATGAAGTTTCACGGGAACAAGGATCACGAAAATAAGCTACTGTACCATATCCCTTCAAACTGGCATCGCAGAAAACACAAATTTGAATAGTTTCAGGAGTTAATTTTTCAAAATTCGTAAAATATGTTCTAGGCACTTCAAAATTTTCTAAATCCTGTATTTCACGATGCCATTTCTTAAATTTTTGTGTTAAAGCATCAGGTAAAGCAGAATCCCAATCAACACCCTGCTCCCATAGTTCTTGCATTAGAAATTTAACTCTTATTATAAAAGGGGAAATAAACCCTACAGGGTCATACACCTTTGCTACAGTTTGTAAAACAATTCTCTTAGTGATAATTTCATTATCAAACCCTTCTAACAGAGATTGAATGTCTATTCTTAACGTGTCATTATTAGTTGACCACATTATTCCCAATACTTTAGAGATATTTCCCTCATTTATTTCTTCATCAACGTTTATTCCATGTTTTTCCCACAATTTGCTTAATTCGTAAGAATTACTTTTACATTTTCTTAATGTCATATTGGCATCTTTAAGTATTTTCACAGCACCAGACGATAAAATAAATGCTTCATTTACAGAATTAGCGCCATGAAAGAGATCATCAACATATAAGGAAGTATCGAGCATATCAACTACTTTCTCAAACAAGTTCTTATAGCCCTTTAAGTGATGTTTAATGGTAGCTGAGAGCAAAAAGGGTGATGTTGTAACACCAAAAGTTACACGAGTCATGCGGAAAACCTTTAATAGAGGATTTTTACTATTTATATCCTCAAACCATAGAAATCTCAAAAAGTTTCTATCATCTTCTGCAACCTGTATTTGCAGAAAAGCTTTTTCAATGTCACAAACAAAGGCAATTTTATGAAGGCGGAATTTTAAAATAATATCCAAAATATTAGGATTTAAATTGGGGCCTGCAAATAAACATTCATTTAAAGATTTTGCTTCCTTTTCTTTGGAAGAAGCATCAAACACTATTCTGACCTTTGTAGTGGACTTATCTGTTCTTATCACCGGTCTGTGGGGCATATAATATACACCAGTTTCATTTTTGTTTATTTTACACTCCTCTATTATACCCATTTTCTTTTGTTCCTCAAGAATTTTTTCATATTCATTTTTAAGCCATTCATTTTTAGACAGTTTTGTTCTCAAACCCCAAAGTCTATTTTTGGCTATTTCTATATTCGATTTTAATTCATTTTTATTTTCCTTCCACAAAAATTGAATTTCATATCTTCCCTTAACAAAATTCAAATTTTCATTAAAAGAATTAATAATTTCTATATCTCTCTGTGACATAGAATCATTCTTACTGTCACATATTCCAAGTGATTCTAAATCCCAAAAACGCTGCAAATCAAAACTGTCAAATTTATTTACAGATACAAAATGCGAATTAATTACTTCTGTACTATTATTATTCAATTTCCCCACTACAGTATATCCGAAAATAGTATTAGCAACATATAAATTATCACCGATTTCTTCAATGATACCTCTCTGTATTTTCCAAAAATAATCAGCTCCTAGCAAAATATTAATTTTGGAATCACTTAATGAATTGTCTGCCAATTTCCAGTTTTTATTTTTAATATAACTTTCAATTTCTGGTTCGCCCCTTGGGCTTTTCAAGGGAGTCGCGGTTATTAAGTCTGTAGCTAATACTTCAACATGGATGAGCCGACGAGGATTTATTTTGCTACGCAGTTCAATATTAAAAACCTCGAATTCCTCTTCTTTACCTTTATTTATACCAAAGGCAAAAACAGTTAGCTTTTCTGTTCTTACACGGGTTAATTTTAATTCGTGGGCCAATTCTTTAGTAATAAAACTTTTTTCACTTCCGGAATCCAATAAGAGTCTGACAGTTTTTGATCTAGAATTAGATTGGGCTATGACGCAACATGTTTGCAATAACGCTGCCTGATTACTGTTTTTTAAATGTGAATTCGATACTATAGTGTTCTCTACTACTTCTGGTTTCAAGTTTTTTGAAAAACAAAATAATTTGTTATGATCTGTTGCTTTACATTTTTCGCAAGGCTGCGATTTCACCCTGCACTGTGATGACAGATGAGATTTTAGAAAACATTTATAACACCTGCCATCCTTCTTTAATTTTAACCTTTTCTCAACATCAGTTAAATTAGTACATTCAAGAGAATGATGATCATAATTCTTGCAAAATATGCATATATTTTTTACACCTACATTCAATGAATTCATTTTATTTGGAAATTTTCTGTCATTAATTTCGGCTTTATTTTTATTTACAATTACCGAAGCATTTTTATAATTAATCATACTAAGTGATTTTTCACGCGATTCAAGTTCTACTTTAAGAAAATTAATTAAGTCTGTCACATCAGACTCATCCTTCCTTTTATCACTTTGCCTGTAATATTCAACTACTAGATCGTTTGGCAATAATTTTAATAAAATTGGATTCAGTAAATGACCATATTGGCCTTTTGTCACCCCTAAATTAGATAAACTGCGAATATTTACTTCACAAGCGTCATAAAACTTTCGCAAAGCAGTTATATTTGATGAACTTTTTACGCCTTCTAAGTTTATCAATTTATTCATGTGAGCATTAATGATAATATCCTTTTGCCCAAAACGTGTTTTCAATATTTCTATGCAATTATCATAATTTTGTTCCGTAAGTGAAAACCCTTCAATAACATTGTACGCTTTGTCAGTTAAAAGCGTTTTCAAGTAAGTGAATTTTTCAATCTTTGTAAGATTTTCATTTAAATGGATTGAATTTTCGAAACAATCGAAAAATTCGTTCCATTTTTCGATTTGTCCACCAAATTTTGGTAAGGACATTTTCGGCAATCTCACTGCCGAACCAGTTTTTGTTTGGGTTTCACTGACAGAACAGTTTGAACTACTTTCATCTTTATTATTACATAATCTTTTTAATCTTAGTTTGATTTTGCATTTGGCAGAAATTATTTGCTCGCCGTATTTATCGCTGGTCGCGATATCTTTTTCATACTCTTTAATATCTACTATTAAATTTTCAATTTCATTATTTAAATTTTTTAATGCAATTTCTCTTTCACCTATCATTTCCTGGATTTCGATGATTTCGTCTGATTTTGTATTTTCTAGATCGTCCAATAATAAATTCTCTAATTTATTTATTAATTTAGTTACATTTGAGCGTTCCGTAGAACGCTTAGCTTTTAACTTTTCAATATTCATAGCGAGCAAATAATCAAACAAAATAATTAAAATAATTAAAATTTCTAATTTCATTTAATCAATGTTATAAATAGTAGTTAAATTTTGCTTACCTGGTTCCATATCCAGGCAGCTATCCAATAACGAATCCGGAATTCCAGTCATTATTATTTTTCAGTTTCGTTTTCACAATAAATTATCCAAGCTTTCAAATCCAAATCCAGATAAATTAATATCTAAGGGTAATTTCACTTATCCCGGGTTTCGGCACCATGAAAAAATATTATTATATATACTGCGCCATGAAAAAATTCGTACCATGAAAATATGCAGAAATATATAATCATAAACAACTTCTTAATCTATAGTTCTGTAATTCACGTGTTCAATTTCAGTCATAAAGTCAGTTGGGAGAACATAAATTCTTTATTAGAAATTAAACACACAATAAAAAACTATTTGCAGTATACTTTGAAGAATTCACAATTATAACTTAATTCAGTAATATTTCAGGATAACATTGTTTCTCCATAAAGGAGCCAAGATCATAATATTTAAATCATAACTTTCATGTTCAAGAGAAAAAATTATACTTCCTGTTTAAGACAGGCCGCGAAAACTAAACTAAACATAAAAA
The DNA here is from genome assembly GCA_963930645.1 of Salticus scenicus. Taxonomy (NCBI): domain Eukaryota; kingdom Metazoa; phylum Arthropoda; class Arachnida; order Araneae; family Salticidae; genus Salticus; species Salticus scenicus. Next base: position 11,622 of record CAWVNO010002920.1, on the reverse strand, counting down.
AAGTAACATTCTCAAAAAGAGAAAAAAGCACCTCTCATTTGGCAAAGAGCCAACTACTAGTCGGGGGGGCTGGCGAAACGAAACCAAAAGCTACGTTCAAACAAAAGGTAATAAATATTTATAATTTTAGAAGTATTTTTTTAAATCCTTTAACAAGTACAAAGAGAGTAAAAAAAGAAGTTTTGTAATAACATTTTATTTCGATGAAAACAAAGTGTGTAATCATTTATTATAAAAAATACATTATTTGAAAGTATCGAACTTGCTTGTTCATGATTTTAAGTTTCATATATACGTTTAAATTCACTTAATGTAGTATTTATATGTATTGTATACACATGTGCATGTATATATATGTATATATATATATATATATATATATATATATATATATATATTTGAATATAATGTGATAAAAAGGAGTAAGGGTTTAAGATAAGTGAGCGTGATTAACAAAAATAAATTTTTTTTATAATTACAACAACAACGAATTAAATTGTCGAAAAAACATTTGTAAAAATAAACACATCATGTGAAAAATATCCATCCACTTCCTTTTCAGTGGGTGGGAGCAGCGGAATAGACAATTATTAAGAAAAATGTAAAATGCCTAACAAAAAACATTTGTAAAAATAAACACATCATGTGAAAAATATCCATCCACTTCCTCTCCAGCGGGTGGGAGCAGCAGAATAGACAATTATTAAGAAAAATGTAAAATGCCTAACATGTTTCGGAAACATGGTGAAACTAGCATACTCCCAAAAAGCGAACAACAAACTGGTTTCGCCATGTTTCCAAAACCTGTTAGGTCTTCGAAATTTTTCTTAATAATTGTCTATTCTGTTGCTCCCACCCACTGAAGAGGAAGTGCATGGGTCTTTTTCACATGATGTGTGTATTTTTACAAAGGTTTTTTGGATAATTTAATTCGTTTTTGTTGTAATAATTATTTTTTTTTCTTTTTGTTAATCACACCCACTTATCTTAAACTCTTACACCTTTTCATCACTTTCTATTCAAAATTATACAATTTTTGTATAATTTTTATTGCTGCTTTTGGCGTCTTTTTTATACAAATATAATTTAATTAATATGCAAATAATATATATATATATATATATATATATCGCGTGATGCGAAAGACAGAAAAATAAAAATAAAAATATTTTTCAAGAAGTAGTGTATATAGCTGTATGAGATTTTCTCTGAAATATACAGAAAAGTTTGCGATTATCTATATATATATATATATATGTGTGTGTGTGTAATGTATAAGAAAAATATATTAGTTTTTTTTTTCCTCAATAAAACGCGCTGTATTTACAAATTTTTCTCACATTTTAAACAAATTCGCCTGATCGAATGACGGCATTTGATGAATACTGAAGCTTTTTGTCGGAGAATTTCTAAATCGCAACGTCTGAAGGTCAATCTCATGAATAACGGTCAGCTTATTAAGCATTTATAGTCCTAGGTACGTTGTTGAGTGTACTGCGTGAGTGTCAAAAACTATTTTTTAAATTAAACCGCTACCTGATGAAGAACATTTAAACTAATTTGCTAATAAGTCTTTTGTTACCTAAAATAATACCGTGTTTTTCTGCGCATTTCAGTGAAAAACGCGTACTGTTACGGTCAATACTTTTTGAGTAATGTATATATTTTTATTTTTTTGCGTGAATTTTGGACCACCTGAATATATGTATTTGCACCACCTGTATGCATGTATATAGGGTGTCCCTGAGGGGGATTTTTTTTTTTTATCCGATACGTATATCATCTAATGTTTTTTCTATTTGACCCTAAAAACTTTTAACAATATATCAACTCTCTAAGACAATGTTAACAATTCCCGAATTGACGGGAAAATCTTAATACCTATATAACACGACCCTAGTTGATCACACTGCCCCAAAGCGCTAGCTTGAATTTTGAATTTGAAATCAAAACTTATTTTGATCTCTCTCACATATCAAAAAAAAAAAAAAAAAAAAAAACGCAGTTTAGATTGTACAAATCGAGGAGAAAGAGCCAAAAATCCGTTAAAAAAAAGCATGGGACGAGAAGGGGAAAAACTCACAATGTTAAGTTTGTGGGGAAAAAAAACATATATATATATATACCGGAAAAGAAAAAAAAAGAGGTCAAAATTTACGACAAAAAGTCATCGACGCTCGGATGGAATTCGGGCAAAGAACTTATACTATCGGAAAGAAGGTTTGCTTCCGTAGCGATAATGTAAACGCGTCTAATCACGTGACTTGACAGGATAACCATTCACCAAAAGCAACTTTACAGGGAAACGGCACAGTCGAATGGCATACGGTCGCTGCGTTTTATTTTCACTATCTTGCTTGCATTCAACAAAGAACTTATTCTATCCTATACTATAAGTTCTTTGCATTATTTTCCCAATGATTATAGCTCTTAACCTTATTTATTGTACATGAAAAAGCATTTTTCATTTTCTTCTTCATCTTCTGTCTTTCTTTCTAGTTTTTTTTTTTTTTTTTTTTTTTTTGGCTATTAATATTATATTTGTATTTCTATTTAAAAATATTTTAAATAGGTAGAATATTTAGGCAATGTATTATAAAACATTATTTGTTTCAGACATTTACACATATATATATCAATATGTACTGATAAAATTATTCTTATTTCATATTTTAAAGATTTTTTTTCATATCGTTTTATAAATAAAATATGTAAATTACAGATATTTAAAAAAATGTGTCAGGTAAATGAATAGCATTATTACAATTATTACTATTTGATAACATTTAATAAAACAATTATTATTTTTATTATAAATTATCATTAAAAAAACGCTTCAATATTTAAATGTATATTTTAATTTTTTCCTACACTTATTTACAGTTAATTAGAAAATATATTTAAAGTTTTCGGGAATTAAATATTAATACATAAATGAATAGTTGCTGCTGTAAATTCTACGCAACGGAACAAATAATGATCTTAAGAAAATAAATAATTAATTAAAGTAGTAACTATGATTAATAATGGTTAAAAATGATTAATGATAAATACCGAATGAGGGTGAAAAGTTGATGATGATATGCAATTAATGATTAAAGCGTAAAAAAATCAAAATCCTGCACGACCGCTGTAGATAACAGAATCTGTCTACAAACAACGAACTTGTTTACAATTCAAATACGGCGTCCTGTGATCACATGTCACTACAACGCATGCGCATATACACGAATCTCTTTTCGAAATTCTTTGCATGTTCCTCGCTATTCGCTTACTCAGACAGTAAGTTAGCTTCTTGTACAGGCACACTATAAACTCCACCAGGAGGCATTAGTTATGTTTTAGCTGTAGCTGTCCTTCTTATCGTAGTAAAAAATCTTTGATTCGGGTCCGGGCCTTGAAGTTACCGTCGAGGTTTTGCTTCGTCTCGCCTAGTATGTGTAATAATATACATACATAATATACATATATATGCATAATGAAATATTTATGTCTGACATTCATCAAATTCTTCTTGCATGTTTTTGTTCTCTTTCCATGAATTATTTTTATATATTACAAAAAAAAAAAAAAAAAAAAAAAAAAAAACAGACAGTAGACGATAAACAACAATCCTGGAAAATTGTAAATGCATTTTAACTTACTATTTATTTCTGATAAAGAAGAATTCCAAATAAATAAAATAATAATGCTTCTATTAGATAATTATAGCAAGTAAAATTTTAACATGTGCGTAAAAATAAAATAACATAGAACTTTTCTTGCGTTTACGCATTATTTTCTTTTTCTCATGATATTTCGAACAAAATTTTATTGCACCAATATTTACTTCATAAATATTAGATAATAAGCTCCAGAGAACAATAAAATAAACTAAGGCATTAAGGAAAGTGCAGCTGATGCCCCAACATCCTACTGAAGTATTCTGTAATGTTTGTGTAACAAATAACGTTCCGCCTATCTATTTAGTTCTAAACAAAAAAATTAGATTTGTTTCTGAAAATCAATTTAGTGAAGATTTTCTGAATGCAAGTATGGAAGACATTTCGATATATATTAACTGTACATATTTTAATTAATTTATATAATAAAACTGAATTTCAGTTCTACATTTAACCATTTTTTTACATTGAAGTTTAAATTTGTACACTGAATATGTGAGCTGTGATTCAATAATATTTGTATTATTCTGTCCACTAAAATAGTAGTGATCAAAATATGTAAAATTTGATTTGCTTCATTTTTATGATAAAAACACAAACGTTTGAAGAAAATAAATAAATAAATAAATAATAATAATAATAATAAGAGTATAACAATAAAAGCATCATTTGAACCTAACGTTTTTAAATAACTTATTGCTAATACAATGAAAAAATAAAAAAAATACTGTAAAATAATCTTGTGTGTCACTCACACGACTTTTTCTTACCCTGAAATTTAATACTATAAATACAGGTTGGAGATTAAGAGGTAAGATAACGATGTTATGTAAACCTATGTAAAACGATTCAAATTAGGCTTAGGAAGAGTTTTATATGATAACTAATTGTGTGTGAGGGGGCTACTGCCCCCTTCAACCCCTGTTTCATTAATGCACCTACATTTATATAGAATTTAATTCGGTTATTGAAAAATAATTTATTAAAATTATTATTTAAAAAATATATCTTTTATGATAATGCAGACGATTTCCGTATTAGAGAAGTAGTATAACATAAAATATCCAAAAAAAAAAGGCCATTTTATTCTCAATAAAATAAAGTGTCCCTGTACACGAACCATTAGCTTTATCTCAACGAAAAGCTTACTGTAACATCCCTATATGATACACATTTAGAATACCAAGTTTGGAATGTCTGCTACTATTTGTTCTTGAGATATGCTGATAACAGACAGACACACACACAGACATACACACAGAACAACCGCTAAAAACATAATTTTCGTATTCATAAGACTCAAAACGTGTAAATATAACAAAATCTCACTTTCGAAAATTTGACCCAAAAACAATACTTTGGGTCTCTACCTTATGGGTAAGAGAAAGTAAATATCAGCAGAGAAATTAAGTTATTCATGAATAGACTGTTCATGAATAAATTACTACTAATTATTTAAAAATATTTTCAAAATATACTATACATTAAAAGGATTGTTTATAACTAATTTTCATTACTATGCATTATATCACCTCGCTTCAAGTAAAAAATTTATAATCTGTTATAATTAGATGTATTTTTTCTTATTACATAAAATTTATGCGTATAGCATAAGCATGCGAAAATTTGCGTACTTGGAATGAAATGCCCGAGAATTGCGTGTAATGACTTCAAAAAGAAACTTAAGAAAGCTCCTTAAGAAGTTCCTACGAGGTATATAATTCCTAAATACTTGTTGTTATAAAAAATATCAGCACTACACGGAAATCTAAAAAATAATGTTCAGAGGAAACCATAAGCAGAAATCACTTTAGATATTTTAGAAGATGAAAATTCATCTTGCTTTTTTGATGATGTACTCATGTCACAGTTTTTCTACCTAACGAAGTATCATGCTATGACTTTGACGTGAAACAACTGTTGCGAGTTTCTGTACTTGGTAGACTTTAGTCACAAAGTTGTACATTTATTAAATTAATTAGTATTTTAATTCAATCAGGTTAAAATATAGATGTTTCAAGCAAAAATTTACTGAAAAATTAGGAAATTATATATATATATATATATATATATATAGTATCAGGTGGGTTGTGGGCGTTTAATTACTTTAAGAATACTAATTCTATTATTTACTTAACTTTTAATAAAGAATTAAAGTATTTACATTTATTTACATAGAAGTTAATGAGCATTTAAAATTAATTATCAAAGTATATTCAACAGTTCGTCACTTAAACATAATTCGTAGCACGCATAGTACTTTATCAAACACGTCAAATATAAAACGAAAGTCATTAAAACAAACAGGCAGTATAGCCATCTACTCTGTATGCCTCGTCAAAACTCTTCGTCGAAACTGAACTCTTCTCTCGAATGCTTTTTAGCTGCGGCATGTCCAGGAAGCGGCGCACGTCTACGTCATAGTTGCATCTTTCCGGTAATATTGTGATACTCCGTTGAATCAAAACAGAAACTAAACTACGTAGTCTTGGATTCAGCAGTTGCAGGAAAACGAAGGCTAAGGGAAGAAACAGGATGCCGGATGCCGATCCACCACATTTTCGGCCATCCTGTATCGGCTGGACCTCCAGGCGATCACACTGAAAAATACAAAAAAAAAAAAAAAAAAAAGCACAAAAGCAACACAAAAAAACAAAACAAACTTATTTACAATACATTTGAATTTTGAAATATTTTTTTTTTTTTTTTAACTATCCACTGCTTGATAAATTCAACATGAGTGGATGTGCAATGAGGGCCTTCATGGCATCCATTTTTGATTTTTTTTATCAACATTTTCATTTTTAAATTTCACTGTTTTGTAGTTATCAAAGTATATCGTTTTTTGTTCAATGGCAACTTGGTCGCCCACGGCAACAGTCTCTGGTGACCGTCCACTCAACTTGCATTTTATTTTATTTTTCTTTTTAACTCGAGAAGATTGTTTTTTATCATGTGTACTCAAATCTTTACTTTGGGGTTCAAAATTATTTTGGGACTCGAACTATAGACCCTCCAATCGATCATTTTCAGTTTTAAGATTTTTTAAGGCTATGCTGCAGAGGCCTTGTTCGGTTATAAAGTCTATAGTAGCACTTTTATGTGTAGGGAAAACTTCTAACTTTATTTGTACAGCTTTGGGGAATAATATCGATATTTCACTAATCGTGGTCGTCAATGGAAGTGATGGGATGAATAACTTTCTCGAATTTATACTGGCAGTCTTTTCTTTTGGGATATTTAGTCTTTTACACTCGATGGAATTTATTTTAGATGGCTTTTCTCTGGATTTCTTCCTTTTAAGGAGTTTGGAATTTTTGTCAACTTTTCCTTTTAACTTTTCCAACTCTTCGGCTAACTGTGAAATTTTTTTAACTAGGGCCTGTTTTTCATCTTTCTTCGAATAAGTGTTTTCAAGGTTTAGCGACTTCATTCGGGAAACATTCGTCTGACTTCGTCCCTTTCGGCGCGGCTCCTCCTCTTCATCACCATCATCATCTGTCTGGAAAATGCTCGTATGACTCGTTTCTGTCGTGGAGGCTCCTCTTCTTCATCACTGTCATCATTTACACTGATATCATCCTTCAAAAGCATCTTATCGTCATCACTCTCGTCGTTTTCGTCTTTATCGTCATTTTCACTTATGGCTTTTTCGGGAGATTCTAATGGTTTTTTGACAGCATAACAAAGTTGGAGAGTTTTAATTTCACACTTTTCAACACTATTCACTGTTTCATTTATTTCTAGGGATTTTTCAAAATTTTTGTTCTCAATGTTAATAGGGGCATCAACAACAACATTCGATTTAATTTCGTTTTGATATGTATTTACAGGGAGTACTGTTACTAAGTTTACCTCTAGAGAATTACACTTATTTTTCACAAAAATACCCTTTTCATTAATTGTTGTTTCACCCAGCATTAACACGTTCATGCCGAGAATTATATCATAAGATATCACGTCATTAGATACAACATAAACATCAGTCTCACATTCTAATTCATCAATTTTAAGATTCACTGTAATTGAGCCTAACGGCGTTATTGAACTTTTCCCGATCCCCTTCAGAGTAGTACTCATAAAATTTAATTTATTTACATTTAATTTTTCAAAAACACTTTTACGCAACAATGTTGCTTCACTTCCTGTATCAATGATTCCAATAAAATTTATATCATTTACTTGTATAATTTTACTCATATTTTGATTTACGGCAATACACAGTGCATCAACTTCTGGTTTCGAACCTGGGCACTCCGAACTTTTATGCCCGTACTGCTTACACGTAAAACTTTTAAGGCCTTTGTCCTGATGGGGGCAATCTCTAGATAAGTGGTTTTTTTCACCACAATTATAACACAATTTATTATTTACTTCATTTTTAGGACTAAATTTTTCATGTACGTTATAGGCTACGTGTTTCGGTTTTGCATTATCTACTTTGTTAAATCTGAATTTATTTTTCTCATTATCTTTTTTATACATTTCATATAACTTAATTTTATCTTTAAATTCACGAATATCTTTAGCCCCATACAAAATTAGTTTCTTTTCAGGTTTGTCATTTATTCCTTGGATCACATAGTGCATTAACGCGGCATCTTCAATGTGCCCGTTTTTACTCAGCTCACGCATTTTGAAAAAATATTCTGTAACTGACTCATCGCCTCTTATTTTCCTTTTATTTAATATGTCATGCAAAGAGGCGGAATTTATTTCTGTTTTAAACTCCTCAATGAGGGCATTTTTTAATTTTTTATAATTTAATAGTCCTTTTTCAGACTTAAGAAAGAGAAGAGCGTTTCCGCTCAATGATCTCTTACAAAAAACAATTTTTTGTAGTTCATTAAGATTAAACATCACTCATAATTCCTCAAATTCGTTAAAAAACTCAATAACATTTTCATGCGGTTCGCCGCTAAATTTTGAGATACTGCGTTCTCAAAATCGTTAAATGAAATAACTGCACCATGTGTTCCAGAATTCACATTATTACTATTACAGTTAGTTTCACACTTTTTACCCTTATTATAATCATCAATAACATTATCATTATCATTATCATAATCATAGCACTTATTTTTGCTCATATGGCATTGCACAGAGGAGTCAATTTTTTCAATATCATTATCGCCACTACTTTCGGATTCACTGCTCGATTCGTTTTGCGAATCTTCCTCATCTGAATTATTTTCTGAACTTTCTTGTTTTAACAATTCTATATCGCACAGATTCAACAACAATCTGTCTCTTAACTCATCTTTACTCCCATCAAAAGGGACATTTAATATATTACAAATAAGAATTAGTTCGTTCAATGAGAAATTGTTATCAATTACTTTTTGTTTTTCAATGTATTTTTCGTTGCCAGTGGCGAAAGTGAATCCTGTGAATTTTTTTATTCTGCATCTGTTCCTGCGATTGCCGTTATCATCGAATAAAAACCAATGCAGAATTTTAATTTCAGTATAACTTTCAGTCCTCAGTGCAGCGCCGATCTTGGGTATATCCCCCAATGAAACCATTTTAAAAGAAGATAAAGTGTACGTACCTTTGTAGAGCGGAAACAGCTGTTGTTTTAAATTTTATTTAAATTTCCATTTAGTCGACTTGCTGTTTTTAATCCTTAAGAAATCTGAAGCACATGTTTCGCACTTTGTTGCTTTGGTTTAAGCAAATTTCATCGGTCTGTGCATTTCTGTTGATTATAAAGCATTACTACACACTTTAAAAGCAATTCGTCGAGCATGAATTAGTATATGAATAAGTTCAAACACAGTTCATGTTTAAGAACAGTTTTTTTTTAAAGTTCAGTCCAACAAAAGTCTGTAGTGCATTCAATCCAAAATTTAAGTCAAATAAAACTAAAAATTAACGTTCAATCACACTTTCTTTAAATTAAAATTCGCGTTCTATCCCACTTCTGATATAGTATCAGGTAGGTTGTGGGCGTTTAATTACTTTAAGAATACTAATTCTATTATTTACTTAACTTTTAATAAAGAATTAAAGTATTTACATTTATTTACATAGAAGTTAATGAGCATTTAAAATTAATTATCAAAGTATATTCAACAGTTCGTCACTTAAACATAATTCGTAGTACGCATAGTACTTTATAAAACACGTCAAATATAAAACGAAAGACATTAAAACAAACAGGCAGTACAGCCATCTACTCAGTATGCCTCGTCAAAACTCTTCGTCGAAACTGAACTCTTCTCTCGAATGCTTTTTAGCTGCGGCATGTCCAGGAAGCGGCGCACGTCTACGTCATAGTTGCATCTTTCCTGTAATATTCTGATACTCCGTTGAATCAAAACAGAAACTAAACTACGTAGTCTTGGATTCAGCAGTTGCAGGAAAACGAAGGCTAAGGGAAGAAACAGGATGCCGGATGCCGATCCACCACATATATATATTTGTGCAGTAAAAGGAAAAAAAAAACACCTTGATAATTTTTCCGTACATTATCGTAGAAATGCTAAGCTTACGCTGATCGATTTTCAGTAACTTTCCGTTATAAATGCAATAGTTTTTTTCACTTAAAAAATGACCATCCATGCAAGAAAATTTTGTAACTGAATTTAAGACATTTACGTTTACAGTGTAATATTAATGCATTTTGATTTCGATAAAATGTTTGTGTGCATAAATAATAATTTATGTCTTACCATTAGAAACGACATATTACAGTTAGAATTGTAACTTTTTAAATAAAATTTACCGAATTTACGTTAACATTTATTAACGTAAACATACCAGGTAGTGTTTTAGGCCGTACCCGTAGCGTAGTGCAAATCTGTCAACCCGTGTCATTAGCGTAAATGTTATACCCCCTCGGTGGCGTGTCATTAGCGTAAGTCCCTCTAACGTAAATGCGTAATAAATTTAAAAAGAAAGAAAGGAAAAAGTAATAATAGCTCTTCAAATTTCCTTCAAACTTTATTATTCAGAAGAAACCTATCGCAAAGTGCGTGTGTTTAAAACAAAGAAGGAAAGTCCTTCGTTGCCACATTACACACGATAAAAATCAATGAAAGAAAACCCTTTGTTTTCATGTTATCTATATATAAAACTTGTATGAATGTTCTTCGTTGCCATTATAAAGTTTCAAGTGTGTTTGTTCTTGTTTGCCATGTTAAAAATAATATATATTAAAAATTTATGGATTGCCAGTTATGCTTTTACTCTAAATTCTGTGTATATGCGACTGTTTTCAAACACTTAACCAAATTTCTTCATAATCACAGATTTTTTTTTTTATCTATACTAGTATATATGAAGGCGATTCAGAAAGTAATGTCTCCAAGCCCACTACTTTGTCAATAGTACAGCAAACATTTTGAAATATTTATTATTAATGCACTGATGTTTAAGTTATAGAATGTCGCTGGTTTCGTGGAATACCGTGTTTGGAATTTCTGTTACTATTTGTTCTTGAGATATGCGGATAACAGACACACAGACATCCACACAGACCACTCGCTAAAAATATGATTTTCGTATTCAGAGGACCTCAGAACATGTAAATATAACAAAAACTCACGTTCAAAAATTTGACCCTAAAACAATACTTTATCGACCCTATGGGTAAGAGAAAGTAATAAAAAGGAATGAAGAGTCATGTGGTTCTGATTAAAACCAGATTATTAAAATAGATTATTAAAACTTACAGATTATTAAAACATTTAGATTATTAAAACTTTTCAACTCTAAGCACCTGTTGCATCGTTTGACTTTCAATGTTTTTTGCCTATCACTGTAAAAAAATATGTCGTATTTGCTGCCAGGAATTATCTGTAATTTGAGAAAATACGCGTAATTTACGAAAAAATTACGTTGTCGGAACGTATTTTCTCAAATTACAGAGAATTTCTGACAGCGAATAGGACGTATTTTTTACAGTGTACGTTATATCACACAACGGACAGACAGAAGGGCAGAAGGAATATCTTTT